>CM073768.1:54199453-54606561 GCA_037158775.1 Hetaerina titia | reverse complement strand
GAGTGAAAAAAATGGTAGATGACTGTCAGGTTTTTCGAATACAATTTTTCAGATCTTGGTATCATTGAAATTGCTAATGTTACGTGCAGAGAGCGAATATTTAAGCCTATCAGTATGGATACGAACCTTTCTAATTTTTTTCGGGTACCATATTTTGCTGGCATAATGTAAGGTTCTTATGATTTCTTCGGTGTCAGAAACTAACATCGGAACTTAACCCCGGTGTTTCTTTCAAAAAAGAAAACTGGGTTCCAGGACTACTCTATGTTGTAATCACGTCCATCTCACTTTATTCTCGGCAACCATTTTCAAAAATTGAGCGATACTTTTCTGAGGTTGTTCTATTAATTACTCATTTCTCTCTCCATAGAATTCGAAAATACTTATGGATACCAAATTAAAATTACGGTATTTAATTAATATTAATCATTGATTTAAATATCAATGTATTCCTTGCATTTTTTAATCAAAAGTTATTTATTTTAAACTTTCAATGCGCAAATGAACCTAAGTATTTTATAAACTAAGTATACACAGTTGGACTTATAATTTGCAGTTGCAGACCTTCCGCTGAAAGGTTTATTTTCAATCTGTTCTCTTCCTTGTGAAAATGCCTTGATCCACCGTAAGACCACGACCTTTAACAAACCATTATCTCCGTAGCCCTGCAGAAGCTTTGGAAATGTTTCTATCGCACTGTGATCAAATCTGAAAAATAAATTGATGCACAACGTTGCTCAAAATTGATGAAAATTATTTTTAAATTCTAATAGAAAAAAATCAGTTTTAGTAAAAATACCTACAGACGACTTAATAACTCAGCGGAGTTCAAACTCGAATTGGAGCACTATCAAATGTTGTTCCACTTTCCCCTGATCGAAATGTCGCCAGTGTAGCCAGATCAAACACTACGCTACCAGACTCATTACTATATTTATACATTTGGTTCATAAGGGTCACTTGTAAACGAGACCACAATTAACTGGCTTATTTTCGATTCAGCTCATTACATATTATTTTGGTGGATACGCACATTGAATTTTTGTAAGGATTTTGAATTTAATTGGTGAGTTTTGCAATTTTAAACATTTAAACTTTTGGTAGAAGGCTTGGGGAGAAGTTCTTCGGATACAATGCGATAAGCGAATAGACTGTGATAAATTTCTACCACTGCAAAATAAAACGGGAAATTGAAATCCGTATTAATGTATCATTTTTCCTCTTCCTTTTGCGCTGGGAGCAGTATCACGCAAGGGAGGCGATGAAGTGGCTAATACCGTTTTATCGCGTGACTCTAAGACACCAAATTTCTATATTTACGTGCGTATCACACAATGAATACCCAGTTAAGCTCGGAGAAGACGAGAAGGATTTATTACCAATTAATTGGGTGCGAAGTAACTTCATTATCACTAAGCTGCTTTTTGACCTTCATAATATCAACGGACTGGGAGATAGTATTTCAATAAAGAATTTTCTTGCAGTCCTGGTCTGGAATGTTAATGCTGTTTTACCCAGCGTCGGAAGTTATCTGCAAAGTGATTCTATCAGGGTTTCACATAGCGTGAGCAGAGACCATTTAATAGAAGAGCTGACCTGGAGGAATCGTTCAACAAATGGAAGTAAAAGAATTTTGATGTTAAGTAGCCTCTCACGAGGATTATTTTTGAAATGCACTTAGGAAAATTTGGGAAAATACTTAATCGTGCTGCCATTCTTTGAATGAAAATTGATCATAAATCCTGTCAAAAAATTCTTAGAGGAAACAAATCTATGTAAACGGCTTGATAGACAATTCCACTTTCAATAGAAAATGTTGAAATTATATTTATTTCTTAATTTGAGTCAAAAGTGATATTTATAATGACTCTTGTTTCGGCTTTATAAGGCCCCTTCATGCACAAAGACAGAGGAATAGTCGTAAAGTTTTAAATTAGGTAATTTCAGTATACGTGAAATACAATGACTGAAAATGCACTCATCGTTATTGACATATTTCAACGATTATCTCTTAACCATTTTCCTCCGGGGAAAACATTAAAAAAAATTTTATTTCGTAATTGAAATCATTTTAACCATCGCCAGAAACAAAAAAATTCGATCATGTACACACACGTTATAATTGAATCCAATAGAAAACTTCGTAAACAATCAAATTGAATTTTGCTCTAACTCTTTTGTGCATACACATACAAATTTGGAAATACCTACTCTATCACACGACCATGGCAACTGGCGTGACATAATAGGTGAAGAGAAATTTTTTGACGAGAAGAAAAACGAATAAGAGACCAACTGGGGCTTTTGCTATCGCGAAAACGAAGAAATTGTGGTGGGCACGCGAATGAATGCATTTAGTATGGTGAGGAGGGTTTTAGCTCGCAACGTGAGACGCCCGGGAAGACAAAGGGAGGTTAATTTTACTGTCTCATAGGTATTGTAGGAACAAAAAAAAACTGGAAGTTATATTTGCCCAAAATGGCTTAAGCAGGTTGATAAAACACTACAACGTACTGCCTTGATGAGGCTTAACTGATAACTGGGACATACGGTGAAACCAGAAGCAAGCAAAATTGAATGTGAATTGATCAAAAAATGAAATAGAAAATTGAGAATAAGTAATTACAATAACTTAAGGTGATTAATTAACAACAAAAATAGAGCATGCACGAGTTGAAATCAATAATGAAACAGCGGTTTCATGGATACTGTTGTGAAGTTATTACCATTGGACATTGCCGGTTTAGTTGTTGGTACTGTCTGTGGTGGTGTTGTTGGGGTATCAAAGTTGCTGATGCTGGATTTATTATGCATATTTTTCCTCTAGACGATGCCATAACCTTTTAATTTGATGCTGTTTGGAACGCAGTTGCGGGGGTTTTCTATTGAAAATTCATTCAGGAGAACTTTGTTTAGGAGCTCTGCTGTTGGAACTTTCCAAAAGGCATCATAGTTACCATTATTTTTACTTATCTACCTCTGTGGAAGTGCTTCTCTTTGGGAAATAAGTGACCGTGAATTCATACCTACTAGAATTTCTTGAGGATCATCTTTCCTTAAAATAAGGACTGATTTGGGACAGTTGCGCACAGAATTAGAAAAAACATATTCGTTAGAGATAAACTTGCATGAAATATTCTACCACATGTGCAAGATATCCATGAATCTCGTCGCACAGGCCGGTGAAGAGAACGCTTTTATGATGTTATGTTACGAGGGCGTTGGGGTGACTTCGGCTACCCTTGACGACAAAAAGTTGTCACGGCAAAGTCAAATCCACCATCGCTGTTCTTCAATCTCCTTTACTGAATTTGAAGTTGGAGGGATTATGATAACATTTGTGCAACAATAAGCAAGTATTGCAGCAAGTGGTTACAGTCCGAATCTGCATTGAGAACTATTCTTCCAGCTAAATTAATCTTCTGTAAGAGGTCAAGTCGCAAATATATTCCGAACACCGTTCAGGACCATAAACGTAGTAAATTTAATAAAATAGAAGCTAAGTTGAGTAGCTTCCAGAAAATTGTTTTAAGAAGGGCTCATGGGAACAATAGGACATAATTTATGAGAGTTTACTCTCTAGCGCGATGCAGGGTGAAATTGGTTCAGAGGTGGTGAAAAAATTGGTGACCTCATTTGTGAATGACACGTTATCAGAGGGTTTAATTATTTTCAATTCAAAGCCTTACCTTTACCCGATTATGGTAATAGGAAATACAGCATGAAGAACCGAAAACACATTTCGTAAGGAATAAATAATTAAGCTCAAGAAATTCCATGCAATGGATATCATAGTTCTTAGGGTATATCAAAAATCTACCTATAATTTGTAGAATACCTAGAAAGGTGAATATAAAAGTAACACAATGAAGTAATATAGCAATAATAAATAATGAATTCTCATCAACTGAGTAACCACGCAAATAATTACTAAATTTTGATACAGTAAGTGACAGAGTAAAATAGGACGCACACTTACCGATTTCAATAGTATAAGAAAAACAATGATGAACCGGAATGTAAAAAAAGCATGGTTACATTCCTTGTGACATAAATATAGCATGAATGGCTGAATAAATACTTCGAAAGTAGTCGAATGAAGCACGATATGCAATAAAATCAATGAATATTGCGGTTATAAACCGACCGCCAAATTTAACAATGCCATTTTATAAAGGAATTCGTGCTATTCTATGACAAGAACCTTTATATAGAAGAACTTTACTTTAAAGCAACTTTTATAACTCGAAAAAAAACGGCCGCGACTTCTTTCAATTGGTAAAAGAATGATAGGAAAGGACACGGAAAAAGGTCTCATGCATAGACCACGAGGGTTAAGGGAACCTGAAATCGAGAGACAATGGATGGAGACTATTGCTTGAATTACTTTTCCTTTCCTTGGTTTACCTTTCGTTTTGACTCCAGAAGGCTCCCTGATGACGATGTCGGCGTTGTCTTCCCTCCGCCAGAGGACGTGCGGCACCGGATAGCCCCTCGCGTGGCAAGTGAGTTTAACCGTGCCTCCCTCTGGGACCATGACGTCACCCGACGTCTCCTCGTTTATGATGTCCGGCGGAACGACGACGTCTAGGTGCCCCATCTGGGAAGAAAGAGAGGAAGGGCAGCTAAGACAAATGCTGAGAGAACCCCGATTTTATCTAACGGAGGAAGCGGATGATCCACAGACGGGAGTCAACATTGCACACGAGAATGACTCGTGCCTCGAGTGCCATGACGGGCGATGCATGTGCAGGGCCGCTACCGCCCTCACAACCAACAACATACGCTCACACAATGGCCGAGGAGTTAAGTGCGACGTCCTTGAGCTGTACAAGTATACAGTATTATACGTCTGCGTTAATCATAAATATTAAAAATCATAGTGATAAAAGAGATAACTGCGTTTTGGTACATGTAGTGCCTGACTACTTTAAAAGGGATTTGTTCATAGAAATAGGCCTTTAGATTGTGACTTTGTCTGCGCATTTTACCTATTTTCAGTTTTAATTTGAGAATATTTTGAAGGTAAAATTTAAAGTTCGAGTCGAGTTCTTATCCCGGAGTCTATTTTTTACATCTAGTTCGATTAATCTAACCTGCTGATAAACATAGATTGGGAAATATAATTCCTTAAAACACTTAAGTAAACTCAAGATCGAATATCTTTCTATTTTTTCAGTCAAACCTGTTCTATATGTAACTGAAGGAACTCTGATTTAGATTTTCTAACAACAACGAAATTTATTACTAACATAATAACTGTTTATATATCTATCGAATGTCCTATTTTATTATTAAAGAATTCATCATCTGCTTGTCAAATTACTTGAAACACATCCTCACCTGGCCCATTAATGAAGGATGAAGATATTCGCCAGTCGGGAAATTCCCTTATATACGTGCATATGAAAAAATGATTAAGTTCTGCAAAATATTTTTTTTACATATCATCCATTTTTTAAGTTAGGTTTTGGACGGGTCGCAACAACTACTATCTTCTCTGCATTCCTCTTCTCTAACTTCCTCTTCATTAACTTCGTTTTTCATACCTTTCACCTTCTGCCTTCTTTCCGTCTAAAAAAACCTATTCAATCCTTTTCCATGTAAAAAGAAATTAACGGCGCCATAAACTTATTAGACCTGGAAATCTCCATAAAAGAAAATAAACTCGAGTTCTCTTTTTCCTGGAAACCCACATATACGGATCATACTACTAATTGTATAATTCCCAATTATTCCGACCAGCAGTTTTCGCAAAAATATGCAGCCCTCCACTCGACTATACACCAGCTCCTGTACAACCCCCTTTCCCCACGAATTTCAATAAGGAACTCAGAAGAATTACAAATATAGCCATCAACAATGGATTCAACCCAATCAAAAAAAAGTGGAAAACAATGGCCTCAAGTCAAATTTATCCCTCTCAGTCCTTCTGAAGACATCAAGTGGTATTCCATCCCTTTCCTAGGAAATACGAACAAACTATCAGATCACCTTCCAACCACACTCAAAGCGGCCTTTTAAACACCCCTTACTCTCTCGAAACCGTTTTCTAATGGCAAAGACAATTAGGATACATTTAATAAATCAGGCATCTCCAAACTCAAATGCAATAGTTGCAACACTTACTATTATGTCGGTCAAACTGGGAGGAATTTAAAAAAAAACTAGCCCAAGAACACGCCAGGTATCACAAAAAGCAAAACCTTAATTCCCTCTTCGCAAAACACCTCCATTTTGTAATCATACTAGCAATTTTGTCCCAGAAATACTAAATGTCCTCTCTAAAGAATTGAAAATTGACGTTCTAGAGCTAATCGAGGGACTTGGCGGATCCCAGTACAATAATGTGTTATGAGCAATTATACGCCCATTCCTCCCCTCTCCTTTCCAAAAAATTGATCTCGAGGGTAAGCAAACCCAACGGTCTAAGTAGCCGTCCTATTTTAGCCCCCTCCTCCCCCGATGAACTCACTTCCAATGCTTAGTCACAACCACCTTTCTTTCCTTTAAACGAAAAAGCCACGACCACCGACTTCGAAGTCCCGAAGCCCCCCCTCCGTCAACTTCCCCCCTCTCCTCTGTCCGATGGGCATATTCGCTGTGTGTGTCACTTGTACCTTATGGTGCTATAAGTCGGTGAAACACATTTTACTGTGCAATAAAGTCTGTGGAGAATTACGAACTCTTTTAGATAGAAAGAGGCCTTTATTTGGGGCCTTTATAGAGGTCTCAATTTTGCCCCTGCCCTTTTGGTTTTAAAATGGACACCAAACAATTCCACGAAATGAAGCGTGAAAGTGTAAAGTAACCTATTCACTTCTTTCATCCACCCCTTTTATCCAACGTTTTTCCTTCTATCACAGCTTTTTAAGATACCACTACCTTTCAGTATTTCTTCTACCCATATTTTGTGCGCTTTCGGAACTTCCCCATCAACCAGGATGAATGTATTTCGTATTAGATCCTAAGATCCAGCGGCGTTTAAAGAAGAGAAATAGGCATACAAATATGTAATATATACATTATCAAGCTATTAGATGACACTGATAGTGAGGTCTAATAGTAAAAGGCCCTGGAAACTCCTCTCATGTAACAAGTAGGTAAAATACTAATCTATGTAGGGTATCAATAATTGGTTGTAAAGAAAATACGGGGCTTGAAATGGAATGCAGTATTAAAATTAGAAAAAATAATTGTATAAAGCTTAAAGATAAATCACTGGATTATAAATGGAACATGATAACTCCATAAGTGACCTCAACAGTAATTTAGTTATTACGAAACATATTAGTACTTTTCATAAATTAGAACGAAGTAGATTTTCGATGGTATTTTTATTTCTAATGAATATATAGGATTTACAGTATGACAGACAAAGAATCAGGATCCCTTGAGATATATCCCATTAAAATATCCTTGCTCTCTGAGTATAAAATATTTGGGACTTCAAAATCTCAATCTCTCTAACTTCTTTTGATACGCCAAATCGTGAACGCTGAGATGCACATGAATGATGATATCAGCTATGCGTTCTTTATTTGTTTAAAATGCTGTGCAATATTCTCATGTTCCAACGAACATTCTGAAGTGGTTACCCAGAATGTATTACGGCAGAATGAATGATACATTTCTCACAATCTTTAGCCTCTGACATAGTTGGAACAGAAGCGGGGACCTTGACGGATTTAGTCCTTCGTAGCAAACCTTTTGAAGGGAATTAAAACCTGCCCCCACATATTTATACGCACGATCTCAGTTCCCATTGACTACCTTCCTTATATTCATAATGACCTCCCTAATACCAAACATGGAAAACCTCCCACACCGCATATTTTACTTTGACAATTCTATGGACCGCATAGATCATTGAGAGACTTGCTTCTGTCGTAGACAGCCTCGGTTTAATTCTTTTAAGCAAGAGTGAATTGAAGGGTTTTCAGTTCCTTCAAATGTGCGATGAAGACAAATAATAAGCCCCCCATCGGAGGCGAAATAATCTCTATATTTTAACATGATATACGTATGCCTCATCCACTTGGTCCACATTAAGGTGAAGTTCCTTTGAACTTAACTTATCCAGTTGCCGAACTTTGAATAGAGATATTACATTACAATTTCCAAGGAGGTAAGATCCTTGATCTAAAATGACCGAAAAAATAAAATTTGCAATTTTTCACATGGAATTGTTTTTATCCCAACTGGTTACATTTTAACTCGACAAGAATAGTATTGAAATTTGTGCAGACGTTTCCTCGTTTACCTTTTTACATGTTTAAATTTGAACTTCGACCATAGGACTTTGACCAAAATGCGACTACAATATTTTAAGAGTTTTTTGGGTCCATATTTTTACCTATGTAGCTCGGAAAATGGAACTAATAACTTGACGAGGTGATTATTTAAGATTACTTTTCGACGTACTGATAATCTAAACCATGGGTTGATTTTTTAAAGTTGATGATTACTGATTTTATTACTACTTACACAAGGCAGGTGGATATTTTTTTTATGTAAACCTTATCCACAAACCAGGGCAACATCGCCTAAAGATGACTAAGGTCGCTAAATGGGCAGTATTGCTGGTTTCGTCCAGCGAACTCTTCGAATCCGTCCTATGAAAGAATGCAGTGAACCAGAATGTGAGGTGGAACTTTTATTCCTAAGCCTTTGCGTAATACAGAAGTTATAAATTCCCCTCTTCAATGAATTTATACAATTATTCACTTAATTATGGTAAAATATTGACAGTTTCACCGCTTTTCAAAAAGAGATCTTTGTTGTAGTTTACCATTTTCTATTTTATTTATATACCCTGCAAGCCACCGCCGGGCGTGTGGCAGGGGGTGAATACACACCAGAATAACTTTACCCGAACATGACCCTACTGCGGTTGAACAATTGTATAATGATCCCTTATCGTTCTTGGGAACAATTACATCTTAAATGTATCCGTTCTACACTTAATCTCTCTAATTTTATTAGCATGATCTCTCCTACCGTATTACGATGGGGGCGACAATACATTTTCAACATCACTGTTAGAGAGACCTCCTTCCCAATTATGCAAGAATTCAAACTAATTTAACCTTCGCTCCGTGAGTGATTCCCAGCCTAGTTGCTCTAATAATTTGGATAAGCTACTAAGTTTATCCTAACGACATTTTACAAATCTAGCTTTTCTACTCTGCACGCGATCCAATTCGGCAATTAATTCAACTTCGTGAGAATCCAATATTCTAAATGAGGCCTAACCAACGACAGATAACATTTCTCTTTGACCTTGTCATCACATTTACCAAATACTCTTCTAATGTTTGGGCATTTAGGCTACGTGTATTTTAACTCCTTTTCAATGGCTGAGAACCGAATGTCTCAAATGTGTCCAACGAATACATTTCATTCAATTTTGAAACATTAGGGGAATAGACTGGACAAATGTTGAAAGAGACCTACCGCTGAATATAATTAAAGTGCCTATAAGTCCGTGGAGACAATAATTGAAAATATTAAA
Organism: Hetaerina titia; assembly: GCA_037158775.1. NCBI lineage: Eukaryota > Metazoa > Arthropoda > Insecta > Odonata > Calopterygidae > Hetaerina > Hetaerina titia. The sequence continues at coordinate 54,597,047 of CM073768.1, read as the reverse complement.
AATAATTGAATCCCAAGAATCGAAATGACATGGTAAAATTTAATAGTACAGTATGTAATATAAAGTTTTCCTCATATATTTAATAACTGACGGGAACATCTGTCCGCAGAAATTAGGTTATTTTAGATTAGAGGAAATGTTCATTCTGACTTGAATATAAGGTGACATGAAAACCTTAGAAATTTCAAGTTGGAGATGATGACTCATGTGCTCTAGAGTTCTCATGCTCATTTTGGCTAGAGATCTCAGAAAAGCAATGCGGATAAAACCGAGTCAAGTTAAGTGTCACAATGAAAGGGGGAAAAAGTAAAAAGAACTCATAGTGCCTACCAAGGGAAAATATGGAAATGCAAAATTTCTCAAGATTAATGCCCCACTTTATCACCTGTGGGACAAGCCTCCTCACGCGGTAGAGCTAGATTCTTGGTGAAGCGGCAGTAGGTTCTTCTTTTATCAATACTTCGCTGCTTAAATTTACTGTCTTTTCCTCTAGCACACAGCTCATTTCAAATTTAACGCTGTGGATTGAACATTTGAAATAAAATTTCTTAATACTTCCGGAAATAACTTCGGTAGGACAATATTTAAAATAATGAATATATTGTAGATTACACTGGGACCAGTGCTCGCTGTTCCGATTCACCCTCGTAGTCATAGAAAGTGTGCAAATCAAGAGATAGTAATGAATAATTATCTAAAGAATAACAAGGAGAACGGATAATGGTTACGGTGATTATAGAGATTAGATAAAAGTCCCTCAGGTGGTGCAAGCAAACCATAATACCAATGAACCACCCATATATAAGTCTCAAGGCATCTCTGCGCGATAATGTTGACAAGTAACATTAACAGGATAATAACTTACCGTGAAATAGTAACCCGCATAAAAGAGCTGTAATCCCAATAATAGCGCATAAATATTGCAGGAACAAAGGTAAATGAAATTTGAAGCTCTTGGTATTTTGAAAATATTAACTCTTCCTAATTTAATTCGTAGATTGAATTTGCATTTATTTTTGATACAACGTATTTAAATAAAATTTTAGTCCTATTGCCATTTTAATTTATGAATCTGTTGAAAATGTCTTCTATGAATATATCCATCCGTACCTGTTAAGACAATTTCTCTCAAGGACGATCCCTCATGCATTTTTACTAACAATTTCTGTACATTCATGAAATAATAAAATATTGCTAATATTAGATCAAATATTAAGGTTAAATGTTACGCAAACCTCCCTGAATTTGAGACTTAACAAAATGTTGCTGAGGAAATTTTAATTGTCTGAGAAGAAACTAATTTTCATAACTTGAAAAAATATATTACGAAATTTTACCTTATTTACCTAAAGAATTTCACAAAAGTTCATTGAGATCTAACAATCATCATTTACGATACATTTAAAAATAGACCGTTTAAACAAATGCAAAAATTTTTTCATTTAAGATGGGTGATTCTATTCACATAAAAAAAATCTTACTTCAAATTGAAAAACATAGGAAATTTTAGTAAAAATATCTCCCAAGGTAATGTTGGAAGAGGCATACATATTTTCGCAAAAACAAAAATGTTATGATAATTTGTGTAACCTGCTTTGAACACAATGCGCATTCTTTGAATTTTAAACAGTAGCTTTTAGTAAAATAATCAGAATCTTTCATTTAAGCTCATGCTCGACAAATCCTTGGGGAAGAAATCATGATGGGGAAAGCAAAGTCGTTAAAATACAGAGCCAAAGCTGCCTTCAGAGACGCTTTGCTGAAATTTTCGAAATACCCAAGGCTATATTCTTATTTCAGTCGATATTTCAAAAATATGAGCAAAATTTAGGAAATGAAATCTTGATGGAATTATGCCCGAATGTAATATACAAATGTATTCTTTTTATTAATTGCGGGGTTTTAGAATATCACAGATGGTGATGTAAGGTGCAAGAGTTTAATTGTTTCATAGAAGGAAACATTTAAGGATCCAGTCACCTTGATGACTCATTGAATGAATCACAAAACATAGGGTCAAAAATAGGGGGAGAGGTCTCTTCTGAACGTGAGAAATCGATTCTCATAGGAGCAATTGTACGCCGGGGGACTAAAAATGATTAAAAAAGTAAATGTTTTTCGGGTTAATTTTTAAAAATTTCTTAATTTATCAATGTGGAAGGACATCAAAGTCTGCTGATTACAATATATAATATAATTATTTGGAATTAACTATTTCTATATTCAAATTAAAGAAATTTCAGAGTTGGGAGAATGGCATTTGACCTTTGGTGAAAAGGTTGCTGAGGCAAAAAAAAAGGTTGAGAATCATTATGGTAGGGATCTAGTGTCGGAATTCATAACCATTGAAATAATTAAGAAAAGATGAAAAAAAACCTCAAAACGCACAACATACATTTTACGGATAAACGGAGCTGGGGCAACAGAATTGTAACCAGAGCATAAATAACTCCGAAAGCACCGTTTTAAAAATAAACCATGAATATGAGTGCAATAAAAATGACGCTGAAAGGTACATTCAAATTACAGCGTTCCTTCACGCTCCAGTATTTGCAGCACAACGAATATAATCTCTAGACCGCTGGGACAATGATTAGGATTTTTTTAGAAGTGGGGTTAAATAAATGGAATGTATAGTTAAATTTTAAGTTCATGTCATTTAAAATGTTGCGATTCAAAGTCATATACTTTTCATTTAATTAATAAAATAAATATTCTATTTGGTTAAACCAGACCAATAGTCCAAGTTGCGTGAGTACAATTAAATAGATGTTTAAAAAAACTTCAGCTTTCCACCCACTTCACCTACCTATAATACTAACTACACATAAGCAATTATCCAAATTCTACAGTACATTACAGATCAATCACTGACATTTACAAGCTGCGTCCTTTTCATTTTCTCCTATCAAAGTTTAGGATTTCAAGCTAGGGCTAATTACTTCACTGATTGCGAGTATTGGAATCATTACTATGCGTTACATTTTTCTCGTGTCAGGGAGGGCCTCCCAATGAGATCTGTCTAAATGTTACTACGTGTCATGGTTTTTAGGAATATGTCATAAAAATCTACTCATTACATCGAATGACTCATTCGAGATCACAAAACTGAATGAATTTTAAGGTTTCTCATACTAATGCGATTGAATTTAGTCATTTCGCTCACTTAAAAGTAATGTTTTTCAAAACTTTACTACATTTTTGAAAGAATTAGTTCCCAACATTTTGCAACATAAATATAATTTAGGTTTAGGTTTGAATTTTCGGATTAATGTGGACGCATACATTATTAAATTTTGACCAAGCTTTGGAAAATGGCGATATATGAAAAGAAGGTACCATTCGTTACCTAATTATCACGATGAGTGAAAGTCATTTTCTCATTTGATCTCACCCTACTACGCCTTTTTGAGAATTTGAAAGATAAATCTATTAATCCAATATGCGGATTCAGGATTTAGCCGAAAACGCTATAATTATTTGTAAATCTCCGAAAATTAAATTTTCAGGGAGTAGATTTAGTAATATTATGGAATGACTGATTAAAAGAGAGACCTTAAATGAATCAAGTGTCTCCCCATCAAATTTATTGACCTATTTAAAACAGAGTAATAGTAAAATCCCTCCACAGTTACTTGTTTTACGTAATGTGCTTTTATATTCATCGAACGTTTTCCCAGAGATGACGAATAGACGGTCAAGAACTGGACTCACCCTGGAAACTGGATATTTTCAAAAGAGATAGAATTCAAAGAAAGAAGCTGTGGTTGGAGTTTCATACTTTGGAATCTAAGTTTTGTAATCATAGACAAATACAGTACCAACCTCGCAAATAGCTTGAACTGACTGTATAGCCACGTTAACTTTGACGATGATTATGCAAACATTCGCACGTTCTATGGCCAATAACTTTGCGGGCAACATCACATCACATTCCGAAGCCGATCAAATATTGTTCTCTTAAATTATTATAACAAAATGTTACAAATTTTATCTTCGGAAATCTCTATAGCCATCTTGACAACTGTTCCAAAAAAGCCATCGCACACAAATACTAAAAAAACTACGGAGCTGTAAATTTTAATCATCTTTTTACCTTTTTGTAATTCAATTTACATCACAAATCAGCTTAATGATGCTAATCTATTCTGATAATATAGCTGAGGGTAAATGGTCAATGGTATATATTATATTATCAACCTAACAAAAGAACGTGAGGGATTTGTATTACGGACATGATAATCATATTCTTTGTATGCACAGTTATTGCAAAGCACAGTATCTTAACAGTAGTGATAAAAGGTTAAACCGATTTCACGCAACTGAATTACGAAACCACCATCCGACCTTATTAAGTTAATTATAAACGATGTTGGCACTAATTAAATACATTTTATTTTTAAGTGAACATTCTATTGTCTACGTTTGCTTGGAAAATTTATGCTTGAACAATACTATACTTATATGCACGTGAACTCAGTACTCATATTGTCTAATGTTTCAATTATATTTATGCTAAATAAGGGAAAAGAGAGTTGATGACGCTCACCCGTTATTCTCTAGGGAAATGAAAGCCATTGTATTAGCGATGAAAACGCATGCCCGATGGATTTATTTACGAACAAGTACTTGAGTTCTTCAATTGTCTAGCTTACATTACTGTGAAACGGAAGGAAGAGTAGGTTATGTGAGATTGAAACGAGAGCGGTAGTGGTCTGAGCTTGATTCATCTGATACCCCATGGAGGGGCCAAACAAAGGTCAACCATGGACCCACGTGGCTTACGGAATGCCTTTGTCTTCCACTTTTAATACAGGAAAACTATCAACGCACAACTCTAGGTCGAGAGAATTCTCCCCACCTGAATTTTCGAGCTATCACGTTGAAAAACAACCTGCAATTCGAAATTTTCATCATTTTCCAAACGATACAACTGCTGCAGCAAGCATTGAAAGGTATTGCTTCTTAACCACTGGATTGAAATCAAAATATTGATTTCCTATAGCACTGGTGTGCAAGCTCTTCTTCGTCAACTCTATGTACCCACATTCGTATTTCATTGTTTTCTACGAACGAGCATATGATCCCATATATTTCAGCCCAGATTTTCCATACCTGATGCCGGTGAGTAATCACCATATTCCTAATCTGTAAAAAGCTCATACTGGGCTGAAAATCCACCGAGGGGATGTATTTTGATGCTATGATATGATTTTTTTCGAATTATTTTGTACTGGTGCTCAACGATCTCACTCTTCTGAAAAGAGTGAAGTCCATTTTAGTATTTTGTCAGTCTGTTTTTCTCTGTGATTCTCTTCTTCCTGTATTTATCCTTAAACACGTTATGCTGTCTTGAAAATTGTACGCAAATATTGGATTTGAGACAAAAGATTTTTAAGCAACGTTAATAAAACAACAACAAAATTTTATTATGTATATCTTTCACCAAGCGACGATACTCAAAGCCACCTAATTTTCCTCTGTGCCTTACACCAGTATATTACCTTCTATTTAATGCAGATGAGTTTCAATAATTGCCCATTTGAAAACCATTATTCACAATAACTCATGGATTTAGGTTATTAATTTATTTTCTACAAACTTTGCTTTCATCCTTTCATGTTTTATTCGTAACTATTTTGGTAGATAAAATGAAACAGTTAAAAGCTTACAGTTTGGATACATGAATATGAAGAATGCAATGAGATTTTCGAGAAGTTGCAAAGCCAAGTTAATGTTAAAATAGGAGGGAAAGGCGAGAGCAGGTGGACCACATCTTGCATTTGGGTAGTATTTTAAACGAAAAATGGGCATATTAGTGGGGAAATTAGAAATAGAATTGTATTAGTAACATAAAACTTTGCAATAAGAGAATTCATGTGTAAAAATGCAAAGAAAAGATTAGAAAAATCTTTAATAAGGAGCGTAAGGCTTTATAGATGTGAGACATTGCCTTTGAGGTAAGAGAGTAAGTGTAGATTGGAGGATTTTGGGACGTATTTGTGGCAAAGAACGGAGGAAATAATTGGAACAGAGAGGAAGACAAACGCTGAGGCCTTAATTAGAACGGTGGAAGAGATAAACTGGCTGGTTGGACACACAAATAACCCAGAGAAATAGAATGGAGGAAATACTGAAGTATTGAAAGTTATGTTGAAGATAGAAAGTAGAACCTTAGGTAAAGTGGGTGTTGAGGAAAGAAGGATATTAGGGTTTCTAGATAGCATGAAGGCAGGCAGAAGTTACGAATTAATGAAGAAAAAAATGATGTAGGTCAAGGTAAGAGGAAGTTTCCACGCGACTTAGGAGTATTTAGGCTTTAGAATCCGTCCAAAACCTAGCTTTAAACAGGTAGAAAACCTCGAATAAAATTAATTGTGATATTCTAACGTCCCTGACTCCTAATTCGTACTTTAGGGACAGGAATGAATCTACTCATCGTACTTTCCCCAAATCGTAAATAATTATGTTTAATCTGAATGAAAACCCTAACTAATAGTAATTTGATATGATTGAAGCACGCTTTGAAATGGACGATAATTAAATCCATGATTTCAAAGAAGATACGTGGGCGTTTGACGAATGACTCATTACTAAATTGACCGAGGAAGGTACCATGCAAAATATCGACAGAGAACTGGGAAGTTTGGTGCATTGCGCCCGATGGTCGGTACTCCCGGGCATCTTTTTCGATTCACACACGCACACACGTAGTGGATTTGAGAGACCACACCAGCAAGCCACCCACCCACCGATCATCTCCCTCCGCATCGCGGTCCAAAATCTACGGGTGCGAATTGAATCGAGCTCCGCCTCTTCCTCTTTTATCTCGCGCATTGTGTCCCTTCACTACTTTTTTTTTAATCGCCGGATATGGCAAAACTCCACCTTCCAGATCGAGGGGAAATGCCATCGCTTCGCGAGAGCTACACCTATGGTGAAGAGGGAAAGAAGTGAAAAAGAAAAATGTTCGCGATTCGAATAACCCTCGAAGAACGGATGGCTCAGCACAATGAAAGCGATTTAGAGAGTGGGGAAGGAAGGCATTATTAAGAGGGACTGAAAGGAATGAAGAGAGGTAAAACAAAACGCTGCCCTAGAACCGCTTGGCTGGCATTCGCTTCTCACTCTTTCCTCGTTTAAAATAGAAGCACCTATTCCACACCCAGTGTGAACAGCGACGACGTCATTACCCTGCCTCCCTATGTAATATATAGCCGTAAGCGGAGAGTGGCGTCCCTCCGGATTTTTGCCCCGTTACATCCAATTTCCTGGACCTTTCTAAATCTTGTGAATTTCGCTAAAATTTTATGCTAGAAATTCTTAAATCCAGAAGAATGTTTGCCAAGGACATGGAAAGAAAGGCAGAGAATAGCTTGGCGGCATAAGAATTAGGCGCTATACTACTGGATAAACCAACATGTTATATATAGCCTGCCCCAGACATAAGGGAAAATAAAAATGTTCGCAATTCCCAACGCCTACGTTTTATCTAGTTTGTGTATGTGTGGAATAAAAAGAAATAGACAATTTCTTTAGGTGTTAAAAAGCACAGGGATAAAATTGAGTCACGGAGTCATCAATTAACGTCGTAAAACCAAATTAAGTTAGGTCACATTACCCTATCCTTTTATATAACACATTTATCCCTATTTTCTGAATGAATTCTCTTCCTCAAATTCTCTTTCATTGAAGACGAGTAATTATTAATTCATTAAGATTCCATATATCTGCCTAAACTGACAAAGTATGAATATATTCTTAAGGATTATGAATCCATCGGTGGTCTACGCTTTTTAGGTAATGAAAGACGGAGGAGACATTGAACGATAAATACGTCATATTTTCTCCACTCGAATTATCGCACAGAAGGTTACTGTCATTCGAATGACTCCCCAAAGCTACCCTCCAGCATTCTGCAATCCTCCCCACTAATCCAGTTCAAAGCATACCCGACAAAGCTCCTTTCAAGGTCTGAGGAGCGACTCCCCCAAATGGGAGCGAGAGAGGGATGACTCATGCAGGTAAAACATAAGGGATTGGAGTGTAGAGGTGGAAAGACGAAGGTGGGTGTGGATAGGAGGAATTTCAACCCAGAAGAGTATGGGGGGATATAGTACGGGGGAATGGAGTGGAGAATGCTGGAGGGGATGGTGTGCTCGTCGACAGTTGCGGAGGTTCGGGAGGTTGATTCGAAGGGCAGAAGGGATAACCGTGGAAAGGGGGATGGGTTCAATTTATATTCTGCATTCGCGGAGACGCAACCAACGCGAACATAACTCCCGCTCCTCCCGTCACGTATGGATACATACACTCTCTTTTTTTTCCGCGTGTCAGCGTACGGCGCTTTTGATTTTTTTTGCCTCCGCCCGTCGTCGCCTCTCTTCTCCGACCGCCGCCGTCCGACCGAGCCCGATGCATCGATGCGCCCCAGGCCGGACGGGTGGGGAAGGGCAGCGAGGAATACCGGGAAGAGGGGGGCGGAGAAGGCGGGATGAAGAGGAGGAGGATCAGGCGGCAACTCTCCCCGCAATGCCACAACAACCACCACCGCCTCCTTACACTCTCTCGGAGGCAAACGTGGTGTGTGGTGGTCACGGAGCGAGTAGGAGATGAAGGAAAGGGGAGAGGAAGGAAGGAGCGAGAGCATATTCCGCGTCTATTAGATGCATGTTTTGTGTACCTGTATGTGCATTCGAGTGTGATGGGGAGGTTTGGTGTCGTATAGGGGGAAGGGAGTGGCGAAAGTGAAGGGAAATAGGGCCCCATGGATGATGACCCATTTCTACGGGTGAATGCCGCGAGCTGGTTGGTTTTGGGCAGTGAGCAGACAGAGCTATGAAGGGAATGAGGGGAAGGAAAGCGGTCGAGTAATACGTACGAAAGTGCACACACACGCATAAATAAATAAATAAATAAATAAATATAAATATATATATATATATATATATATATATATATATGGTTATATATATATATATATATATATATATATATATATATATAAACCATAAACACAGTAATCAACCCGAAGGTCGGTTTAGTAGGTGATGGTAGAGCTCACCCGTGTACCAAGCCCGACGGCGTGTGAATATTCACACATCAGGGCAGGGGGGCCAGTTCCTTTCCCTGTGCCGGTTATGGTTTCCCAGGAAGACCTGGTACCCGAAAAATCAACTAGCTTGGGTGGAGCTGCAGGTGCCCACAGTGCCTTGGCCGGGAATCGAACCCAGGACCCTCTGGTCAGCAGTCCAACGCTCTACCCGCTAGACCACCGCGACCCGCATATATATATATATATATATATATATATATATATATATATATATATATATATATATATATATATATATATATATATATATATATAACACTTTTGTGAAAATCTCACGGACGTGAACAATAATGTAAATGGAATTAACACTAGTAGACACAAACACCGAAACACAAAAGAGAAACTCACTGCGTCTCGAATTTTCGGTGGTCTACCCACCTTTCTCAACTTCTTTCTTTCTTCTGTGTTTGTGTCTACTAGTGTTAATTCCATTTATATTATATATAAAAAACCATGAGCACTCACACACACTCATATATATATATATATATATATATATATATATATATATATATGATGTGGAAGTACTCACGAGAGCAATATGACACATGGACGGCACAGTAGAACACAGAATAAAATAGATAACACGTAAAAGAACACTCACATTTTAGATTGTTTGAGCTTTCGGCCTACTCCGAGTCCTTCTCCAGGTCAGACTGAAAGGTCTTGAGGGAAGAATAATGTCTGGGGAGGGAAAAGAAGGGGGGTGGAAGGTGCAAGGAATGCTGGGAGGGGAAATAAAGATGGCGGTTAAGGGTGGGAATTTTAAAGGGTCGTAAAGTTAGGATATATGCGGATTCGCGAGTTCTCACCTCTATGTTGGTGGCTGAATCGGGTAGGGATTCTAGAATTGTTAGGGAAAAACATTCATCGAATAACAGGTTGTGTGAAATTGGGCGTGAAAGGATAGGAAGAGAAGAGAGTGAGGCAGAATTACATGAGTAGCGGTGATTTTTCATTCGAATGGATAAGGGGGTAATGCATTCGACAACGTAAAATGAAGTGCATTGTTTGCACGACAAAAGATAGATAATATTTTTTCGAGAGGCAATTGAGATCAAGAGTTGGGAATTGAGCGTTTGGTGTTGGAAGGATGGAAACTGGTATGGTGCAGATATTGTTGATGATTAGTGGCTTTGATATGTACTGAAATGGTGAATTTGTTATTATGAAGTGAGATGTCTGTGTCAAGACTTTTCTTTTACGTGTTATCTATTTTATTCTGTGTTCTATTCTTTAAAAAGATTAATTTAAACCCCATAACGGTGTTATCTTAACAATATATATCGTAAAAATGCACACATAGGGATTCTAGAATTGGGGAATTCTACATGGGTGTAAACGTAACAGACGCGATTCCACAAAAATGCCGCTTGCCTTCCCACAAACCCATCCCGCCATTTAACTCGCACAAGAGCGATCGCGGAGATTCAATTTTGGCCGGAGAAATAATGCGTTCCCTTTCTCTCTCTCCGTTGGAGGAGGAGGGAGTTTAAGGGAGCTGGGTTGGAGTTGGAAAGCACAACGGGAGGCGGGGGAACTCTAACGAGCGAACGAGGAAAGAGTTTGAGGGACGCCATTGTTCTCCACGGCGCGCGTGCGAGAGGGAGGGAGAATGGACGTGTTTCCTTTACTTCTCATTAATATATCCTCGGATTCCACTCTCTCACCTCCCTCCGCGAATCTTCTCTTCGCGTCCGCACGGCCTACCCACGCACCTTTGCGTGGAAATGCATCAAAGGTACCGACGCATGTACATTTTTTTCACTGGAAAACCTCGAGCTCCTTATTCCATTTCCCTTATTCTCTATGACCTCGGTGATATAACTTTTAGTGTGCTATGGGCCCCCAAACGAATTCTTTTCCTTTCAGGGAAGAATCATGGCACATTTTACGACTCCCTCAGGCTCCGTAAGATGTCAATTAGACGGCACCCTGTAGTGTTTCATTCATTAGGAAATTACTTTTTCGGAACATTACCTGATTATCTTTGAGTCGATGTAAGTGTTCATATTGTTTTATATCGGTAACCGCGATGTAATTGTTTGTTTGTAATTTATCCGATTTCTTAGGATGCTGCAGAAATTATTATTATTCTATTATTTTTCTGCGGTCTGATCTCTAGTGGGTCATAAAAGGATGGAAACAAATTTTTAACTATCTAAATAGAACCGAAAAGGCACATTCTTACTAATCTAAAACTTACTATCTTCTTTATCTACCGTTTATAATTAATAAATTAATATTGTGCAGCTAAATGTCAAATAATATTTCTATTCCCTGTTTATCATTTATCTTTCGCCTTTATTATTTCTTACAAAGGCTTTATTTTCTTTTCGGTAGTTTCTCAATTGTTCCTTTGTTTCATCTCCCAGGCGTCTTTCCCTCTATTTGAAATCTAATGCCTCTTCCTTTGTATGCTTGTAAAATGTTGAACCGCATTTCTCGGTTTTGAAAGGTTTTAGCTTACTACGCAATAAGAAACATCTTTGAATGGGGTAGAATATGCTCCATCTACTTATTCCTTAATTAAACCATCGCAGGGCTCAATCTTGAACACCCCCAGCTAGACATGACCAATAGTCAAATAACATTGGTTGGTCGACACCTAGACATGTATGGCAGATTGATGCCAAGGTTTGGTAAACTATCCCCTGCATTTGATGACAATGTGTGGAATCGATTCTGAATTACATCACAAAAGCGGCAGATTAACAAAGCCCTCGGTAGATGAACAAAAGAGCCTACAAAATGTGTGAACATTTATTCTCTTCCTTAAAGACACATTGCAGATTTATAGATATTTAACCCATTCCCTATTGTAAATATGCCACAGCGTTATTAGATAAGTAAAACATAGATAAATTATGTAGAATTGTTTAAGATGATTAGGGGACATTGATAATAAAGTTCCGATTATATGAAACGAATGATTTGAAGATTATTTTCCTTATTTGTCTCTGCTATATCATTCAAAATCAGGGATCAGATTCCAGTGTTATTTTCGAATAATTAGATGAAAATGAAATTATGATATTAAATGATGCCATTGAAAAATTGCCTTTGAAACTAAAAAAAGACCCATAGTACAGCAAAAAAATTAACTTTTTTACCTCATACCGTATTTATTTCAATTGTATATCAATTTTTTCTTTAGTTACTGAAATATCGATGGCTACTGAAAAGTTGAGCAAAATTGTATGATTATCTAGCGAAATTTTAAAGAAAAATCCATTTAAAATTGAGACCGGCAATTTCAAACACACTCGATCAACTTAAATACTATGAACGGGAGAGCTAAAGTTCATTTCATGAACTTATCTCTATATGGTGCGGAGAATTTGCAGGAGAGAGACGAGTTCCCTCGGTAAAAATGAGCCATTATAATCCTATGTCCAAGAAAATGCTACATACATCGGCAAATCATTTTTCATGGAATGCGAAATATGAAGATATATTATCTTCGAATATCTTTTATCCCATTATCAGCTATATATATTTAAACTGGTTAACCAGAACAAAAACTTAATCTTACTTAAACTACGGTGAACTAAATTTGATAATACTCAATATATTTTAAATTAAAGCATACATTTTGTACGAAATGTGACGTGAGGAAATAAGTTTCATAATCATTAAGTTTAATTAAAATATTGCGAAACTCTTATAAGTTGCTTAAAAATTCAATATAAATGGTATTATGAGGATAAAGCAATGATCTATCGATGATGCAAATCGATTTGTACCCAGAAAATATTTTCACATGCAAAAATTACTTATTATTTTCCATGAATTAGTAAGCAAGTTTTTATATTATTTAACATGCTTTTAAAGATATTTACTCAATCATATAAGGGTTTCTAGAAACAACTCACATTACAATGAAAGGGAGTAATCGAATTTAAAGTAAGAAGCTCATTAACATCGTAGAAGGGTGCATATCATACCATGCTTTAGTAAGTGCTAAGTCCTGCGAGAACATGACGGCCAAATGCAAACAATTATTCCTCACGAGTAAAATCACCTGAACCCCATCAACGGACAAAAGGAAAAAGTGACTAATGCAAATGAGCAAGAAGTGGGTCAGTATCAAAGCATGGGTCTTTCAGTGTGTTATGCTAACATACGTTTCATTTGATTTCGTTGGAATTAGTAGAACCACAAATGGACTAAGGAAAGGAAACAAAAGCAATATGAACACAAAGAATTAATTTGTGCAACTGGAAAAATATTTCCTAAAAAACAAAGGCTAAGGTATAAAGATGAAATGGGTGAAACATTAAAATTTACGTCCGCTGACGTAAAACTGAGGAAAATAAATGAACAACTCTTTTGACCACTAAATTTTGGCATCACGTGGACGGAAAACATTTCTTCTTTTTACTTGAGGGTAACAAAGTGTATTCACCTAGAACTTGCATGTGTAGAAAGAAGCAAATTAAATTAATTATAAGGAAGTTTAGTTCTTAAACAAGAATTAAGCAAGGTTGAATTCAATCGTGGAAAAAAGGAGGGCAAAATGACATATTTGAAAGCGAAATAGAAAACGGCAACGTGTAATGACCTAATGCTAAGAAACATGTTTCATGTAGAATATAGGATATATATTTAGGGTTCAATTTAAAAGACTCCATTTGGTAAAATTAAGCTCTCATGAAATGCTCCATTCTGGGAAAAAAAATTTTGTGCAATCTAAATGATTAAAACTTATTTATGGAAAAATTTTTCGAACCGGAGGATTGCATGATTCTGAAAGATCTACATTCACACGAGGCATATTCGCATTAAAAGATATTTTAAAAGCAGTTTCCGGCGGTTCGCATTTAAAAAGAAAATGTCGGGTACATCGCCTAAACTTGCTCTTTAATTCCTAGGAAGTGTGCCAGAGCGCATGATTCTTCTCGTTGCAATTAAGCAGTGAATTACGAGCATCAATGTCCAAGTGAAATTACGGGCTCAAGCACTCCGGCATCGCTTTAACGTGCCTCTCTCATTGTTTCCGGTACTTTCGACGCGCCCTCTTCACCCCCTTATCAATTCGACCCGACTTTTCTTTCTCCCCGTCTCCCGTTGTCTTCCTTCCCTCCTCCGCTCCGGTCTTTTTATCCTCGCCCTAATCCTTTGCCTGCATTGCCCTGCCAGTCAACTCAAAAAATTCTCTGCTCGTAGCTCCAGCCTTCCGAGGCATGTGGAGGTGCACAGAGTGATTCCGATGAGATAGAGGCGAGCAAGAACAAGACAAGATGGTTAAGAGATGAGTAAACATTTCGGAAAAAAATTGCGACAAATCGAATTGAATGGGATGGAGAAGGTTCTGTTAGAGAGGCTTAAGAGGTTAGCGCATGGACGACGTGCAGTGGATATTAATCAACGCTGTTAGACCCGAGACATCCAACTTTAACGCCGTTCGGTTTTACAGGGAATTGCTTCTCCGCGGCTGGCACGCAATAAAAAATTGCATCCTCTCCCGCATGCAATATGGAAATACAAGGATTTGAAACATGATGATTATACAGAGTATTTCCATAAAATATTGTTGAGTTTGTTATTTTAATTCCAGAAAAAATTAAAAGAACTACTTACAAAATATTTGGCAGAATATTAACTTTATGATGAGTTTAAATTTAAAACACTTTTTTTAATCCTGCAAATCCAAGGTTTAGAAATAAAAAGCTAGATTCAACGGTTTTTAGGAAAACAGTGTTTTACTTCAAAATCTTAAGAAATCCTGACAACAGCACATAGACTGGCAAAATTCAATATTTTGATTAAAAATAATGGCATTTTAGAAGTCATTAAATGTGGTGAATTGAATGATAAAGTAAAAAATGCAAAAAAAAATTGTTACGCATTCTCCTTCACACTAAATATCTTGCCTCAACGTAGGGAGCAAAATTTATTCTCAATTACCCTAGGAATGTTTGAAAACGTGAATCGAGATCGATTTACAAAAACGGGAGTTGCATTTATTATATAGTATTTCCACGATGATAACAGTATTTTTCATAAACTATCACGGGAAAATGAGAGAACTCGGACGTATCTTTCCGTTAATTTACTGCGCATCGCAACGCAAGGGCACGGGTAGGAATCCTACTAAAGGAATATATCTTTCATTGAGTGATTGTTTCCATAAAACAGGGTATGAAGAAAGCCGATGAAACCCGTATAATGCAAGGATAGTGCTTCATGAAAGGTCAGATACGACTAGAACTCAGGGAGGAATCGTTTATGTAAAACAGAAAATGTACGAAGCTCGCGGAAATCATTGGAATTCTCTTGGAAGTGAAGGAGCATTAATTCATTTAGATGAAGTCCATTATGGGAACAGGAACAAATTTCTCGTAGTATAACATCATTCCCCCATGAAACATTTTCCTCCAAAAAAATTCCTTCTTAAAAACGAATCGGACGTTAGTTTCCTACGTGAAAGGGCCATTGATGAAGCCATAAAAGGGAAGTTCCTCCTCGCTACGGTGTTTTTGCGAACACAATTGTTTCGCAACCGAGTCATAAACATTCAAATAACCCACCCAAATTAATTCATTAGTGTCTGTTTCCCAACCTCCCCTTCGTGTTATCCCGCCTAAGCCACATTCATGACGCCTCCAAAATCCAAGGTTACGACCCGGTTCGTGTATCAATTGCGTCGATGCGCCATGACTCGCGCCGTTGTGCGCATTGAATGTACGTCGGAACGGGCGAGATCATGTGCAGCCGCGCAGTCCATCCACACCACTCGAAATATGTCGGCGACGATGCAGTTAAGTTTTCACTATGGATTCTTGGTGCGTTTCATTGGTGAGCGGAGAATTGAAGGCTCTTCGACACGGTTAATGCATGTAATAGGATGTACCCCACGAGTTTAGATCACCTGGACACCAATCACACAGTTTCCGTAACAGCAAGTGTACTCTAAACCCAGAAAATGTGGGATCATTTTTGTGGAAACTGCGTGGAGCGACACCTAGGCTCGACTACAGGTCCATCTGTCGTGAACGCTTGAAAGACGGATACTTCATGGACATACATGTACTTCAAAGTGAACTCACTGTTCAGCTGTATCAATTAATAGTAGTACCAATATTCACACACAGTTTTTTTTAAAGAATTACTATCATCAAACAGATGTGTTCCTACCCGAAATTCACAGGTCCACTTTTTGAAAATTTAATTTCTCAGAAGGAAAATTACTGTTTTAATGAACAAAATCAGACTTTGCATTTTTACGGAAATATATGGTTCGAGATCCTCAGAACACGTTTTAACTTTTTTCCGAAGGACGTTTGTCGGTGTGCTTCACTTGTTGAGTGTATGCTATTGGTTTTATTATCGGAATTATTACTATAAATAGTCTACAGTTTAAGATAGGTTTTGGAAGGATACAGCTACCGAATAATTTATTTGTCTCTCCTGACGTAACACAATCCAACATCCTGCTCCACAACAAAGTCAATGTTCAACTCGGTATACTTCCTTCCTCTCTTCATTCCGTCCAAATTCACTATCCTATTTCTGTCCCTTACTCATTTGCCTCTTGTTCTCCCATCTACCACGGTCTTCAACATCCCAATGCCAATCAATATACAGGTACTCTGCACCCATTTTTCTTGTCTCCTTATGATTTTCCATCAATTCCCTTTCCTCCTCCACTTCCTCATTTGCCTCATTTTATTTCCACTTCACCTTCACCATCCTTCTCCATACCCACATTTCAAAAACCTCCGCTTATATTTTGTTTATGTGAACAACACAGATTATTAAATTAAATCTTATATTTTATTTGAAGAAAGTCATCTGATAAGATGCTGATTAATTACCCAACAGAAGTGACTGTTTCGGACTTCTCACTTGTGCTGGTAGTTCAGCTGCAAACACTTTGAAAATAGAATGGAAGAACTATTTTTGTAAAACTGAAAACTATTTTTAAAGAATCATTTTCTTATCCCCCTTAAAATATGAATTAATTGAGTGTGTAGCGACGAGCTTGAATCATGGTATGAGTAAATAATGGAATAATCTAATTCAAACTTAATCATTATGTTCATACTAAAAAGACTTCGTACTTTTCCACAGATTTTTAATTCTGTGGAAAAGTGCAAGTCTTTCTTTTTAGTATGGATAATAAATACTTCCATGAAGTGAAGCCTGAAACAGTAGAATATATCAATCATTATGCTCTCCATTTACTCACATCTAGCACGAAAATTGATAAAATGTTGTTTAAATATGGGTTTTTAGTGGTTTTATGCAACTTATCAATGTTTTCACAATCGTAACCCCATAATCAACATTGTCATAGTCTTCTCATGGGGCGAAGATCGAACCTATTTCAACTGTTAGAAAAGGTTTTTTCCAGAAAATCAGCACATTTGATAAGAAAATGTAAGAAAATATGATTTTGAGTCTGTTTAGGAAACCTTTTAATAGACCTCATAAATGGAAAAATTACAATCAATTCACAACCCTGTCTTTTTATTTTGTCATAATAATGAAAATCGTACGAAGAAATTACATTGCCCGCTACATCAAATTCTTTAAAAGCGTTTTTATCTTTAATTACTACAGTTCATATATGGCTAAAAGGTTATATATGATTCCTGTAACATGCATACTATATATTTTGGGAACCGATTCATGACTCAGAAACTATTTCCCGGAATTGCCTTTACAAAATGGCATGGAAATATCAATAAAAATATCAATCAAAATGCTTTCCTATGTCACAACACCTCAATTCATTCCAAGAAGCATTAATAATATTTCAAGTTTTCGGTATCTAATATTTATTTTATTGATTTTTTCAGACGTTTCAAATTTGCCAGCATAGGAGCGAGTTCGGCACAGTAGTTTTTCCTGTCAAACCACTAGTTCTTCGCTGATGGCTGGCAAAATCACGTCTTCGTCTGGTAAAATAATTAAAGCAGACGAGCAATTCGCAGTACTTTGAAGTACCTGAAATAGGTTCATGAATAGCCCGGGTGAGTATGCAAAGTTGAGGAACCCTGATTCACCCAGTTTCTCCATGATAGTAGCAGTAAATGGATAGGAGGCCTCCGAAGGCACTAATCCAAATGTTTACCCTAGAAAAGAAGGTCCACGTGCAGGTTTTAGCAGACGAAACGTACGTACGGGATGAGGGCGTGTGTACGGAGGGAGAACCCGCGCGATCCGGTCGAGGAGAAATGGACCGGAGGGAATGAGACGGCTAGGGAGAGGCGAAAGGACGACCAGGAAGCATGGGACAGAAGCGAGCGGGGGAAGGAAAGGGATGGAGATGAGAGTACGGCGGAGGCGGGGGAGGGAATAGGGAAGGTGCGGGCGTCTGCAGGCCGGGCGCGGTGCGGTGGGGTGAAAAGGGAAGGTCGAGGTGGTGTTTTCCGCTGCTGTGCGCTCGGATTGCCGCGGCGGCTCGTGGGGAGAGAGGGAGATGCGAGCGGGAGCGAAAGACGAGGGAGAGGGAGGCGTCCAGGACGGAGGGGGGCGGGGATGGGACACCGCTAAATTTAACAGAGTCATAACCATTGCTCACGTTAAGATGTTCTGCGACGCCAGATAATGTCCCTCCTGATCCTAGCTACTAAAAATAGATGCAGGTCGGCACCTACGAATGAGCCACGTTTTCCCTCGTTCGTCGGTTTTTTCCTTTTTCCAACAATTCACTTTTGTGTGTATCCCTCTGTCTTTCTCTTTCACGCTCATTACCATTCGCCAGAGGAGGGAAAAATGGCTTGTAAATGAGGGCGAAACAAGGGAGCGCTCCGAGACCGCTAAACATTAGGGTCTCGAGAAGGAACCTTGGGGTACTCCGCTTTCCTTTTGCGGATCTTCTATCTTAAACTCCACTCCATTTCTGTTTCATCCTCGTTCATCGCCCATCTCAGGTGGAAACGGTTCATATACGAAGGCAGTTGGTAAATTAAAGGATACCAGGGATTCGAAGGGGATAGACTAGTAAAAATCAGGAAAGTTGATCTTCCAGGGTCACCAAAGAGAGTGCTTAATGACCGTTTCCCGATCTACTCTCTCTTTCTGTCTCTATCTTCAAAATCCGGACGCAATCTTCTAACTCTCTACTCCAAAGACTTATAATTGTGATTTCAATCCTTTCAGCTTTTTGAGCGGGCCCATGAAATAAATTTATGATACTGTCTGTTATTTGTTCAGCGGCGCTCTTGCAAATTGAACATCAGTATTAAGAGTGTTAGTTCAACCACAACGAGGAGGAGGATTAGTAAATAAAACTCTTTCTTCTGATTAGGCAATTCTAGTACAACGTATTGTTCTGATTCTACTTTTCCGTAAGAAATAAATAAGATGTCGAGCTTCTAGGATCAATGATTAGGTTTTATGATCTTTTACTCTACGTCCTTGAAGTTACAAATTAATAGTTTGCAGTGTTTTATTTACCATGAATATCAATTCAAACGTAATAATATTTTATCTTATTTGATATCACCATTTGGAACGAAGTTTTTTTATTCAATAGCATACTATTTTGTTAGCAGATGGCGGGGAGTTTCATTCCAGTGTGACCTTAAAATCCAACAACAATCAAAACGTCTCACCGTTAAACTATTTGAATAGCCTTCTTCTAGTTGTCAGCATGTTAATAAAAAGCATTTTTTATTTTTAATGTTGGTTTTTGACTTTTTTTTCAATTTTTAATTTAAGTATAAACCATAAACACAGTAATCAACCCGAAGGTCGGTTTAGTAGGTGATGGTAGAGCTCACCCATGTACTAGGCCCGACGGCGTGTGAATGTGTTCACACATTAGGGTAGGGGGGCCAGTTCCTTTCCCTGTGCCGGTTATGGTTTCCCAGGAAGATCTGGTACCCGAAAAATCATCTAGCTTGGGTGGAGCTGTAGGTACCCAGAGTGCCTTGCCCAGGAATCGAACCCGGGACCCTCCGGTCAGTAGTCCAACGCTCTACCCACTAGACCACCGTGACCCGCAATTTAAGTATATTTAATAGTATTTTGGATAAACAAAAAATTCATTTTAATATACATAATAGACTTTTCACGTGTTTCTCTAAAGTCTGCAGACCAATTCATAAATTATTTGGCCTTAGAGGGTCGATAAATGCAGATTTATTCTCTAATTAAAATAAATACATTATGAAAGCTCAAAGGTATCAGTAATTATGGGTGCTAGGAAAAGAATTTGTCCTATTTATATTAAAAAGCAAGTAGTGACTGTGTATATCGTCATACAATTTGGTATTTCCTTTCGGGAAATCTGTGTGTCTATGGAAAGTTTTTCCCAACTGGATATACTGTGAATAAATATAAACTTGAAATGAATATCAATATATAATCCTTAAAATATATTGAAAAATTAGAGGTAGAGTTACTTTTAAAGCAGAGCAAAAATTAGTTACGTGCTAAATTGCACGCTTGCGATCACATCAAATTAATCTTAATCTGAAGTTTTACAATTACAGCCAATGTCACCCCAAAATGATTAACTTGCCATAAAAATTATGCTACAAAGAATTCAAACAACAACCTTAATGACTTCTCCCCACAAAATGAAATTGACTATAAACCCTCGCCCCCAAATTTCCACGGTGAAAACGCAAAAACTCGAGCAAATTTGCATCTCGGTTGAAACACGCAACTACATAAACGCGAGCTTAAATGGGACAGAGTTGTATTATTCTGCGGATTGGGACTCGGCATTTGGATGGGCGTGGGGCGCAGCGGCGGTGTAGTGGGAGGGAGGTGGAGAGAAGAGAGAGGGGAAGCGAGAAAGGGACGGTGCGGCGCCGTGCTCGCCAGAGTTCCACGATGCTCGTTTGTCCTCGAATATGGAGACTCGCGGGAGATTTACTTTCGGGCGAGGAATGTGCGCTCTCCCGCCCTCTTTTTGTTTTATTTTTGCGAAAGCAGGCTGGTGAGAGAGAGAGAAAGAGAGACAAAACACGCTCGTTCACGGGGTCGACGGCGCGAACTCTGCCCTCCCTACCTTGTCCTCTCTCGGGACACTCAAATGGTAGGGAGGTGAAATGACGAGGGCTTGGGAGGAGAGAAAGGGGAGGCAGGCATGGGAGAGAGAGAGAAGAATTTGCGTGTTATTTGGGTCGCAGGTCAACCTCTCCACCCCTCACCCCTCCTTTCTCTCCATCTCCCTCTCAATACCCCTCCTCCTCTTTCATAGTTTCCATCCCGAGTGGTCTACAAACGTGAGAGAGCAGTGAAAATGAAAAAAAATAGGAGAGATCGCGGAGAGTGGTGACGTCGGAATGAGGAACGATGCGAGGAGGGAAGGTCAAAGGAGAGGTAGTCATTCTCGACTCCTTCGGCGGAACGACGCTTTCATAAAGAAGAAATCGACTCTCGTCCTCCTGTCTGGTGTGAGTTGGAGTGATGGGAATGATTGAAAAACCTTCGGACGAAGGGAATCCACAGATTGATCCACACTCCCTGACTTCCCGTGGGAATATATGCGTCTGCGTCGCGGCTCAAACAAATCACCTTTTTTCACACGAAAATAAAACTTACCCAAGATTTGAGGAAATTATTAACTTTACCTTCTCCGGCTAAAGACTCGAAGACGCATTATGTAAAGAGTTTGAGGGTTTTAAAAATTCTTTTAAAGGTATCAAAACATATAGTATAGTAGCGTATAGTATCTCACTATCAACAAATTGGCAATGGCAGGCTCCTTGTTAACGAATTACAAAGGGTACACAGTCTATAAAATAAAATACATGATTGAAGTGCGAGGCATACGGAAACAGTGGAAAATATCAGAGGACAATCTGATTATCTGATAATACCTAATTCATACCCAGTCTCGAATACCAGGAGCTAACATCGAAGACTCTGCTCTCTATTTATCGCCACTCGATGTGTGCAGTATATCATAAACATTTTGTTGAGTGAGGGCACTTCGTTTTACGTCAGATTAACCCCTTGTGATTACATAATAATTTAGGGATATCATAATCATATTTTCTTGACATCCCACGCCATGGTCAATGCTTCATCAGTGTATGCCCTGCTCGGAGGTTGTATTTTTCTCAAAATAAATGGTCATCTAAGATGCATTTGATGGAGCTTCCCATTTCATACTCTGCGCGAATATTTGAATGTCTTAATAATTATATGCATTCATACCCTGCCATTCATTACCTACGTTGTCTTGATACACTCCGTGGACTTTTCCTTCAATAAATAAATGCCTTTGTGCCAGCTCTCCTTTCTATTAACTTGCCAGCACAAATTTACAACTATTCCGATAGTTTGGAATAGACTTTATATTTTCAATTGCAAATCTGTTCGAATGTGATTTCTACAGGCGTATGCAAGACACTGTTTTTTTTATACTTTCAGTAAATTGGCTAATTGAAGCAAACTACTACATTGGACTAGCACCGGAGATAATCATTGAAAAATAAATTGAGAAAAGAGTGACGGGGAGAGCTTCAACAGAAGATCGATTTGCGGATGGTATGCCATTAATTCATAAAACCTTCTTACTGTACACACCAATGTGACCGATGTTTAAAAAGAGGCAAATACCATGGAGCAAAGCAAATTCCAAATAACTTCTCGCACAATCAACATATCCATTAAATCAATATGTGAATACAGAATATAAATTTTCACGGCAGCGTTCGAATTCGTCACCTTTGAAATAGAAAGTCTTGGTAAAGAAATAATTAATTCATGCTAAAAGTTTGTTGTACAATACACGAAGTAATAATATGCCATTAAAAGGCGGGTCGCTGTAGCGGGTAGAGCGTTGGACTGCTGACCAGAGGGTCCCGGGTTCGATCCCCGGGCAAGGCACTTTGGGCACCTACAGCTCCACCCAAGCTAGTTGATTTTTCGGGTACCAGATCTTCCTGGGAAACCATAACCGGCACAGGGAAAGGAACTGGCCCCCCTACCCTGATGTGTGAATATTCACACGCCGTCGGGCTTGGTACATGGGTGAGCTCTACCATCACCTACTAAACCGACCTTCGGGTTGATTACTGTGTTTATGGTTTTTATATAAAAAAGGGAAATAGTGAACCAATTTAATAATACTTTCGAATTCCTTTCTGCAGAGAATAAATTGCGCAATAGTATGGCAGAATTAACTGTCACAAATGTAATCTCTGAAAATATTACTCCATACTGTTCTGTATTTCAAATCCAGTGGTTTCAATAGCACTCAAACTAACTGTTTAAACTGTTCTATACATGGCATGGATAAAAATATCGGAAACAATGTTTTCCTAACGTGACTGCACGTCGCAGTGCCCTCGCATTGCACAGGTTCGGGTGGTGGTGGGTCTGACCTTCAAAACGCGCCGAGCGCCAATTGCCTGCGAGCGTTCGTTTAGGTTAGATCGCGTTTTTAGTGGAACCCTGCTGAGTGAATCGGTCCAAGCACAAAATGCAGCGAACGACTGAACAGTGGTACGCCTTCAAATTTTGTGTTGGACTGGGTAAATCGGGTACGGAGACTATGGGGAAGTTTCACAAAGTGTTAAAGGATGAAAGAATGTTCAAAACTGTTTTTTTTAGTACAGCTACAGTTTAGTAGTTTTTAATTAGTACAAGCTCTTTAAAGATGGCTGAGAGAGTGTAGATGACGAGCCCCGCGCTGGACGGCCGTCGACGTCAGGAACCGGCGGCAACGTGTGCGTGAAGTGCTGAATTTAAGTGTGTGCCTGATCGCATATCGTACTGGCATTGATAAGATGACAGAGCACACCATTATCACTAAAACCTAGGCGATGCGAAAGATCTGTGCTAAACTAGTCCCGAAGGCCTTGACGAGCGAACAAAAGCAGAATCGAGTGTCCCTTTGCGAAGACCTTCTGCAACACATCCTTCTTCGACGAATCGAAGACCTTCTACAACCCCTTTACAGCCCCGACTTGGCACTATCAGACTATTTCGTATTCTCACAAGTGAAATCCTCCCTCAAAAGACACCACCATGGGACCGTAAGTGTCGTCAAAGAAGCTTGTACGAGTACCCTTAAGGACCTTCCGGAATCCGCCAACCAGGGAGGAATCCGCCTTCGATTCGTGTAAAAGCTGCTGGTAAAAGTGTGCCGACATTTAAGGTATGTATTTTGAAGAATTTTGAGGCATTGTAATGATATCAATGGATGAAAGGCGTATTGAGCGGCAGTGGGATATTGAAGAAGGTAATAGAGGGGAGAAGGTTAGGCAAACGAGGAAAGGGCAGGAACAGGATAGGGATGTTGGACGGGATGAAGAGAGGAAAGAAGTACACAGAGATGAAGAGACACCTGGTATAGAGTAGGTTGCTGGATACGGTTTTGTTTGAAGTTACAGAATATTTATTTGATAGATGTATCCATCCAAAAACCTACCTTAACCGGTAGATTAACTAAAAAATCAAGGATCAAGGTAGCAATATCTGAAACAAATCTATTTTGCAGAAATACTTCCCGATATTTTTTATACAAACCTTGTATATGGTCTATAAAAACAAAGTCTCGTTTACTGAAGAAATGGCTATGATAACGGGAAGTAATCATAAATCCTACGGAATATTTATCTAATATAATACTTCGGAATATTTCCGAAGAAGTTATTATAATCGATAATTTCGGAATGGCTTCGGTAATATTTGGTCCGTTTAAGTTAAGATATCATTCATAGCGTTCAATTTTCAATTAAGATAAGAGTTATAATCTCCTCACCTGATTATAATAACATAACTTAAGAAAAATAAGCGTAGGTAGGGAAATGAAATAGAAAATATCATACGGAAAGAAAAAATTCCAATGATGGAAAATTCCCTTCATATGATATAATACTTTTCTGAGTTTAGAAAGATTTTATAGGAAAATTGTAGATATTGGAAAGCTCGAAATGTAATAGCCTAAGAATTTATCCGACTCAGACATAAATCAATATTGGAGGGAAACGTAAATGCACAACAAAAATTATTTGAAAATATTCATGGAATTGATACGACAGCGCCACTCATCATTTCGTGGAATTGATGAATGGCGGAGCTCACAATTCCTTAAAATGGATTTCTTTTCCTGTAAAACAAATGCTATTTGTATGTTACTTACCGTTGACCCACATTGACAAGAAAGATATTTCATTAGCTTAAAAGGAAACATCAATTAAAAACACGAATGCGGAGGAGACATTACAAGCCATGACCAACTGAAAAATTTTTTTACAAAGACTGCACGTTTTGTTGGAATACTAAATTATTTTTTAACTATTGAAAGCTTGTTAATGTATTTTTTCATTCATATTCACGTAAATCTCCCAAATTAGGCTCGCATATGCATATAAAAATGGTAGCTGAATTTTTCAGTGGGAACCTTTTCCCACCATGACTTTCGAATCACACGAAACGCTCGCAGGGGTAAATACATAAAAATGGAAATTCCTTCGTCTCACTATGTCTGTAAAGATATTTCTTTCATTTTCTTCTTCTTTCTCTAATCCATTCAACTCTTCTGCACTACGCTCTGTCTTCTGTTCAAGGACTGGATTTGACTCATTTATACTCGAGCCGGAAATTAAGTCCAATGCGATGCTACTTAAACGAGTTTGTTGGAAAGCCAATACCGGAGCTGTGGAGAGAAAACTAGATCTGATAAGAAATAATGATAACACGCTTGAAGAATGAAAAAAATAAACAATTCACGAGACTTGGTCGTCGTGAACGAAACGACATGAAGAAGATTTGGAATGATGGAAATTCAATAAACTTGGCAAGGCCTTCCATCAAAGGGCTCCGGATGAAATTTCCTTTAAAAAGATACGAAAGCACGAATGGAGCTCATTTGAATAGGACTCCCATTAAGAATGGAAGGAAAACGATGGAAAGTACATCACCTCGGCACACGAGGCCGTGATTCTCTCCCGACGCTGCATTTACGAACGCACGCATTAGATGTCCTATTGAAGAGCGAGACGGGAGCCGAGTTTCTCCCGTGAGGAGTGCACCACTGCAGGCCATACCGTTATGGAAACGAGAAAATTTATTGCTCAAGCAGACGGAGAAGAAGGTAAGGGAACGTAAGCTGTTGACTATGTGCACACGTCGTTTGTGGAGAAGAAATGTCCGGTTCCAGGTTTGACAAAAGACGCCGAAAGATAGACAAGAGGCAACCAATGAACTCGGGGAGACAGCGGTTCTGTTGTTTGTCGCCTTTTTTAAAGATTATTTCGGAAGAATAAACAGGGGAAAATGGGAGAACAAAGTCCTTGAACAACACGATGTCCTACGTTGAGGTTGCTTAAGAACTAGGGAAATCTTAAATTATACTCATAAAAAGTGCTTATTAGCCATTAGCGCAAAACAAATTGAAACTAATTGAAAGATGAAAGGTTAAGACGGCGTGAATGATCGAAGATAATCGTCATCTGTTAAAGTTTATTTTCATCACGATTGATGGTAAACTTCATGCAAGCTTCACTTAATTTGAGGAAAAGGTTGAGAACATCAAAATCCTAGCGACTGTTTGTAATTTAAATATAAATAATTTTCTCAGCTCTTTGTTTACACCGAAACGCGCGTTAATTCATCGGTTCATGCAAGTAACCAAACCAAAACTGGTGCATGAAACTGCCAACTGGAGTCCGTTTAGTTATATCACAAGTTAATTCATGCTTTCAGCAAACACCGATACCATTATTGTAAATTTTGACCATAAGATCATGATTCAGTTAATTTTCCTAGTGTAAAATATATTATTTAAGGAGGGAATTATGTCTACGTTCAAGGTTGTGACCTACACCGAAGGTCTGGCTACTTATGATTGTCCATGTGACTTCGGGTCACGCCTTTGGATTACAACCGCGCCCCCCTCTCTTATCAACATGAGAGACTTCCCGACTTCGCTCCAGCTCACCTGACTCTTCATCGGATCCGTGTTAATCTGGCACATGTACAGTCCGCGGTCCTCCTCCTGTACGCTCCTCACATGTAGGTTCCAAGTGGACTGGTCGTTGTGGGACACGGACACGCGCGGGTTGTGCGTGATCACATGGTCGTGTATCGCCTGGATGGCCTTCGTATCCGCCTTCACCCAGCCGACCTGAAAGAAAATAAGTGGAATTTGAAAATTAATCGACAAATAAACTAAAGTAAAATTTAGTTTGTGATTGAAGAAGGTTCTAGAATTGCTGAAACCAAGGTCGTAATGGTTTGCATTCCATGTACGTATGGGCGGTAAGCCGAAACGGATGGCTGGTGAAGAATGTGCAGACGGGTTAGCAGTAATGAAAATAAATTGGTTAAAATAGGTGAAATCAAGGGTGACATAATATTATATTTTTCTGAAAAAATGGCCTTCAATCCGCCAAGGAAAGCTATTATTCGTCCCCAGTTGCAAGAGCAACTAGGCATAGTTGAAGGTCCTCAATTTTACATCACTGTCCGCTGCAAATGTATTGGAATATTTTTTTTCACCAGGATATTTCCGCAAGACTTTTATATTGTTAAAACGTTTTCAAAATCTGACTGGATTTACATCACTAAGTTTCCTTATTCGCACGATTCAGAATACTGGTGGCACTGTTATCATTAAGGTCTATTTTCACCGGAGCAGAATTGCACGCATAAGAAATTGAAGGCATCGATATAAAAACACCAATAAATTGTTTCCGGAAGATAAAAACATAAATTAAATTTTTAATTTGAGGACGTGATGCCTAAGAAAGAACGAAAAACTTTATGAGTTAAACAATGACAACGTCATTGAGATGTATTCCTTGCTTAAATATCATACAAATATCACTTCATGAATTTATTAAATTGCAATGTTAAATAATAATTAAATTAATAAAATATAAGGTGAAGAACGGGTATAAAAAGATGAAGATTTTTAAAGAGCTTCTCTAATCATAAATCTATTTTCCCCAATTGTAGAGGAGAGTTATGAAAACCTGCTTCCTGGTTTATACTGCATGTAACAGAGTATGTGTGGAGTGCGAAGTATGTGGAGTGTAAACAACTTCTTCATATGACTGCATTATTACTACATATGTCATTATCACTGTCTAATATTTTATAAATCGTTATCCAATTAATTACATGGAAATGTCATTACATCAACATAGGGGGTCCAGTAGTTAACGTCAGCCGTCTCGTCTTGCCGTTTCTAAATTTATTGGTTACTATTTGCAGTGCTGAAGCACTCGGTTTCAAAATGGGTAATAGAATAGATGGCAACAAGTGGCTGCAAATTACCGTCTGATACTAAAAAAACTGAAAATAAAGTCTCACAATGTTTTTTCTTGTAGAATGATCCGGTGAATTCCGTACATTCTACACTTAGAAAACCTGGGCATTACTAAGAATATACGCTGGAACAAAAGTATCTGAAGAACACTAACAGTAATTATACTCACTCGGAAACAGGACAAAATTGATTACGGTAATAGTGCAAATCAAGTGGCTTTATTTTATACGTGAATGGGTACTCGAATAAGAGTAATTGGATCAATTCCTATGCGCCATTTGGTAATCGTCTGTGAAATTCTTGTCCACACATTCAACTACTTTTGGAATAAAATTCTACGTTCTCTTAATACAACTACAATGGCAGGTTAGGTCTAACCGTGTTTTTTCTGCCTCGCGTGCCATATTGATTTCGACAGTACTTAACCAGGTTGATTCCAAGGAAATACGGCATGACTCTGAGGGAATTTTCCGCGTGCTGACCCAACAAACGGCCTCCGTTAGCAGTGTACAGGTGTGTACCTGTATGATCTATTCCCTCATTTGATTGAAATGTCTATATTATTCATAGATTTTAACTTTTCGATAATCAGTGAAAATACGATTTACAAATTGGCTAACAAATAATTTTTTGAATACATGTAAGTGAACCACTTGTCATCGAGCAGAAAATGTTAGTTCTGAAATATTGGTGTTTCGTGATGAAACAAAATTTTAATGAAATGGTAATAAAATTTTTCCTAATGTAACAATAGTTTTTTCCGATATTCTTCGGAAAATTCTCAAAGATTAATTTTGGATGTTTTTGATGTATTCTAAAAAAAATATAAATGTATTGTCTTCCTTTAAGTTTACAGAAACAATTTTATGTTATTTTTAACGACTATGACGAACCAAAATGGGTTCCTCATATTTACGATGGTATACTAATTAGAATTCATATATTTTGCCACTTTATTTTGGTTACAAGAGAAAAACAACTGTAGAACATTTTTTGCATAAATTTTGTGTAAGAGCCATAAATGTAACAGTGGTCAAACATGTGAGAGAGGAAGATGATGAATTCTGTAAAACACTCCGCAGGATGACAGATGTAAAGCAGTGGAAATGCTACTTATCTTTATGAATTTTGACAGGCTGCAAAGTGTCTTCCGCTTTGATTTAAACTCCGGCATAAAAATGGTATCGTTAGGACTACTACGCGTAAGAGTATCGGGCCTACTAATCTTCATATTAAAACATAGTCGCTTTCGACTATGAGTCAAACAACTTCACTATTATAATGCGTGTTTATTACCATTGCACTCCATATAAAATTTCATGCTGGAAAATTTACATACGTATATTTTAAACGTAGGCATATAATAAGGAAAATAATTAAAAAAAGAAAATTTAATGTAGGTTCCGTTATTCACTTTATCGCATTCGCCGAATACTCCCGAAATAAGGACGGCTTACAATTGCAATGGTTAAGGAAATTAATCAATCAATATCACAAGGACAAACTTCAAATTATTGCAATAAATGTTTGTATTTATTTCCACTTCTAAGTTTTATCTTTTATTTCGTAAGCCATTTCATTCTGTTGGCATAGAGAAATTAGCTTAACCCCGAGTAATTAAATGATATATGTAGACTTGAGTCCATTTCTGAGCTGTCATTTTAGAAAAAAATAAAGAGAATGATTAACGAATCAAATTTCATTTTTTAGATGCGTTTATAGATAATGCGTTTAAAAAATCATGCTCCAAAATTTTTTTGTTAAAAGCTTACTTGAAATTTGATTATGAGTTAATTTCAATATGATCAGAGAAACATAATAAAATTCGAGTAAACCTGAATCATAAAACAAAAGAAACTTTACTAAAGTTCATATCTCGTATTTCTATATATATATATATATATATATATATATATATATATATATATATATATATATATATATATATATATATATCATTTTCTGTAAAATTTATTCAATTGTATCCACAGATAATATATCCATGGACAAATTGAATTGATGAATACAAAACTAGAACGGTGTATTTTTCGCTGAACTGGACGGCTATGTCAACTTATAATAAAGAGATTTCCCGTTAGATTATAGCTTGGTCCCTCAAGCAAATTTATGTTGGTTGAATAAAGTTTTGAATTCGTAGTTATGTTTCAACAACAAAAGCAAAGAGGTGAAAGCTGCTAATGCAATTCATTCATTAGGAATGCTAGATTTTGGTGTACAACATACTGCATTACGGAATATTTAATAAGTTAGACCCATCATCTACACAAGGAAAATAAAATTTCCATTTTACACCGGACCTGTACCTGATGTATTGCTGGATGGTGTTCAGCATTATATCAGTTTTCTAACAACCATTGTCTCAAAAGATTCTCGAATTTCAGAGAGTCTGCTTTAAAAGGAGGATAGAATAAAATAGAATACGTGGAAACTTTGGCAAGGACGTTTTAAATTATAGTATATGTATAAATAATACGGGGAAATTCAAAATATAGTGGTGGAATGATTTAAATTTCAATAAATTGACATAATCAAAGGCCTCTCTTATTATGGTATTGAATTGATGACCAGTATTTTAGAAAGTGTAACATGGGAATCGAATAAACAAGATTTTAGAATGGATGTTGTTGTTAAGTTCTACAGAATTTGATTTGGGTTTTAAGTAAATAAAATGGGCTTACGTGGTTATGCACGTAAGCTCATATTCTTCAATCATAGAAATCCTTCAAAGGTATTTAAGTTAAATATGACTGACAGTAAAAATTATGCACTTTACAATACAAATGACCGATTTTTCATTAAAAGTACGACTAACTTATAAACTTCTGGAAAAAATCAATACCTTTTTGGACAGTTAAACTTTACAGCATTTTTATAGGTACCTCCTTTTTTAAATGATTTACTGGAGTTATTTCTTCACTGGCTTTGAAATATTGAAATGATGATGCCTTCCTTCTTGATCGGACTTATACATACAATATTATTTGAGCACATGCATTACTATGACGATTAAATATTAACGGACAAAAACAGACACATTGATTTTTTCCTGAAACATCCTGCGGAATATTGGCGAGGCCAATTTATACGCTTATAAAAGTATGATTTAGGACGCTCGTGAACTCGAGCCCAGATGATGGTGAAAATTTGAACGCGCAAGTAGGCGATGACACCGCTCCGTGGATCTTGCCCATTTCCCAATTCTTATACTAGTATTTTAGCCATTTGGAGTTTTTCCAAAATAGGGCCGAGGCATGAAGAAAAAGATGAAATATATTATTGTTTCTTTTCAAAAAGAGTGGGTCTCGCAAAATGGGGATTTTTACGACAGCACAATATATAAAGTTGAAATGGTTGGCGAAGATGGATCGGCGAAATTTGTTCCCGATTTCAGATCCCATTTATTCGTATGAACGAGAGAATACTCTGAGAAATCTGTTTGTGGCTGCTCAAGTGAAAGATTTTGGGCAATAGTTTATCGCCCTACCTGGCTGACGTATTTGTCTCAGAATCAACTTAAAAATAACTGTGCAAACATACCTGTAAGGAATCGAAAGTTTCAGTAAGTTATGGCAATTTTTAGATTACCAAGAAATAAGAATGAAAGATGACTGAATTTGCAAATTTGTATTATAAAAAACAGAAATGCATCACAACATGGGAACATGTTCAGTATAAAGCATTTTCATGCTCAAAAATATTCACTCTTTTTTGTTAGAACTTACATCTGAAATCTGTGATCTTTCCAAATTTGGTATAATTTTAGTCCCAGAACACTTACTATGGGGAATTTCAGGCGTGACAGGCAAATAAAATGGCCCTGATCTCCTTAACTTTAGATTTTGATACACGTTACGGATACTTGGAGTAAAAGGTAACACGGCTACGTTTCCCACCTTGCCATTCCATGCCTCAGCTACCACCTCACGAAGAAAACTGACATATGTGTTAAATACTTTGATTTCATTCCAGTAGTAAACGACTTTAGTGATATTTTACGTTTGTCCATGAGCTCCCATTTTTCCATGAGCTGATGCAATAAATATTTATTAATACATTTACAAATAAGTGAAAATTATACTTAATACATCGACTTAACACAAATGAAAATGTGAGAAAACTTTTTGAAATTTGTTTTTAAAGGCTTCCCCGTTATGTAGCATGAATATTTAGTGTACACAGCCTTGGTTTATTTTAATGTGACCCGGCTGTGTGTCATCGGAAAGCCTGTGCCCGGGAGTGAGGCATAGGAAAATTGTTCACATTGATTCTATGCAATCAACAAAAGGAAATAAGTTATGACGAAACGCAATTACTTTTTCGTCATTCCCACGAGTCAACTCTAAAAAAACTAAAACTGCGACACGAACAAAGAATTTTAGATCTCCCACCTTTGGGCACTCGCTCACGCATAAATGGCCGTCCGTCATCTCTTCCCCGATAATGATGTTGTTTCGAAATGTAGCTGTTTTATCGTGTTTTTAAGGGAACTTTTTTCGAAAGTATATTAAAGTAGTGACTAACGTATTACGTCCAACTCCATTTATCTGACATTAAGCTTTCCTTTTCAACAAAACTTTATGTACCTCTGTGTGTATAAACATACATAATATAGAAATAAGTATAAATATATATAAAAATATATATATGTGTGTGTGTGGGTCGTGGTAGTCCAGCGTTGGGCAACTGACCGGAGGGCCCGGGTTCGATTCCCGGGCAAGACACTCTGAGCCTTTAGAGAAACACGTGAAAAGTCTATTATGTATATTAAAATGAACTTTTTTGTTTATCCAAAATACGAGTATATAGTATATACTTAAATTGCGGGTCGCGGTGGTCTAGTGGGTAGAGCGTTGGACTACTGACCGGAGGGTCCCGGGTTCGATTCCAGGGCAAGGCACTCTGGGCACCTACAGCTCCACCCAAGCTAGATGATTTTTCGGGTACCAGATCTTCCTGGGAAACCATAACCGGCACAGGGAAAGGAACTGGCCCCCCTACCCTGATGAGTTAATTTCACACGCCATCGAGCTTAGTACTGACTAAACTCTACCACCATTTACCAAACCGACCTTTGGGTTGATTACTCAATTTATGGTTTGTATATTACTGTATTTACGTATGCAGATTACTGTATTTATGGTATGCATATATATTTCATTAGTTTACAGACGGAAACGGACGGTAGGATGGAAATTAGTCAATGAATTCATTATTATACTTTCGAAAAGCATATACATATATATATTTTAAATATATATAAATATATTATTTGGTAATATACCGGTTAAGGTAGGTTTTTGGGTGTACACGACTATCAATTAAATACCCTGTAACTCCAAACAAAACCCAATCCAGCAACCTAATCTACATCAGGTCCCTCTTCATTTATGTGTACTTCTTTCCTCCCTTAATCCCATCCCTATCTTGTTCCTGTCCTTTCCTCATTTTCCTAACATTCTCCCCTCTATTACCCTCTTCAACATCCCACTACCGCTCAATACGCCGTTCATCCATCTTTCCTGCCTCCATAGGATTTCTCTCAACAAACCCCTCTCCTCACCCACCATTTCTAGTACTTCCTCATTTGTTTTCCTTTCGGTCCATTTCACCTTCTCCATTCTTCTCCTTACCCACATTTCAAAAGCCTCCAATCTACGTCTATCCTCCTGCTTCAGCGACCACGTTTCCGCGCCGTACATAGCTACGCTCCGTATCAGAGTTTTTAGGAGTCTTGTCTTAACCTCCCTACTCAACGTCCCCGTCATCAACTACCTCCTCCTTGAGAAAGCCTTCTTGCCTAGCACAATTCTTCTCCTTACGTCCCGACAACTTTGACCTTATTGGTCCAAAACAATTCCGAGATACGTAAACTGTTCTACCTACTCTATTTTCCCCCTCCTATTTTAATTTTTAGCTTACCTTTTTTCTTTCTGGAAAATCGCAAAACCTTGGTTTTATTAATATTGATTCTCATCCCATATCTATCGCACTGAACCTCCAATTCACTCAGCAATGCTTGCAACCCCTTGGCTGACTGAGCAACTAATGCTTGGTCATCATCGAACCTAAGCAATTTTATGTATTCCCCTCCGACTTTCATTCCTACCTCCAGTTCTTCCCATGTCTCTTTAATCATTTCCTCCACATTACGTTGAAAAGCACCGGTGACAATGGGCAACCCTGCCTTACACCTCTTCCTAACACTGCCCATCCGGACTCTCCGTTCCCCGGTCGCACCTAAGCAGTGTGAGACCTGTACAGGTTGCGGATCATTCTTCTGTCCCTCCAATCCATCCCTATTTTCTGCAATATATATATATAATGCAAATTCACTAATAGTCATAACAAACACAGAAACCAAAACACACAAAAGAGGGACACACTGGTTCTCGAATTTTCGGTGGTGCAACCACCTTTCTCAAGAGGAATTAGGAACAGAACTGAGGCAGAGGAGGGCCCGAAAGCAGTGGTAGGAAGGAGAAGGGGAAATGGGGGAAAAGAGGGGAAAAGAGGGGAAAAGAAAGGAAAAGGGGGGAAAAAAGGGGGGGAAGGCATTCGAGGTGAGGAGTTTGGAGGGGTAGTGTATGGCGCGCGAATTTTAAAAAAGGTGGGGATGATATGGCAGTTGTTGGGGGCGGAGGGAGATGAAATTATATGCATAAAGGCGGCAATTAATGTCTAATATTAATACCTGGGCGATTCCAGGAATCCAAGAGCCAGATGAAAGCTAGCTCTAATATTTTGAGTTTCAGTGGAGGGTCTGAGTGTGGGAGGGATGCTAAGACGGATACTTTAAAACGTTGGTCAAAGGCAGTGTTGTGTTCGGAGGCATGTTTGGGGATTGGGAGCATACCAATAAGGGAGGAATTGTTGCATGAGGCTCGATGATTATTGATTCTAACATTGAGGGGTGTGGTACACTGTCCAATGTAAAAGGCAGGGCAAAGTTGGCACTTGAGTAGGTAGACAACATTGCTGGAGGTACACGAGGAGTAGGGAATTGGTGGGAGAGAGTTAAAGAGCGGGTGGGAGAGGGATGGGATTCTGGTTAGGAAAATAGGACATGTTTTGCATCTAGGTTTATTGCAGGGTCTGGGAGTGATTTTGGAACGGGGCGAGGATTTAAGAAGTGGATTGGTAGATTTTAGAAGATCTGATAGATTGGCGGGGCGTTTGAAAGTGACAGAGGGGCATTTGGGGAAAAGGTTGGTGGTGGAATTGTGGTTTTTGAGGATAGGATAGAGGTCCTTTAGGATAGAACGCAGAGATTCTAGGCCAGGGAGAAACGTGGTACAAATTGAAAGAGGGAGGTTTTTCGCGGTGGAGGATCTGGGAGACGGAGTTCGAGTCCGTCGAAATTATCAAGATATTATTGTGAGTGTCCTTTTTATGTGTTCTCGTGCTGTGTGTTACTGTCTAAGTTTTATATACATATATATAAATATATATATATATATATATATATATATATATATATGTATAATTCACTAAATAGTCATAGCAAACACAGAAACTAAAACATATAAAAGAGGGACTCACTAGTTCTCGAATTTTCGGTGGTGCAACCACCTTTCTCAAGAGGAATTAGGAACAGAACTGCTGTTCTGTTCCTAATTCCTCTTGAGAAAGGTGGTTGCACCACCGAAAATTCGAGAACTAGTGAGTCCCTCTTTTATATGTTTTAGTTTCTGTGTTTGCTATGACTATTTAGTGAATTTTATTGTGCACGTTGGTGGCTTTTCCAAGAAAGTGACTATATATATATATATATATATATATATATATATATATACACACACAGGGTTCGTCCGGAAAATAAGTGTACTGAGCTCAGGAAAAAAAATTATTACACTTTCACATATCTTAAGCTAATATTCCTCAAAATAGGACCCTCGTGAGTCGATACACTTGTTCCAGCGGCGTTCCCATTCCTGAAACGCTCCCGCGAAGGCATCATCGGGAGTCTCTCGAAGACACGTCGTCACGGCCTCTTTGACGGCGTCTAAAGTCCCGTATGGCGTTCCTTTCAAACTCCTCTTTATCTTCGGGACCAGAAAGAAGTCCGGTGGTGCCAAGTCCGGGCTGAAGGGCGGGTACGGCAGCGTTGCCACGCCGTGCTTGGCCAAGAAGTCCGACACGACAAGCGCGGTGTGAGACGGCGCATTGTCGCTCAGGTTGTCAGTCATACGTTTGATCGCTGGCCGGACGCGGGCGACTCGTTTTCGAAGCCTGTCGAGCACTTGGACGTAAAATGCAGCATTTACAGTATGTCGTTCAGGTACAAATTCGTAGTGGACGACTCCCCTTTTGTCAAAAAAGACAATGAGCATCATAAACTTATTTTCCGGACGAACCCTGAATATATATATATATATATATATATATATATATATATATATATATATATATGAATGTGTGTGTGTGTATAAAAACACAAAAACCTTAAAAAAGTAAATACTTAGGTCTAAAAGACCCTCATGTTCGGTTGTAATGTGTAGTTTCACGAAAACCATTGTTTCTTATTAATTCTGATTTTAATTTTTATCTGTTAAGAGTTACTCTTACCACGTAGGTACTTAAGAATAACAAAATCCCCCTACCTCACAATAAAATGCGATGACACATCGATATCCTTGATATCTATGCCGCCGTGTGCTAATATTTTCAATTCAAATTTCACCTCTGTCCTCTCCCACCGAGAGCTTTCCCTGAACCCTCCACTGTCCCCCTTTGCCATCGGATCGGAACTCAGTATTGAGAGCGCGACCGCGGCCGATTTGGCGGACACGATTTCTCACAGATTGCTGGAATAGATTGAACTCATGAAAATATCTCCATGGAGCTACTAATCATCCTTTACAGTGCAATAATTCTTTGCGAGTACAAAAGTCACATTAAATATTTAGCAACCAGTCTGCGTGGCGTCAAAATATTTAATGGAAATAATATCTAGAAGAGAATAGCGTTTCACAGTTATAGTCTATTTATAGAAGCAAATTAAATACAATTACTAGTGACAATTATGTAAATTTCATATGTGAAATATTATCCTTTGGAATATAATGGATATTTATTAACCATGGATCCGAGTATGGTTAGGAACTGAAATTTTACATGTTACGGGCCAGAGCCTCGTACAACACTAACTTTTGCGCTATCCACGTGTTCAGTACTTGACGTACTTGTACACATGAATGCTTCCTGAATGTACGAGCATTCGAAGGTTAATTATTTAAATTTAAATGCTGTTGTTTTCCCCAGCTAGAAAGTGAACCTCGAAAGGGAATCATAATAAAAAAGGATTAAAAATGTTGCTGCCGAAACGTGGGCGCTAAATTTTCAGGTTAGGCCGAAATTTTACGAGAAGATATTTATTATTGCTCTGAGTTAATTGAGATACGTGGAGAAAAAGCCATTACGCATAATTAATTTTGCGAAACCAAATTTGAAAACGAATTTGAGTGCAGTTTGTATTTGGAGGACGCTTTGAGAGCACAGAATGAAATCATACTGAATTAGTCGGAGTGGGATTACGAGTGAAAGGAAGACATAGTATTAAAAGCAATCCTCTGATTTGACTGCTTTGCGTTTTCATGCTGTAGTTTATTCAGCGAAGAGGACCATTTTATGAAAAATATGGCGTCGATAGCGGAGGATCAATTTCATTCCCTAAATTTAAGGCAAGAATTGCTGGAATAAATTTTACGATAGAATGGGTGAGGAATGATACCGTTCCTTGCTACACCCTGAACGTGCCTAACCCAGTATAAGTGGTCCTGACAAAGGGTAAAAAATGAAATCTGTAAAAAATAATGCTACACCAGGGAAAATAAGTACATTTATAAAATGTCAAATGGCCTGCAGAATTGAATGATAGAAAATTGTGCTAAGGTCCACATGGTGAAATAGTGTTTGTGATACAGAAAAAAATTTATAAAAATAGTACTGACTGAGAAGAGAAAACTTAGGGAATCAAAAAGGCATGACATACGTGCACACTCGACGCGAGATCAGGTGTTAGGCGATGGTCGTAAAAAATGGCGGTTTCGTAGGACGTAAAATGTGCCCAACCTTACAGAAACGATGAAATAATAATGAGGTTTTTATATAAGTAAATGCCTTTTTGAGACATGACACAGACGTTTGGCTTTTTTCTATTGTAAAATTGATTTATTTAGGTAAAATATTGTAATCTAACAAATATCACATTTTAGTTTCGAATAAATTAATCAAATCAATATTCTAACATCGAACCATTTAATTATGATTCATATTTTTAAAACATTGAAGATATAATCTATCACGATAAAAATAAAATAGCAGAAAACATTCCTATCAGAAAATTATAATCAGAAAATATCAGCGCATAACGCTGAAATAAAAGAATTGGTGCTTCAGATCTCTTGTTGCTCTGTCGACAGATGGACATCTTCAGACCTGATGTGTCTTCAGTTGACACATTAGAAGGAGAGGGATACGATGTAGATAATTAGAATGTGAATTAAAAAGTATGGAATTCCGTGATACTCATGTTGCAAATGGAACTAATTTGTCTAAGTGAGATAATGGGGTAGACACAAAAGTTAAGGAATAAAAAAATAAATATTTATAATGAGAGACATATGTAGGTGGAAGGATAACGCACATATCGGAATCAGGTATTCACCTAAAGAAGGAAAGAGAAAAGAGTAAAAAGAGAAAGAGTAATTGAAGAGTAAAAGAAAGAAGATGACGAAAAAAGGCAATGTTTTAAAAAGTAGGTTGGGTAATTTTAAGCCAAAGCTTGGAGCAAAACGTAAAACCAGTTAGAGTAGAGAACCTAATTCGCGGTCCTGCACTATGATGAATGCAACCTATCAAGCAATTTTATGTTAATATAACTAAGTGATAAACAAATACTTTTAACAATATTCATTTGTGTTTATTTCAAATATATTCAAGCATCAAGAAGTGGAGAAATTTGTTAGTCCTGATGGGTCCTTAATTTACGTCGCTGACTGTATAGGAAAATAACGGTCGAGAGTTAGCAACTTGCCGTAATTTATTTGAAGATGATGTTTAACAAAGTAAAAAACGCCTGAATCGAAACATCTGAATTGCATAAGTATCGAATTAGTAGAGAGACAAACAAGACCTGGTGTCATCGGTACCAATGTATGAGACTCCATGTGACATCTTAAAAATACCCACCTTGTTCATCAAAGTGAAGAAGTTGTAAAATTATTATAAGACGACACATCCGTGTACCAAAACACACTTTCGATGAAGTTGCATTGCATTTTAAACCAAAAAATCGTAAGCGTCAATGCTTTAAAAATAGATAATGTCGTGCACTTTACCATCAACACTGAATTTTATAATAGTCAATCAATTCACTCTTAATTTTAATTTATTCGCTATTTCCTAATTTCCATAGTTTGAATGCCAACTGAAATGACATAATTTACTTTTCAGAAGGAAGGCGGGTTAGTCGAGATCGATAATTAAATAGATTTTAGGACAATTTATTTTTTCAACGACATCAAATCAATTCGTTATTAGTTCCTAAAGCAAAATTGGTGCCAGAAGTTGAAGTAGAAAGTTAACCTACAAATTCGGATTGTTATTGGGTTTTACTACTCATTTAAATGAGTTAAACACGGTTCTCAAAGTGAAAATAAGCTTATCAGTAAAAAGTTTATAAATCATCACAGCATTCGAAATGAAATTGAAATTGCAGCGAGCTCAAACAGAGGCAAACACTTTCACACATTTCAAAACAATGGCTAAACACGGTTCATTGGCCAATGAAATATTGCCTTGCATTTCGATTGGATACAAAAATATTATAACTGGCTCTGAGATTTTAAAAAATATAATCAGAATATTTGTGTATTCGGGACTTTATTTTCCGCTGACATAAATATCTGACCTGTTAGTTTTCAACTTGAAAATATAATCTGAAAATTTACTGAAGGGAAATATAATCTTGTCTCTTTACGGAAATTTAAAAAAATCTTATCTTCCCCGAGGCAAACATCTCTTGCCTCATAATCCCATTAGATTTACTTCTTTGCTTATTGGCAGTACGTACATATTTGAGCAATTATTTTCAAGAATGAAACACGCAAACTAAGAGTGAATAGTTATCTTATGAGAACCTTGAATGCTCACCAAGAATTTTAATCAATTCAAATGAACCAGGCATCAATTGATTAGTTTCTCAAATACAATATCTGAAATCTCAAGCCTCCCAATAGTAGTTTTTAGATGCTTTTCCTTTTTCGGTAAAATGTTTTTTTGAATAATAAAGTTTTATTGTTTAAAAATTAGTTCTTCATCATTCGTTTTTGCAAACGGATATTATAGCCAAACGTAATCCCCACCTTTAAAACAAATGTCCTTTTTACGTTTTAACTAATTAAACAGCGGACATCACAAAATTTATTCTCGGATATTTTTTGCCTGCCAGGTGTCGTGTTTGCATAATAAGTGTGGCCCAGGACAATTATTCTTCTGCCAAAGGGACCCAATACACCATCAAGGTCGAAAAATCCTGATATACATGTATATGGTATGCCATAGAATCCAGTTAACGCTCGTACCGGGCCATAGCTTCCTGGTCTTTTTGCTAATTTACTGATAAAGAAGATATTCAGCATATTTTTAAATACATATAAGTGTCTACAAATCTCCCAGAATTCAACTTTGTACACAACTATGTGTACCACTGTCTTTCGCTCCTGTTTATCGAGTTAACCGACTTCAGCACTGACATTACTAGTCAAAGGGTGGGAAGAAGTCTCGCTTAAACTTAATTGAAGTACTCGTACTTTATTCCTTGCAGTATTTACGATGTATTTCGATGATAAGAGTAAATTTGGATATGTAGAATGACTAATGTATTTATGATGCATTTTGACGATAAGAATAAAATTAGATACTTGAAATGACTACTTATAATGAGCCAGTGTATTTTTTTCATTGAAGGAAAAAAATCAAAGGATTAAATCACCCCAATAATGTCACGCCTCATCAATAAAAATTCAAAAAGTAAAAATTAGGCTCTTTGCAACGCATGACTAGAATGTTCGAAATTTAAATGAGGGAATGAATAATTACAAGAAACTGCGGGAGATGCCGTGGCAGTAACTTTTAACGGAGTCATCCGCTAAATGTGCATTGCATTGCAGCAATTTCAGAGTGTAGAATGACTAGTTCATCTCGCATATATCGAAACAAATAGATATCTGTCGTGCATAGGATGTATGCAGTAATAGTGGGATAGCGATAAATATTCATCCCAGCTTTCGATTGGTCAAATGCTGACTCAGTAGGAAATTATGGTTGTTTCAGAGGGTATTCAAACGTCCCTTATCTTCTCCTCGACTTCAATGGAAGAATATTGTTTATCCTGGGAACTTTGCGAATGGCACATGGGAACTGGTGGAAATTTTTAGAGACAGAGAGAGATGAAAATGGAAGGGGGTCAAATCGGAGCGTGCCCATTAGACTCGGGTAGTATTCTCTTCCTTGAGAGCGAGTCCGCAGCATGGGTATGACCGCCCGGGTCAGCGTAGTGGTGGAGTGGTGGAGCGCATGGTCGATGGGTCTCTCCCTCATGAAGGGACGCATGCCTTGGCGTCTTCCTTACAGGTGAAAATGCTTAAAAATACACTGGAAAGGGAAAGTGCGCAGAAGGACGCCAAGAGGGCAATTTGTGCGTGGGGCAAGGTGGGTGGAGGAGGGACTAAACACGAATGATGAGTCAATGGCGTCCTGAGGTCAGGAGAAATGGGGAAGCGACGGTGGCGGGGCACGGAATGAAAAAAAAACGTTTAATGAGGAGGAAATGAAGAGAGAACGCTCTGGGCTAGGAAAGAGTGGGGTTGAAATGAAGACGAATGCCACATCTACTTTTTACCTCGAAAGTTCCCTAACTGGACATGCTCAAAAGGACTTGAGAGCACAAAATATTAGTGGAAAAGATTTAGGCACCTGATTTTTGAGCAGTAATGTCATGAATGCAGATTCTCAGAAACATAAGGACATTCTGACGTATTAGCTGAAATGACAAAATTATTGCTATGAGTGAAAAAGAGTTCATTTTGATTTCATTTTCCCGAAAAAGCATTTTATTCTTTTTATTTTGTTTTATTTCATTTATGAGTTTGATTATTTTCTAGATGCATGAATGCGATTAGAGTAACAGAAAACATATTAAATGCAATGGTATACTTTCTAATAATCGTACACTGGCCCATTCCTTGATGTTTGCTAAATATTTTTTTGTAACATTTTTTAGTATGAGTAGCTTTTTTGAGAATTTTATGCTGTAAAAATTGATAAGTCCCATGAAACTAAAAAAAGTGAAGAAAAAATGAACTTCAGATTTTGTTGTAAATGGATCTAGTCTCT
This sequence comes from Hetaerina titia, assembly GCA_037158775.1. Lineage (NCBI taxonomy): Eukaryota > Metazoa > Arthropoda > Insecta > Odonata > Calopterygidae > Hetaerina > Hetaerina titia. The sequence goes on along the minus strand of CM073768.1, from coordinate 54,554,319 downwards.
TCCGGCATTATCTTTGGCTGATTCGTTTTGTTCTCTTAGATGTGAAAAGCCATTTACAGGCGCGGTTCTTTAAACTGGAGAAACTGGACAATCTGTCCGGGTCCGTTCAAGTCAACGAGAAAGATATGTATAAAATTCTTTCCTGCTATTTGGGCGAACACTGCCGGACTGCCTGCTTAAACATTTTTCCGTGTATAGATTTGTCTAGAAACTCTAGAAAAATGTCTGCAAATCCTCAAGTCATCCCTCAATCACATTTCTAGAGCAAAAAACTTCTATAGTCAAAGCCAGAGTTGGCCATGGTGGAGCAACATCCGTAGTGAATCACACGGTGGGAATCGTAAAATTCGATGGAAATTTTCTTCACCCTCGCTCTTTGTCGACGCTCTCATGTTCTTGGTTTCCCCGGAATCACTCACACAGAATATCTCTTTGTTTGCGAGATTTGAATAACACAATGCGTTTTGTGAGGATCGTTTTTCAAATTTTGTGCCCATGCCGTCGGCGTCTACAGTATCGTGCTAACAATGCAAGTTCTTGCGTTTTCTTCTGTTCAAGGCTTTTTAGCTGCATCAAAAATCGTGCACAAATATTTTTTTATTTTACTCCTTCATAAATAATAGTCGAAATGATGTCCTTGCCAATTTTTTTACCGTTCAGCTCGGCTCCTCACCGGGGTTTTTGGTGAAAAGGGAAGGGAAAGAACACTCCGCGCCGTTATACTCGCTCAGTCAAAGGGCAACCACTTCCCTTTTCGTATTCTAACGCTTGTTTACCGACCGAATGCTTTCGCTTGTGATGGATCCCTAATAGCCGCCTTCGTCTCTCTCTGTATATTTCCGTCGCATTGACACCAACTCAACGCTCCTTTTTTCCCATATAGAAAGTTGAAACTCGCACATACAACACATAAATACATGTTTAGCAAATGAGACACGTTCTTATTTGCCTACAAGTAGTGTGACAATTTATGGACAATAATCAAGTAGGTACAAGCTAAACTATTGAACTTTATAACTAACATGTGAACTGCAATACCTGTATCGACGATTGACTAATAGACTGGACTGCTTTCCTTCTTAGGAGAAAATAATGGAATATTTCGGGCAAACTGTGAGTACTTATCCTGTCTTCTGTGTTGGTTTTATGGAGCTATTCGCTGGCAGTATAACAATGCCAACTTTGTTGAGACTGTTTGAACTTGTATTGTGAATTGTAGAAGACCGTATAAATTCTAGCAGAAAATTTATCACCTCCGCCAAGTTTAAGAGTTGAAAAATTAATTGATAATTGTGCATGAACTATCCCTGGAAACTGTAATCATGTTTTTTGAGAAATGGAGATCGTGCAGAATTCGTGCTAAAACATCAGAGTTTGTTGTGGATTGAAACGTGATACGAATTTTGCAGCGTTGGAGATTTTTATTGCCACCATTGGGAAAATCTAACCCACAAATGTTTACAGTCACTATTTCTACACCAAGCATTTTCAAATAGATCACTTGGTCCATTACCGAGGAATGGCGCAATGCAGAACGCGTGTTCGTCGTTTATCACGGGACGGCAGCAGGAGTGGGGGGTACCGGAAAAGTTATTCTGTCACTGGGAATCGAACTTGCGCCTTATAAAGAGGTGTACTGAACATCCAGCATTCACGAAGAATCCAAAACAGGAGCTATTTTTTTGACCTTATTATTGCCTCTATTTAATCTTTAGAACTTCAGAGTAACTGGTTTGTATCACCGAATGTCAGGAGAGAATATAATACTACTTTCGTGCTTTGATTTTGGTGTGATAAATAAGTATTTTAAATTCTTTTCCCTATTCAAGAAATAATACCACTCAGACATTATATCAGATATCGGGACTGACGACAGAATGATCAGATCCAGCATTTCACCCTATACATGTTTTTAAAAGCACGGCGTCAAATCTTGGGTGCACATTTGCCACACTATTTCGAATAGGGTTATTTTGGATACTCCTAGTTTTAAATTGAAGTTTGAATTCATCAAAAGCGTCATAACTCAAGCACTTTATTTTCCCTCAAACCTCTTTTAATCTCTTTTGTAAACTATATTATATTGCTAAAAATAATGCGAATTTGCGCTTTCCACTCCATCGTGGTCCCAATAATTATCTTTATATTTCCAAAGGCTGGGTGTATTATACCCATCAAGTAAAAATTCGTAGCAATATGCTGGAAAAGATATTGATGTCTTTACATACAGCACATATATATATCTTGCATATAATTTAGATTCTTGAATTATTAATCCTGGGAACCCATCTCGCTTTGCTATAGATAGTTATAATTTGTCTTCCTAATTCGTACACCGTTATTGGTGATTTTACCACCATTTGAAATGCTCAAGTAACTTTCAAACATTCTTCTTCAAATCCTTTTAAAAAAAGGAGTTTTAAAAGAGACTTTCCCTTACAAATCTTTCCTCATCATAATGATTTCAGTATTTCCTTCCAAAGCACTTGCCTAATCTGTACCCATACACATTTACCGTGATGACACTACAGTTATTTTTCTACATCTCTCTCAAACTTAAACTGTATTAACGAAGTCTCCTTCCATTCTTTTTCTGATAAAAGGCAAACTTGTGCAAGTTGTATTTCAAGAACACCTGGAAAATGATTGAAGTCGGAGATGCGCATTTGAAAATTTAATTCGTTACAACATACAAAATGAAATCTACAATGTTATTATTTGTAGAATTTCGTTAATTATAGATATCATGGATCGTACTATCATGGGCCATACTAGTGTCATAAATTCAAACATTGATGTAAACCCTCATGTAATCAAATGATATTATTCACTATTACATATAATTAAGTACTAAATGATGATGGGATAATAATCTTAATATATTTTAATGTGGTGAGTTACAGTTATATTCTCTCATCAATTGAATTAAATTAAATTTATAAAAGTGAGAATAGAAAGGATAAAATTAATTATTTAAACAAAAAAACAAAGCCTTCGTGAAACGAGTGCTTGCAGAAACGGTAATCTTCTAAATAAATCAAATGTAATTTCATCGATTCTGGATCGGAATTAAAAAAAAATTATTTTATTCCCACCAGAGTCTCTGGTGAAACTGAATATTCCATTTTTTGCCAAATATCAAACGTTTCAGTTCCGAAAAAGTGCCTCTGCTATGTTTATTGCGTTAATAACCCTTGTAGCGATTTTTGATTACTCGATGCTAACATCCAAAACGAAATTAATACGTATGAATTTTTAACCGGGACACTTTAGATATGAAATCACTTTAAATCCAAATTCAATTGATAATGCTGGTTCGTAGGCGCTAAATATGTGATAATGATTGGATAATATAACCGTATACAGGATTTAATTCGAAATTATCACATTTCTGAATAGCCTATGAAACCAAAACTGCGAGGTCCCCGACAGATTTTAAATGTTAATGCAAGGATGAACTGGATTTCATGAGCATCGTTGGTGTGGTAACTGAGATTTTTCATGCGAAAAGACGGATGGATTCGCTGAAGCTAATGGCGCTACGCGAGCCTTGCGAACACGATTAAAATCGAAATGGCCGGGTGAACGACATGCTTCAGTTTCCAGTCAAAACGAATTTTTCCCGTCCGGGGTCGTGAATCATAATTTAAAGCCCGGTACAATGGGATCGCGATGAAGAAAAAAGAAAATAAATGGACTCTTGTATTCGGTGGTATTCATTAACCTGTTACGGATAATTTAGGGAACCCCCAAGCGTTAAACTGTGACAGCTATCATTCCATACGTAAAGACGAGGTCCAAAAGTTTCCTTTTACTTAGGATGGAAATGTAAAAGAATTTCTGGTGGGATTCAGCTTCCAATAACATATATTATGCATCCAATATTTTAATGTAGACTAAAGAAACCATTAATACAAGAAAAGAGATATCAAAGATTCCAAAATCAATTTATGGAAATATATGAATGATTTATAAATATATGAATTTACGAAATATATGAAAAATGTTTATATTTAATATATATTTTTCATTTCATAATAGAAAGTTTACCATGCAGTGACGATAAAAGTATTTATGAGAAAACCTTTTTTTTCAGACATAATCCATATGATTTTCTGATTTCATTGAAATAAAATATATTGTATCTCTAAAATATGCTCATGTCACTCTACATACGCTCATGTTACAGAAAATTACCCTAATTGAAACAACCGACAAACAGCAGAAGGGCAAGCAGAAAGGTTAACTAAAAATTATTTCAACTTGAATTTTTTAAGTCAGAAAATGCTACATAATTAATTGCACGGTTTTCTAACTATTCACGTTGACAAGTAAGGTCTTTTCTATTTATTATATAATTGTGAATAACCTCATAAAAAACCTCCTTTAGAAAAATCGGTACTAATATACATATAAACTGCGGGTTAGGGCACGGGTTAACATGATTAATATCATGATAAGCCGAAATATTTTGAAGCTAGGAGTTAGATCATTTGTGAAATTAAAAATAATAATTAGGCAATATTGAATAGAAAATCAACGCCTGTAACATTAACTGAAAGTATAATCTTCTCAAATTTCAGACGCCCAAAATTTAAAAATAAACAAAGAAAACGATTCAGCCGTCCTTCCCCATTATTGTTTGACAATGAGATAACGGACTTATTACCGTAAAAGTGTTAGGTAGGTAGTATAGTAAAAGTAGGAGAGTTAACCATTTAAAGGGTAAGATCACAGTGTACTTAGAGATTATTATGCCTTCATGTCAACTATATAATTTCTCGCAAAGCCCTTCCTATAAATAATAATGAAAGGGTTTTGCTTTTGATTAAGAAAAGATTTGGTTTCTTAAAAACAGGAAAACGATGCCATTTTTATTCTTTCACTCTTAAGAGAATTTTATCGTAGGAGGCAATAAAGGAATATTTAGAAGAAAAGAAGAAAAGTATGATGAAAATCAAACAAGATGTACGGGGAAGAGCAGAGGAGAAGACGTTGAAAGTGAGGTGAAGGTGGGAAGAGAGAATTAGAGGAAGTGAGAGGGAGGGAATAGTGGAAGAGAAGACAAGAAGAAGGACCAGCTGTGTCTAATAAATGACCCAAGTTGGGCAACCGTTTGTCATATGAGCTCTCTCTTATTGCATCCAAAAGTCAATATGTAGCCATATTCTCGCCTCCCAACTTGGGATTCTGTTCCGAATAGCAATGTGCGCTGGACTGCACTTTTATCGTCAAATACATCACTCTGTGGATGGAGAGGAGAAAAAAGGAGGGGTTATTTGGGTTGAAAAGGAGGGGATTGGAGTAATGGAGTGTTGAGAAACGGGAGGGATGAAAGGAAAAGGGGGAAAGAAGTGGAAAGGGAAGAGTGGGAGGTGGGGCCAGTCGGGGCCGGGGAGGCTGAACGAAAATCCCGCTGCCGCCACCTCTGGATGCGTCGTCGCCGCCCTCCACCAAAAGTGAAAACTGCAAGTTAAAAAAAAACAAGAGCAGAAAAAGGTCCCCCCTCCCGTCCTCATTCTTCCCGTTCGTCCCCTCGTCCACTCGCTAAATGATATTCCCGAAGGGAAATTTAAGAGAAGCAATTTTGGATTTTACGGGACACAGCACTCTCTTTCTCTTTTCATTATTTAGGCAACGTAAAATAAAAATAAAGTAGCGAAGAAACACTCCAACTTACGCGATATACTGCGGTGCAGAGAAATAATTAACAAACTTACGGGTTGCTTTTACGAGGCTTAGAGAATATGAATTGGGTCGGAGCGTAAATAATTGCAAGGAAATTTGAATGTGCTTTTTTACATATTACATAATAAATTGATTTATTTTATTCATCGTGATCATCAGTAGTCATTAATTTGAAAGTTGGTTAGCACCTGCTGACTTATCATTACATTCCACTTTGTTTTCTCCTTATTAACCTTGTATCTCCTTATTCTATCTAACTCCCCTGTTCACAAGTATACCACAGAATTTCCATTCTTGGTAATGCTTTATGGTACCAACATTCTTTTTTCATTCTTATACTACTTTTAAAGGATTTTTCCACTTTATACAATATGTTTAATGAAGTAATCTATTCTGTTTCTATACATTTCTTTTCCCACTCTTCGCAGCGCTTATTTGATTTGCTTTTTTTGTAGTTTGTCTTATATTTCTGGCGGTTTTATACAATGCCTACACATACTAAATTTGCGCATATGCCATAACGATACGTTATTTTCACTAATCAGAAGTCTTTGTCTTCCGATCAACAGTAATGTAAAATAAAGGAAACTATAAGGGTTGTACATTTGTAATTGAGAGACAGATTTAATAAATACTGTTTTTTTGAAAGAAATACTTTTGGGGTTAAATAATCAAATTCAATGCAATTGTAATTGAATAGTAACATATTTTACCGTAAAAATTAAATATTAGCAACTATTGATTACATTTTATTCCTGAAGTATATAGAATTATGAAAATTGGCAAGAATAATAATTTTTTGCATGAAAATCACATTGGGGACATTGACCGTGCTCCATTACTTCATATCCATTTAGTCAACATAAGAGGCTGTAAATGAATAACAGTATAGTCTCAGTTTTTAAGGATCAGGATGCAAGAGAAAATTCGTCATAAGGCTAGATGTTTCGTCGTGGGGTCTCAGAGAGTACGAATGTGAGCAGAGATAATGGGATTAATGACTCAGAACCGTCGGAAGCACCTATCTTTTGCAATATTGCTGTAATTTAAAAAATGATACTCTCTCATGCTTACATTAATGTCAGCGGACCCTGTTTTCACGGGTCTTTAATTTAGCAAACGTTTATTACTCCACGGTAAAGTGGTGTAGGGAAATTTCACCATGATAACGATGGCAATTTCACCAAGAAATATAGATTAACAAAGGAAATAACAAATAACATAGTGATGAACGCGAGCATATATTTAGGTTAAATGCACGTTGTACTAAACATATCACAAAGTCCTATTGCAATGGCATTATAAGATAAAGGCGTTCGCTTCTTTTCCTCTGCAACCTACCAGATAACTGGTGACCAAATTTGTACTATTATTATTGAATTACAAGGATTTAAACCAAATACTCAACTCATTCAGCCGTCAAATTGCACTATTATGAGAACCAAATAAGCAGCTAGGGAATATAATTTATCCAAATTATAAGATTTGAAGCATGAAGTCTTCGCAGTAGTAAGCTCTAACGCATACAGAAATAGTGGTATGGTACGATGCAAAAAGAGGCAATTCTCACCAATTCCATAAAATAAAACAAGATCATCTCTTTTATTGCAGATTTAAATACGCAGGTAAGCTATAGTTTGCAATGATGCAAAACATATCCAAAACCTATTTATAACTGACATTTTTAACTAATAACAACTTGAAAGGCCTTGGAACTTTGAAAAATGTCTGCTATTATTCTATGAAAATGTTAACACTTGGAAGGACGCACCTAGGGTCACACTCTAAGAATTATCAGAAAAATCTTAAATTAAAAAAATTTTAATTCTGAATTGTTTTACCTATTCTTTAAAACAACAATGGAAATAATTCATTTGACAAGTTCTAATTATTAGTATAGCAGTCAGAAGAGCTCCTACCATTGTGGAAAATTACTCTATAGAGAACTATTTTCTCTACATAAAGCTGACATGCATGTGATAATTTATAACATAGCTAAATTGTAGCTAACAGAAAGCCACATAGTTGCAGAATTGGATACCTCCACTAAGTATTTCAGTTTACTTTGATTGATGGAGTATTATCACCCGCCATAGGCTGTATTCATCGATTTATTTTGGTCCATACAGTTTCATTTTTAGGGCACGAAAATTAATGGAAAAATGATAAAATTACTAGCATAGCAAAAACACCAAACGCCACCAATTGGGCAAAAATATTGAGCTTAAATTCTGGTCGGCACTTGTGAATTTCACGATTCGACTAGAGTTAGAATCGAATGCCTCGAGTTGACTGGGTCACGGAGCTCACAAGGAACGCTGTATATAGTTTTAATATCCTTAGCGTGGAAAATGGAAAAAATCTTTGAGGTAGCCCTAAAAGGCAGAATAATACTGATAATCTGCCTTAGAAAGGCTTTTGGGGCCGGCCTCATTTTTACCTCATCTTTAGGGATTTAGTCAGGATAGGGGTAACCGACGTTACTTCGCAATACTTCCCACTCTTGCCATAGTGATTGAAATGATATGAGCTTACCTATTCACGTAGTTATGGAGGTCTGCATGGACCATCACTCTCGGAAAGAATTTTTGATGATAATTCTAGGCGTGCGAGAAATGCCTGAAGTAAATAGCATATTTAAGACTGAGAATTGGACAGAACTAGGAAGAAGAGAGCAACGAAGATAATACAAGGGGAAAACACATGTATTCACAAAAAGAATTCTCAAGAAACCGATCTTTAACATCAAAAATGCATGTGAAATACTTAACTTGAGGTATTATTTCACAATCCTTATTAGGAAGGTAAGTAGCAACAAAACCTTTCTTTTGTAATTGGAGAAAAAAAGCTGTTAGTATGAAGGATCAGTACACTACTGAAAGCACGGAAAAATATCAACATTGTTTCTCTATCAACCATTTAAAATCTTTATGAATTTTAACTATTAAAATGAAGATTACCATAATTATGATTCCATCAAGCGACATTAAAAAAGAGAATGACACTAATATTTAATACCCTCCCGAGTTGTAATAACAACGTTAATTATATATTTTTGAAGGCAGTTGACCAGTTCAGAATATAACTCAAAGAAATAAATATAACATGAAGATTTGAGAGTGTGACAAATCAGGGAGAAACGCTGCTTGGGTTTTGCCGTTGCTGGAACGTATTCTACTGACCAATGGCGACTGTGTGTCGAGATATATAGTTTTCTCCCCTTAATCTACTACTACGAGGTAGTAGTAGATTTAGTGGAGGCGACCTAGAGCTAAGGTCATTTTCGCCATTAGGGATGGATGTCAAAGAAGAAGGGGTGGAGAGAAACTCGGCATCGGCATTAGCCTACTCTTGACGAAAAGCGTCAAGGGGTTCAGAGCTTAACGTCTCAACCGACGGACGGTGCTTGCAATAGTGCTCTCCTCAAAGCACTTCAAGTAGGGATCGGGATACCACTGAAAAAAATTTACCGGCTCCAGGAGTCCAACCCGGCCCCTCTGGGTGGGAAGTCAGCACGCTAGCCACTGTATCATCCAGATCCCCCTTCAAATATACATTAATCGATATTTGTCATTCGATCCTTCGAACGAATGATTGACTTAAATATCTCGGGATACCTTATAAATATCAGCCGATAAGAAAATACTAATTTTTCGTTTATATCGTAATTAGCTATGGAGACCCTTGATACTATCAATGAAATTAATTAAATAACTGTAGCACTTTTCCTTGTAACCAATGGATGATTAACACATCTGCAGTTAACAAATTTATAATAGTGTAGCTATCCATAGAGTCCATCACATCCATAGAGTCTATCAATCCAGAGTAGATATCCTAATACGTATATACACACTAACTGGGTAAAGCGCTCTTTATAAAACAATAATGGAGTCATACCGAATTTTGAAAAACATTAGCGGATGGAAAAGGTCTCCAAAAGTCGGATCGCTTGAATGTGTTTCGGTGCTTTTGTTTTATTTCGCATTTTAATACAATTAAATAGAGTACGTGTGTTTTCACGAAAATCGAATTGAGATGAAGCGGTGGTACTAGTACACATTAGATAATGGCTAGATTGATAAACACTTTCTGCGCTAAGTATAAATAAATATGTGCATAACTTTCACAATTTGGTTTTATTAGTGAAGGAAAGATTCCTTATTGGAGATCATGTTCATATCTACATGTTGTATCAATTTGCATGTTGGCTATTCACACTACTTTCGTTAATAATACTATGCCGACGTTGATTCTTTAAATTTGAAATATTACGGGAATTCCATGAAAGGTCAGAGTTTTATTTTACTTTTTGACTGTTTGATATATAGTCATATCCATTTATTATACATAATTAAGTGGTTTATCATTAAACAGAAGAAGAAAATGAAAAAGAGAAAATCTCTCGTTCAAAAAATTACACTTTGGGATTTCAATGACGCAAACTAACGGTACCTACACATGACCTCAAAACTATTACTAAAAATATCTTAATTTGTGAAATATATTTGATATTGAAAATTCCTTTTGGCCCATATGATTATGACCTGATAAAAAAATTACAATGATAGATGGAAGAAATAATAAAAAAATTTAAATTTACAAATATGATTTGTCCTCGACACATTCTGCAAGAATATAACTGATTTTAATGCAATGATAAATGCATTACATGTAGCAAATTTTTCTCTTTCACCACTCGTAATACGTTCTCCCATCATTCATAATTCGCTCTTCCAACAGCAATGCCCAAATTACAACTTATTCACCTGAAGCATACACAGTGTCGTGACCAAAAGGTTTCGGAATGGAGCAAAATCGTACTCCTGTTCGATTAAACAAAATTTACAGTATCTCCCTGGGGAGAGCAAGGATGGAAGAGTCGGAGGAGGGTAGTAGGGTTGCAGACGACGGTTTTAACATGCCCCGAAGTCCTCTTGTTTGCACCGAACGACGCAGCGGTGATTCAAACCACCACTATAGTCATCGGACGCACTTCGAGGGACTCGGGGGGAAGTGGGGAGGGAACGGAGAAAAGGGGACACGGTGTCATCATGAGACCAAGGTTACTACGCTTTAGGGGTTGACGATTTCGGGCTGGCTTGGACGGGGTGTGTACACATGCGCACACACAAACAAGGGTCACCGTTTGGGAGAGAGAGAGGTGTGTTAATGGGTGCGGGAATGGGAGTCAGCGGGGGATTGAAGGTGAGGGGGAAATGATCCTTCTGGCATCACGCCCCACTGCTCCCTATTGCTCTCCACATGTCATCCCGGTCTCCACGCCGGTTTTGGGGGGTACGACCCGAGCGGGTGGAACACTACCGAGTTTTGTTAAATGGTTGGATGCGCGGAGTTTTGATGCAGAGGAAAGGGAAAACAGAGAATTTGAAGGAAATTCTTGATTTTTTTGCGAGTTCGAGATTGACGCATCACCCAAGTTTTCTGGCCGCAAGATAGAGAAACATAAGACATAATGATCATTGCAAAACCAATTAGATGGAAAGAAAAATGCAAAATCCATCATTCCGTGAAAAAAATCTTCACAAGGTTTACTCCTTGGCCCTAGGTATTTTCGTTTTCCTTTAGGAAAGTATTAGAATTCCAAAATGAGATCCTGTGGAAAAATGCAAGAATTTTAAATGCCTCCGGGTTTTTAATGAATTTAAAATTATTTTAAAAATTGAAGTCTTAAAATATACGACATTCTAATTACCAAAGGTTCTTAGTAAAAGATGGACATATAAACTCGAATAACGTGATATCTTATGGTTACTTAAACATGACATTGAAAGGACCGTGGGCAATTTTCTTGCAAGGTATATGAAAGGGTATCGACCGCCTTCGTCGGATCTCCCTCTTGCTTGAACAAAAATTCTGCCCCTGGACCGGGGTCTGGCAAACGGAAAACGCAAACACTGGTGTGGCCACACCGAAATACCGCAGTGGAGTTTACTTACTTGACAACGAGAAAGGTGACGAGAGGTTTACTCATACGAGGCCACCCATTTCCACTATTATGTCCAAGCACAAGAATACCCTTGACATTATGAAGAGAAAAGTGATAAAAACCATGTAAAACGATTAGTTTACCTTTAAATATAACATAATTTTTATCAATAATTACAAGATATTTGAATGATTCAAATGCTTGTAATGAAATAGATTTTATCCACAAATGATTTTAGACTTTAGCAAATGAAGAAACAACATTCAATTTATGATGCTGCTCGTTTCAACGCTCTATTAGCCGGTGAATAATGGTGAGCCTCAAATTAAAACCAAGTACATTGATAAAATTCAAACAACTGACACACACTACTTTAATTTAGAGAAATATCTAAAAAAATGAAGCAAATGATTTGTAAAACAGCATTAATTAGGGTTAAAACGATTCAGATAAATAATCAGAAGTAAGTATTAGTCGAATTTACATGTATATAAGTTTAAGAAAAAGGGACAGGAACACACATATAAGAGAAACACAGGAATGGTGGGGAAGGTACAATCGAGAGGATCACAAGAGTATAAATTTTCCTTGCCCGGGACTTGAACCACGGATCTTCAACTTGCAGGGGCGAAACTATAACCAATTGAGCTATTGAATATTTATATTTCCATTCACATACATGTATAAATAAATAATATATATATATATATATATATATATATATATATATATATATATATATATATATATATATATATATATATATACTATAAACACAGTAATCAACCCGAAGGTCTGTTTGATAGGTGATGGTAGAGTTCACCCAGTATTAAGCCCGACGCCGTGTGAAATTAACGCATCAGGGTAGGGGGGCAGTTCCTTTCCATGCATATTTATATATATGTATATATGGAAAGAAACGGAATATATATATATGTGTATATATATAATATATATATATATATACATACATATATATTTTACATTTGGACGGTACAGTAGAACACAAAATAAATTAATAACACGTAAAATGGGTGATTGAAGAGGGAGGAAAATTCCAACAATCTACAATGTGAGTGTCCTTTTGCGTGTTATCAATTTATTTTGTGTTCCATTGTGCTGTCCAAGTGTTATATTACTCTCATGAGTGCCTCTATATCATCAATATATATATATACACATATATATATATTATATATATATTGGAATATATATAAACCCATAGGAATATATATATATATATACACATACACACATATATTTATATATACACAACCAATATATATATATATACACACACATATTAGATACATTCTGGGAACTGTGATGTGTTAAAAAGACATTCGGTTACATATTATTCATATTAGTGAGTTCTGCTAGCGATCATATAAATAATTGGATTGTAACCAAATACATATCAGAGAAATTGTATTTATGCCTGTTTAATGTTTATATTATAAAAATTAATAAGTAATATTTTCATCCACGGCACAAAATATATTTATATATCATTCTGCAAATATTTACGAGAGTGCTATATCTAAAAATAACGTAGTAATTCAAAATAGGGTAACAAAGATAGTAAAAATGAGTAAACTGTGAAAGTGACAGATAACTTTATGAATGAAACTTTGGCTGAGGGCCAACAGTTTTAAAAGATATTTTGCTATATTTTTATAAATGTACAACTCCGTATTAAAACTCGGTCAGTAAAAGAAATGTTTGCCGTTTATATGATTTAAAAGCTAACAGTAATTGTTTGTGAAGGAATAGTGTGTTTGGATTTACGATTGAGCATCCTTCGGATATGCGAATTATTTTGTCTATGTGTGACCTAATTACCGCAGCTTCGTCTACAAACTAATCGTCAAAGCACAATTAGAATGGATACTAAGAGGTTTAGTTTTCCGTCAATGAAAATGACGTTCGAAGCCTTTTGCAACGAGGAAACTTCGTTATGGCTAGCGTGCGCGGAAACCGCCAATTAGCAACATAGATAAGCGTCGGAGTCGAGCGACTTTGGGAAGCCCAGAAGAATGCGTGTGCAGCTGAGGGCATCTAGCGGAGAGGAGTGTGTTTAAACGGGCGATGATGAGGGGAAAGAGTATGGGGGTGGCTAATGTTTGCTTGCTATTCGAGCGAGGGAAAACAAATTTGAAATGACTACTTGTTTTCTATAAGTGATTCTTGATTTTTACTCTACGCAAACGGTCTCTCAATATAATGGTGTGAAGGCTTTTTTACAGAGGAAAATGGCCTCTCCCTGGATATTTCCTCGGCGATAATACTAGTACTCGTACTTTAGGTCTGAGGGTGATGAGAAAATACTGCTCTTCTAAGATATTAGATATGATACGTTCCTTAGTAATTATATTAGATATGATACGTTCCTTCCGTAATTAGATACCTACGTTCAAGATAGTAAATAAAGAGAAGGGGTGGGAGGAGCTCTCAGAAAGAGTAGACAAACCAAATTACATTGGGCGGAAGGACCATCAGTTCAAAATAAAACATAGAGGGCACAAAACAAACATTAAAAAAAACTCCTTCCTCAATCGTGGAATAAAAGAATGGAATTAGTTACCTGAGGATATCTTTATGTCCTTACCTTATTCATAAAATAAATTTAAAACGAGGTGTATGCTCGCCTTAAAAACGTGTGAGTGAGAAATAAAACCGTATGTACTTGTGCTATGAATAATGTGTTAACGGGACGCGATTTTGAACGGTATATGAAATTGAAGAGTACGTGATTACGGACGAAGTGTGGCGATGGACGGTGCGTAGTATGTACTCGTGTGGTGTACACCTAATCCTTGTGTGATGGTAAAGGAGAGGTCGGTAATCTTAAAAGTGTCATTGAATATACGAGCATTTTGTCTCATATCTGTTCTTCTTGTGTGTGTATGTATGTGCATTGTAAGAGTGACCAGTGATCACACTGGACCGTTGCCACCAGGAAAATTGCCTAATTGCAACGAAGTATGTAAATAAATAAATAAATATTATCTTCGGTTACGTATTTATGTATTTTACTATGTATGTATTTACTATGAGATGTATACAGGAAGACAAATTTGATTATTGAACCATAAAATGAATAACTATAGGTGTATATGCACATAAACAAATATATATAAATACATACAGTAATTTCATATTTTCAACATGTGACAGAACTAGAATGATTTTCGTCCAATAAGAAATCCCATTTAAACTTTTTAAAAATATATATTTTGGTAGCCTCTACTATTTGCTAGAATATCCTCTGATTTCTGAATTTGTGGAAGCTTATTTGATTGCATTATGATAGTATTTAGTTAAGGATGAAAAATACAAGACCTAGACGAGCCTGGAACATTATCTTTTTTTAAATATGCTCAGTTATTCAGTTGCCTAAGCTGTACTCTTGGGAGTCTACCAAATGTTTTCTTTTTTGGATTTTATGAAATATTACCATGCTTACTCTCAGCGTAATTTCAGCTTCACGACGTATTTGGTTAATAAAATTAACGGTGATTTAATTAAAAATCCTTTTTTCAGATTATGACTTTCCTTTGCAGTTTAGAGGCAATCAGACTGTCAGCTTCCTGACAAGGATTATAGATTCACCGTTATACCTGTCTTGAGTCACATGATATGATTTCCAGCGATATTGCTGGAAATCTGCATTCTGTGTTATGGTGAAGGTGATTCAGGGAAGGAATAGAGAATGTTTTATCGGAGAGCTGAAGACATTCACTTTTGCTCTGTTTTGGAAATAGTCTCAGTTCGCGTTTTGATTTCAGGGTTATCCCATTTATCACGCGTTTTTGCGAGATAGGAGTTGAAGGTCAAAATTTTGATTTTTTCGGGTATGACCAAAGGGTATATAATTGATTGCGTTGTGTTTTTAGGTGTTAGAGTGACATACAAACGACGGTACGAGGTCTGTAAATTAAGTAACGAGACTGATTAACACACATTTTCATTCAAATAGAATTATAATTTTATATAGTCACCCTTAAAATAACTTTCTTCTGAAGCCACTCAACGCTGGAGACGGTTCTTCCACTCCTCATAGCAGTGCTGGAACTACGATACTGGAATAGCCTTCAGCTGGTCGGTTACAGCCGTTTGAATGTTTTAGACTGTCCCAAAATGAGTTTCCATGAGGTTATTTTTCAACTTCGGGAAGAGAAAAAAGTCACAAGGACTCAAGTCAGGCGAATAATGGAGTTGAGGAGCCACAGGAATGTTTTTGACTGGCCAACATATCGTTTATTGAAAGTTCTGTGTGGCAAGGATCATTAGAGTGATACAACACCCAGTTGTTCTTTATGTTTGGTCTCACACGAATGACCGCTTTTCGAAGTTTTACAAGAACCTCCCGGTAAAAGTGTAGATTGACTTTGAGGTCGAAACCCTTTGTGGACGATTCCGTGGATATCGAAAAAAAAATCAGCATACATTTGATCTTCGACTTCCTCATCATTGCTTTCTATGGGCCTTGAAGAAATGGAAGTGTGGCACTCCATGCTCTGGCGCTTGATTTATGCGTCGTACTCAAACACCCAAGACATCACCATTAATGGCACGTTCCAGAAAATGGGGGTCATTTTCAATGGAATCCAAAAAATCAAGGCACTTTTCCCTCCTGATGTCCTGTTGGTTTTACGAAAGGTTTTTTTGAACCATTTTCGCAGATTTTTCTTATCCCCAATTCATTGGTCAAAATCTAATGAACCGTGTTGTGAGTCAAATTCAACTCCCTTCCGATCATTCTGTTAACCTACGATCTGAACGCACATGATTCCGGATTCTGTCGACATTTTCATCGGTTCTTGAAGATGAAGGCTTTCCGCTTCGTGGTTCATCTTCATTCGGCTCGCTTCTTTGTGAAAATGCCTTAGACCACTAAAAAACCTGATATCTGGACAAAACACTGTCTCTGTAGGCCTGCTGAAGGCCGTTACACTGCGCTGAAGCCTGCACCAAGATCTAATAGCACACCTATGCTCGAAATTGATGTCATTATATTTTTAGAAGACAATAGAAAAAACTGTTTCAAACACAATCGCTACGGACAAACAAGTGACTCGAGCGAGTTCAAGCCCGTATTGAAGGCGGATAACATGCTCCACTGCCGCCCCTCCAAGCCCAGGGCCTCCAGCGTTGCCAGTTTCATTACTTAATTTACAGACCTCGTGGATTAAATTAAGGGGATTTTGAGAGCTCTTAGGGGAGGAAACGCCTGAAATATAGTTATACTATACGTGAAAAATCATTGTGCGAGGAAACCGTTTGATTTAATTGCTTAAATGAAAGTACAGTAATGACTTTTTTAAACGATATTCCCTTCAACATTCACGAACTATGCGGTTTAAATTTTGATTAAGGTTCTTGTATCAGATTTATTGAGTTAGGCAATTCATGTTGAGTTCATTCAAGTTGTTTTCAACTTAATTATTCACATCCATTGTATGGGTATAAAATGATAATTCGACACATTTCTTTAGGAGATATATTTATTGACAACAGTGGTTTATTCACGCATAGATATAATGCTATAATATTCTGCAATGATGTTAGTTAATGGTTGGTTGCTGGTTAATGGTCAATTTTCCTTTCTCAGGTATTTCCAAAAAATTTAACTCAAATTATTTTCGCAGCTAAAAAGCTCTTTAATTACTCTATTCTAACACAAAAGTACTAATACACCCTTTAAAGCAAAATATTCTTTTGCTATTCAATGAGTGGACATATTTCAGTATCTTCTTTTTATGGCCACCGTGTTATGAGGTTACATTTTGTAATGCAAATTGAGATTAGTCTTTGATTTTGTCAACCTCCATTAAATTGCAAGGTCATTTGCGTCCAGAAATGAAAATAATAGGTATACGCCAAACATTCACAAATACCCTAATACTGTTACCTCACTAGCTAAGTGATAACAAAAACACTCGATTTAAAGTAATTTCAGGTTAATGATTCCTATTTACTGATTTATTCCATGCTCTGCTGTCCTATCATACTTCTCGCCTCTTTCACATACGCATTGCATATTGTTCCACACAAGCTATCGGACACTCTTTTGAGAGCTTCTTCAACAATGTTCACCCTTCATTTTCTCTATCCATCCCTTTTTTTTAACTCTTTACGTTTGTTTCATATTTCATGTGTGCGTGCGAAAATCCTGTCTTTTTAAATGCTACTTAACGTAGCCAAAATAGCGTAGTGAACCTTTTTCTGAACACTGAAAGGTTCACAGAAAGAGATAGAAAATTAGTTTTAACAAATATATAGGTATTCTACATTTGTTTCTTACAGTTGAATTTTGTATGTGATTGAATAGAGAATATTATGTGTACGTAGAAGTAATACGAAACATTACTATTCAAAACGCTAATAACTGCAGTTTATCATGTATCAGCAGTTTTGACCGTGAATATAATGTATTAGAGAGAATAACTGGATATATGTGGCATTTTCACTTTCCACCAGTACGAGGTTTATTTTTATATCTGAACTCCCGCTAACTCAATTAAGGTAGGAAATGGAACTTCTGTAGTGACAATAGGGATCCAAGTTTCGATGGATAACTGTTTTCGGCAAAAAAATAAGTAAGCTAATAACTACATTATTTGTGCACAAATAGGTCACTCCAAAGAACGCGCGCAGTTACGGGAAAGGATTTCCCTCGGGAAATTGTCAGTATCGACGCCTCGTTTAAAATACCCGTGTGAATAGGCGATTGAGTCGCTTAATCAACGAGTTCAGTCATAGCGAGAAAACCGGCTGGACATTCTTATGAGATTGTTAAAAGTATTCTATTGATGGAGAGTTACCCTTTTTCATTTTTTCTACGCATTTCATTCCTTTGAAATATGTACAGGTTAAAATCCGCCGAGAAACTTGGTACTATTGGTGGAAATTCGTAAAATAATTATATGAATTCATTGTGAAAAATCTTCCGAAAACTACCTATTACGAAGAGAGCGACGCGTGAAGGAAAACTAACATAAAAAAAGGGTCCAAGTGATGCTCCTGTATTTATCTGCTTTGTTCTTATCCAAGTATTTTGTATCATTTTCAACAAATATCCGCACCCATGAGCAAGAAAACTTAAGTATAAAAAGTACATGATATTTAGACCAAGAATACAAGTTTTTATAATAAGAACGTAAAAGCACAAAGGAGCAATTAATATCCTGAATGACTACTATCGGAGCCTCAAGGAAAATTAGCATGTTTTTGCAAAGGAGCAGCCAGTTTGTCCACCTAACATCCACGGAAGGGAGCAGAAGACCCTCGTCACCCGGATACGCCCCACGAGTTCAGAGCTGAGAAAGAAAAAGGAGATGGTTTGGTAGCAATGTCCACCGCTGTTTTAATTTGCATTTCCATTCGATTCGTCGAGACAAACCCGGTTAGTCCATTGTGCAATGCTCTCGCCGGCCACTTCGAAGGCTCCGAATACAAATTTTCCCTTGGCACGCAAACGCTTGGCTGCAATCTAATGGATATTTCTAGAATTATGCCCACGGTCAAGGTGACAGTCTCAGGCGTCCGAACATTTTAAATTCTACTGGAATCGTCAAAATGCAATCAGAATAAGAAACTTCATACCATGCGGCATTTTAGCAGGCCTATATCAATCACCTTGAATTGAAAAAATCTCTACTTGCACGAACTTAAACAGTTATCGAATACAGAAATGCAGGGGGGGTGAACAATTTCAACGGAAAGTGTGAAGCAGAAGAGTTTACTGCTCTCAAAAAGAAAAAAAGCTTAAAAGCTAACTAAATTCATTGACTTTTAATATTAGTATTTCCTTATTGGTTTTAGTATCAGGGAAAATACTAACAACATTAAAAATATAGTATTTTTAGTTGAATCATCTCTACTGATACAACTGATTTGCTATCCATCGATAACAACGAGCCCTCTATGCCATCAAAGCCACCGCAAAAACGTGTCTGGGAGTGTTATTCACTATACATTTTGGTAAATAGTGACATTACGATGCATGAGCATAATGTAACAGTATCTATTGTTTTTTACTCTAGTTATAAGGAATCGTACGAATTAGTTGCCTTAGATGGTTTTTTTCGGTACACAATTTTCCTTAACTGTGTTCTCCCCTACCAGTGTAATGCGGGTTAAATGTATTTCCATTGTGACGCAATTAAAATTTTATGATTTACTTTCTCGAGGTAGTCCATTCTTACATGTAATTGTAGTTCTCAAAATTTCAGTTTCTTGCCAAGGTTTAATACCAAACATACAAAATTTAAGCTTCATTTCATTAAGTTAAGTTCAGGGTGACCAGCAAGGGTAGTCAAAAAACTTTCTTAGATTATCAAGTTAAATTAACAATTTACAGGGAAAATGCGTAGAAAAAAGGCGTGAAGTATCTACACGTAATATTGGATTCATTACTTGACAGTTGACGGGTGGCATTACGTGTGGTTGTTTAGTGATGAAATGCTTTACAAAGAAAAAACATTTACAATACTGAAGGGAATGTAATTTACCTTCTTTGAACGGCTGGTTCAACATTCAAAGCTAAAGCCGTGATGTATTCAAATTAACATAATAAAGTGCACAGTAATTATATTTTCCTTTAGAAAAATAAATGATATTGAAAAACAATTTATATTAAAATTCAATGTATTGTATTTCAATGATATTTAAAAAATATTATTTAAGATATGCGCTATTTTTAGACACGACCTCAATTTAATATGTTTACTCCTTAGTAAAGACAGACCGTTCAAGTTTTTCTTTTCAATCCTTAATTATTGTCAATTTGAACGTAGTGCCCTAATTCTTTAGGAACTAACCCATTTCACCCCACAGATGCCAAATATTCCTCCTCATGACGCGGAACGCTAACCAATGAAGCCGACCAAATAAGCCGAAGCCTAAAGTAAGGGACGCAAATCGACGTAAACGTGAATCCTATTTAATTGACATCGCTCATACCTACTCCGAGTTATCTTTTATTTTACCTTTACTCACGAGCATCTGGAGGTCTACGGGACCCTCCTTTCTCACGACGGAGTTCATGAAAGCAATTTTACAGCCGCTGCAATTTTGACGCCACGAATCCATCCGCCCAACCGCATCCAACTCCCTCGCCAAACCCCTCTCTCTCTCACCTCCTGCCCCGGTCGTCCGGGGGAAGATCCTTTATAAATATTGCTTCGGATGCGACGGGAATAAAACACTCGACGGGAGCACAGGGAGTGCTCCCCTTGCCCGCGGAGTGGGAGTGCGATTCCCGCGGCCATAAATTACAGCACACGCCCAGGCGGAGATAAGGGATCTTTTTAAATTGCTCTTGCTAGGCCACTCACGGTCGAGTGAATTGGGAGTACATCCTACCCTTCCCCCATCTCCCCTCATTCACATCCCCCCCACATACCACCCCTCTCTCTCACTCCCTTTCCTCCTCTCCCCAAGCTGCCGGGAAACCGTTTCATTTTCTAACCAGATAACGTAGTCTTCAATTATAAATCCTGCTATGGGAACTAATGAACGCTTTTATAGTGAAAAGTACCGTCGCTACGAGAGCCATAAAGTTGCGCGAAGCAATTTTTACTCTGGCTAGCTATCAAGCAATCTCCAATTATAATGGTCACCATTGGGTGTCGATTAAAATCAGATGAAAATTGCGGGTCACATTTGTGGAAACAATAGCCACACGTAATTCTAAGTGGAGAGATAAAGATATTTTAGAATAAAAAAACGGAAAAAATGTACAGAATTTTCAATTTGAAAGATATTTTTACGGCCTTTTCTGTAACTGCGGCCATGAAACGGAAATTAGCTGATGCATCCTGGAAAGAGGTCCCATGTTCGTTTAAAAAGAGTGAAATGCGAAATTCGAATTTTAGAGAAAAATTAAAGTAAGAGTAAGTAAGGTTCTTAAAATAGTTTACCTATAACCTTAAAATGTTAAAATAGTATTAAATGTCAAACTTTTACATAAAAGACAGTTGGTATTCTTTGAAAAGAGCTGATAATATCGCTGAATAATATCATCGGATGAAAAGTTATAAAAAGTCGAGAATAGTCATTCTTCAAAAGAAGAAAAATGTAGTTTTGCGCAAAACACTTACTAACTTGCGAAAATTACGTAATTAAGCTGGTTAACTAAAATAATGGGGAAGAAAACATTAATTAATTGATTAAATTAATTTAAAAGAAAGAAATTGATTAATTTTTGGATGTTTCACGGATTGAATTTTATAATCTCATGGCATAAACATGTTGCCCCTTTCTCAAGCTTATAAATCTTTAATATTAGCATGTAACGTCATAAAAATTTTAAATTTATTTCATTATTTAAAATTTTAAAACTTCATAATTTACGAAATTTAAAATTCATAGATATGATTTTTAAATCAAAGTTGTTTTGTGCTCTTCTACTGACGATAATTGCATCGCAGCTAGAAAGATAATTAAAAGCATCACCTAATTTTATTCATCGCGTGTAAACTAGCTGAAATGTACCTACAGTTATGGTGTTTATTGTTGTATAGTTCCATTTTCATAACGACGGAGAAAATCGCCTTGTAAGGCCTTCGTACGGTGTAATGAAGCTGACAAAAACACAGTTGGCACATTTGAAAAGGGAGGTGTCATTTTAAGGAAAATATTAAACCGCTCCTTCAAATGAAGAGAGAACTCACAGTGACCAAATTAATACCATCACAATGAATCCGCGCTTAGAATGAAAAATTTGCCGGACACTTAGTGGGTTAGAGGCGGGGGATGAGCGACCATGTAGTACCGTCAGGTACAACGATGAACAACACTCGCTCCCAAATACCAGACGTTGAAGCCAGAAAATTATAATTAACAAAGCCTTTAAAATTAGACTCTGGCCCATTAATTGAGGGTCTTATTTCCGACCCTCCCCCTACTCGTCTGCCGTTAGCAATACAATCACGGCGGAGAGGGAGTACGATGAAGTAAGGGAAGAAAAAGGGTGAAAACTTACAAATGACTGAAAATCTTTTGGGAGCCGTTTCAGTACAAATTACAATCACCGGATCCAGGTGAACGGGAAAGAGAGGGCCCTTGCAGCCCCTCCTCCAAGCACAAGAGAAGGACCTAGAAGAGGAGGGTGTGGGTTGAAGGGAAAACGGAGCGGTCCGGAGGATAGAGGTGGAGGGTTGCAGGGCGGAAGGAGAGGGGACACACCACGGGGGAGGACAGAGTGGGTGGAAACTAATCATGTCTGCTTTACATTTCTTTCTACTTCCAACTAACTCCCCGGAGTTATTCCACGCGGATTTAATGGAGTGGGAGAATAAATATAGCCTTAAAAGGCGCTTGGAGCTGGTTGAATGGGAACGTAAAGGGCGGGAGGGAGGCAAGGGGTTAAGAGCGGAAATAGTCGGCGGGGCGGGTTGAATTAGGAGGAGAGGGGAATGGGGAAACTTGAGAGGTGGGGTGGGCAGGAAGTTAAAGGAGGACGTGGGAGCGGTAGTGTGGGTCGGGAAAAGATAAAGGCAGGTGGGCTTTGGGTGGAACGGGTGGTGAAAATGGGAGGCGTTTTATCAGAGTCATTGACAGATTGCTAAAAAGTCTCCAAGTGACTTCTATGGGATTCGCGACACACTTGGATGACTCCAAATTCAGAACTCGCACTCATAGTCACGCGCAAATACCTGAACATACAACTTATTAGAGGAACCCATTCCTCTTGTAGTTAACTGGGTTGGCTGAGTGTAATTTTTCCAGGGTTGATTGTTGTACGCATAAGTAGTCTTGTATTAAGGAAATGATGACACTCACTTTGAATTGAAAAAACATTTCAGAACTATCTGGTAGGGAATTATTTTTATTGCGATGAAGATTAATTGACAGTATAACGGAAAAAACTTCAATACATTCCCCCTTCGGTCTGCCACCCAGTTGAGTGGACGCTCATTTAATTGACAATAGCGATCACTTTTTCTTTATTCAGTGGGAGCCCAATATGAGAAAATCAACAAAAAAATATCTTAAATCCTACTTGAGAATATACATATGGATAAAGAATAAAGCGATAAGGATGGAAGGGAAAAACATTTATCACCACGGAAAAATTGGGCCATTATGGACACTAAATCAGCTAGAATGGGAAAAGTCTTTAGCGTGAAGGAGGAAAGATATTGAGAAACATAAGATAGGATCTGTGCCAGGATTTAATATATAAGGAGTTCCATTAAAACGAGTAATTAAAGTGGATGTACTACCAAAAGATGAATTTATAAGTTGGTGGAAGCGAAAATCTGATTGTCCTTTGGAGAGTAATAGGACGGATCTTCACAGAGGAGGTTCCCGCTTTCATCTGTGCGGTGATCGAGATTTTGGTGAATTCCCAATCCCTAACAGCATACTGTGAAAAGAACACTTCGAGTGCATTGCTCCCTTCATCAGACAAGACGTGAAGCTGTGTATCCCTTGGGGCCTCTTGTTAGGAGTAAGCTTATTACGATGAGGTTGATTTCACTCCATCTAAAATCCTACCGTTACCAAATAATCCCCTATCCCTAATGATGCTATTAATCTCATTCCCCTTCTCTAATAACCACTACATACTAGATGATGAAAGATTCCATGGCATGTGGAAAACCAAAATTGATGAGTCCTGAATGATGATATCTGACACGTATTTGAAATTCCATTGCACCATAAGCTTACGAAATTATGTCAAGTAAAACAATAGCCCAATACGTTAATAATTGCAATCATTAATAATATTTTTTTTCAAAATAGCCGCCGATTTATATTGTCTTTAGCACAGGATATATACAAGTGGTGCTTCTCAAATAATCTAGCGAACAAAGGGAAGAGCCTATTAGATGTAAAGGAATACCAAACACAAGGAAGACGTTATCCATAAAAAATCATATCCTATAAAATCACTCCTAAATATATGCAAAAACAGAAGTCTTTATTAGGGACCAGCAAAGAAAGCCATAAGCCTGATTGTTTTATTTAAGAAAACTTTCGCATTCAATGGGACGCGCTACGAAAGATAAATATTAAATTACTCTAGGGAAGATAAATATTCAAATGGTTTAACCGAACACTTTCGGTTGAGGCATTTTCATGACGACCATTTTTGACTCAAATGTGATGCATCCATGACACTTGCAAAATATATTATTTACTAAGGGTTCAATAGATTTTGTGCCAGTCAGTGTTTTTGGCCTTTTTCTTCTTAATGCATCATCTTACTCAGTGCTAAGACCAAACATGACTATTTTTTTCACACGAGGTTAAAAGTATTTAAATAAAGAAGACGTCCATAAAAATGTAAGTTTAAAACTAAGAAATGCTTTTATATCTTTGCCCTATAACCATACCCGTATAAATATGCTTTCACCGTTTGGTGGGTTTTTATTGCATGTATGTGTATATGTGAATATATATGAATATAATAAATAAAATATATGTATGTATAAATATGTATATCTGTATATATACATAAATAAACAACACACATATCACTAAAGTTTTAATTAAGAGTTGAATCTTTTCGCACAGTGTGTAATTGTATTGTTTCCACAACGAGTATATATAACTGTGCGATGATAAAATTTTTGATATTGGCTCAAATCAGTCGGCCTTACAAAAGGCCAAGTTTATCCTTACTCATACCATAACCACCATCTCTCATATCACTTGCATGACGACACAACCACCTCCGCCATATTTTCCCCATGTCTCAGAGGGTCTACCCGGACAGGAGCAGCTCCGCGCCTTCCCGCTACTCTTTCCTGCCCACGGTGGCTTCTCCCGCCGCTGCTTATTCCGTTCCCCGTCCCTCACCCACCTTTCCTCCTCCCCTACTTCATCCACGAACTCGACTCTTCTCCTTTTTCTAACGGACGACGCGCTCTTCCTCTCCGGGTCATTCGTTACTCGGCGCAATGCTAATTCATTACTCGTTCCGGAGTACGGCCGCGTCGGGAGCCGAGATTCCTGTGGCAACAAGTGTGACTGGTGGAGGCTCCGAGCTCCGGTGACAGAGTAAGAATACATTATGCTGCACCGGCGATGAAATGGCTTCCTGGCGGTGCAAAAAATTTAACAATGGGGGAATGAGGAGGATTGCGCTCAGACGGAAAATCGGGGAGGGGTGGTAGGTGGAAAGTATGTTGTGGAGGGGAGGGAATGAAATTAATGGCTGTAATAACGCCGGCTGAATTTAAGATCATGATTTAGAATATGCTTTTGAGATATTAGCTGTGAGGGTGTGAATCAGAAAATGATTATTCCCAGAAAAAATACACTGGATAACATTTTGCTGCTAAGTAGCTTCGTTGGGGAAATTTAATCCATATGCGAGCGAGGATTACTTAAGTTTCGTGTTGCGCCGTTATTTAATCTCTGAAAATCCGTGAAATGTTTGAGAAAAGATTGAAGCAGTGGATAGTACGGGAGTTAGGTGTTGAAATTCTCATTTTTTTGGCAACCTATAATGCAAAAATCAGTAACCATTACCGTTGTGGAGAAAGAGAAAATATTTATTCCGAGTAATTATCATAAATGTTACATTTCAAATTAGTTTTTCGTGTTATGTGACTCAATATTCCTCAGATCAACGACCATTATTTGAATAATGCATTGCTGAAGGGAATGAGAAAAATTAAGCCACTGCTACTAAATAAGGGAAGGATAGATAGGCATAAGTGGGGCGTGAAAGAGGAAAATTCCGGACTAATGAGAGAGTAGATGTTACAATGCCATGGTGGGTGTGGGTGGTTTGAGTTAAAAGATTCTTTGCTCAGGACCAAGTGACAATGATGCAAGTTGAAAGGGAGGGACTGAAAAGGGATGAGTTGCAAAAATAGAGGAATGGTAAATCATACTGATGGATGAACATCATCCGGTGGAATTGAGGACCTTGGATTTTTCTGACGTTAGTCCTTAATTTCTAGGATGACGTGAACAAACAATTAACACCAGGACAACTTCACATAGATTGTTTTTCTTCATGTTTTATACCTAGTATTCTTTCGAAGAAGTTCGCCGTTCAATACTTCAATCTATCTCACTTCGTTCTCCATGTTATATTATTTTTTCATATTAGGAAAATTACACTTCTCCTTTCGTTTTGTTTACTCATTATTTGAGTTTTTTTATTTTCCCTACGACTTAGATAAAAATTGGAGTATTTTTATATTTTCGTAATAACTTAATACCACTTGCTTCGTTAAAGTTTAAAATAAATTTATTTTTTGAGACATGGGCATTAACGGGGATATGAAATCATAACCGAGTTTGAAAATTAATATGCGCTTATTCTTTATTATATTTCTTAAACTATTGAACTTAATGACGTAAGTACATTGTTCCTTTTGTTATTATGGTTATGCATCCGATTCCTGAAATAAAATGTTGATCTTACCCCCCAAATATGTAATTTTAACCCATCTGCCCCAGAAAATGGGTAACCACAGGCGGTGCAGTCAAACTATCCCCACAACTGAATTTAATACGCCGTTGGGCTTAATGCTAAGCAAAACCTATGCTCACCTACCAGTTCAACCTTCGGGTTGATTACTTTGGTCCAAATTGAGGTAGTAAATGAAATGAAGGAATGTAGAAGTACAACTCAGTGTATTTGAAATTTATATCAATGTGTTTTGGAAATGGTGGCATGTACAAACTAGTTTAGACTTCATATTCTTTGAGATATTCCTAATAACAAGGATAAACTGTTAAGGTGCTATATTGATTTTTTACTACCAAAATTTCTTTCCTTTTTTAAAAAAGCCTTCTTATTGAACTTCCAAACGTTTCAGTGATGATTCGAGATACATGAAGAAATTAAAATGAAATATTCAACACAGTGTGCATCATTCAAATAGAATCCCTAAGCTTTTTATGGCCATGTGTAATGCGTTATTTGCAAGCAACGTAAATATCATAGGCATATGTGCAGGCCCCTATCAATTGGGTCCCTTTTATCACTAGTCCACGTACATTCATCGCGTTGAGGAAATCTTGGAAGTTTCAAAACTCATGCCCATGAAAATTGTGTAGACGTTGCAGTATATAAGCCATGATGCGAAATAGCCCGTCGTAATATAGCTAATATAGGGTGCGCCATACATAATAAGGAACTCGAGTAAAAATCAAGGCATCAAAACCTCACATTGAGAGAGGAAACCCATCCACGAAAGAGATGGAAAAAGGAGTTTGCCGAGCATAGAGGAATGAGGAAAGCGATAAAAAGAACGTAAAAAGAAAAGACATTAACAAGTAAAGTCGAAGATGTGCGGAGGAGAAAGCCGATGAGAAACCGGATGTAAGATAGACTATGGCGGGGTAGGGAAGGAGAGAGAGTAAAAGTGAGGAGTAGAAAAATATGGCACGGTTCTGAATGATGGGAGTCTGTAAGGAGGGAATGAAAGTAGGGGAGCTGGTAGGGATGGGAAGGAAAGCATTTGCTTTTGTGGAGAAGAGTTTAAGAGTAAAGGAAGGGAAAGTATTTGGTTAGCTCGGTCGACGGCGGGGGAGGGATAAAATGGGAATTTCTGTCGGCAGACGGGGGCGAAGTGGGAGGAAGTTATGGTTACAGACCAGTGTGGTGCGGAGGGGCATACGGCTAGGGGTGAGGAGGGCTTTCTCTGCCCGGAGGGGAGTGTGACCTGGGAGATAGTGGTTGGATGAGAGCACGCTACCCTTAAGGTACGTGACCTAATGAGAAATCTTTCGATAAATATTGTTTGACGAGATTGAATTCAGGCTGTTGCTACGTAACCTGACTTTAGATAGCAGAATGGGCCTTTTCAGGTGGCAGGAAAAATTTTCACGAGAACCATCAGCATTTTATCATATAATATTCATGGATTGATGATTAACTATTGAATATCAATGCATATGTTTAGGTATGCATGAAGTTCGATTATGTTTATAAAGATGAATAATATTACATCTTTGGACTTTTAACATTTGTTCATTTTTACACATTACTACCAAAGGGAAACATCCCGATTTTTCAGACATCAAATGGGAAATCATATGGGTTTAATCAGATGGGAAACATCCTGATTCTGCACTCTTTATTTATTTGAATTATAATACAATCAATCTTTTATCAACGCACATATTTATTTTGATTTAGTGTCATTATGTTATTTTCTGCTTCAGTGATAATTAAGACGCATATTTAAAAATGCATGTCAGCTATATACATAAAAAGCTAACAGATTATTAATGAATGAATCATGGGTCGCATCAAAAATCAACTACATGTATTCTGAATAGACTCAACCTAGTGAAACAGAATAAGCAAAAAGAGACACGCGATAATCTGCATGCAAATTAACCGAGTGTGAAAGAACGCAGGAATGAAATACTCTCTCGTCGTTATCTTGTCCTAGTGGACTGTTGCGCACGGAATATATTTTGGACAAGAATGTCAAAGATTTGGAAAACCTTTTACGCACGTAACCTTATTAAAAAATATCGTCTTGTCCTTTCACCCTTCTTTTTTGTGCGTCGTGACTACACTGTCGCAAGCGTCGCGGCATTTGGGAAATCGAGGAAATAGATTGTGATGAAAATTATTTCCGACGTCACAAGCATTCTCTCTTGCTCCAAACGTGGTATGGGATCCCCCCCATTACCCTTTTCTTCCTCTTGCACTCTCTCCCGGACTCGGGAGAAGAGATTGAGGCTCCCAGCTCACTCTCCTCCTCCTTCCTCCCCACACGCTCCCTGCTTCGTCCATGTAACATCGCCCAGCAGAGAGGCCACCAGCCCACCTACATCTCCCATGAACCCACCCACCACCTCCCTTACGGTTCGTCCTCGACAGAATACTAAGAGGAAGCGCTTTGCGGCGAAAGAATTAACTACTCCGAGGCATAGGGAGGCGATAAACGGGGAGGAAAAGGGAACGTGGCCCTCGCCGATGTTATACCAGCGGTGGGGACCATCCTTCCTTTTTACTCCAACTCCCCCTCTTTTTGATATTCACCCCAACCATCCCACCACTGAAGTGAAATGGAGGATAGGGAGGAGGTGAAGGGTGGGCAGGCAAGATATGTGAAATTGCGCACATATTGGGAAAGGCGCGCTAGGCTACCCGGATGTTCCGGCTCCTGCGAATCACGTGCAGGTAGTAAAATGGAGAGAAGTCCCCGCTACCCCGAGGCGGGATAGGTTTAGAGATTCGGAGTGAGGTGGAAGAGGGAGCGGGGGAGGAAAAGGAAAGGGGAGTCCTAGGGAGAAAAGGGGTTGTGGGAGAAGGCGGGAAAAAGTTGACGGAATGGAAAAGAGGGCGAGAGTATGAAAATAGAGGAAGTAGGACACTGGCGGGAGGAGGTAGAAAATAAAATGGAGAGAGAAAGAGAGATAAAGGAGAAAGAGGGAGAGAGGAGAAAGAGGGAGAGAGGAGAAAGAGGGAGAGAGGAGAAATAGGGAGAGAGGAGAAATAGGGAGAGAGGAGAAAGAGGGAGAGAGGAGAAAGAGGGAGAGAGGAGAAAGAGGGAGAGAGGAGAAAGAGGGAGAGAGGAGAAAGAGGGAGAGAGGAGAAAGAGGGAGAGAGAAGAAAGAGGGAGAGAGGAGAAAGAGGGAGAGAGAAAGAGGGAGAGAGAATAGGGAGGGAGAAAGAGGGAGAGAGGGAAAGAAAGAGGGAGAGAGAGAAAGAGGGAGAGAGCGAGAGAGAAAAGGAGTGAGAGAGAGAAGGGGAGAGAGGGAGGGACCATGTGAAGCATGGTAGTAGAGTGCGTGAGGAGACAAGACGGGGGAGGGGTTCTCCGGACAGGAATATTGCGGAGGCAGAGCACGTCCGACCCGTTTCGTCTTCTCCGAGAGTGGGTTTGCGCGAAAGGGTAGGGGGTGGCGCGTTTGGGGTAGGGAAGCCAGGGAGAGGGACAGGGAAGAGGGTGCCAGTGGTGGTAATGGTGGTGGTTTTGCCCGGAAGAAAAGATGTTTTGGAGGGGGAGTTGGAGAAGAGATGTGGAAAGGGGCCCTGGATGCGCGGGAGAAGAGGAGGAAAGATGGATAAGGGAGAGAAGAGACGAGAACATCGGGGATGATATTTTGAGGAATGACTCTAAAGTAGATCGGTTAAAGGGAGTTGGGCTTGTGGAGAAATGGAGCGTAGGAAAGGGTTGAGTGGCATTCCGCGCCAGAGAAGAGAGAGAGAGAGGGGGCCCTTAATAAGGAGCCGCGACGGTGCCGGAGGGGTGGAGAACCTACGATTGGCGGCGTCTGGGAGAAGCGCTTACATAAATAGTGCACGGAGGGTAAGTCTTGCCGGTGCTAAGAAGCGAAAGAGGAGCCGAGATGAATTGACGACGTTAAATGGGCGTGAAAGAAGGAATGGGTGGTGAACAGAATGAGGGCTGGGAGATAAACGGAATAAGTGAAAGGGGCGATAAGGGAAAGTGATAAAGAGGGAATCCCTAAGATTACATGCGGAGGAGAATGGAAATGATTCCAATGGGGCTTTGTGCGACGGAAGACAAAGTTCAAATCGGAAAACGGTTCTCGGATTGGCAAGGTTAAAGGTTTCCAAGACTCAATCAATACTAAAGATATCACATAAATCGACTGATAATAACAGGATAAGTGGTTACGCACACTCTATATCCCATTTATTCAACTGCCACGAGGGAACCTATTGACACGATGGTTCGTGAACAGGTCTTTATGCTGAATTTACCAATTTGAGGTCTGGTGGTGGCGCATGATAAATACTCACATTTTACTGTCATGAAGAGTGTTTTAAGTAAAGTATTACTAACGTCACGTTTTCCGTTATGTTGGGGGCACTTAAGATGGCGCTAGCCTAAATTTCTTAACGTTTATCTAAATTCTATTCCAACGTCGACAATTCCTTAACCATATTTAATGGGAAAATAAAACATTGCTCTCTGTATTTTATCCAATGTTTTATTTAACAACTTTTTTGAGTATTTCGTCATATTTTTACAATTTATGAACAGAAATTTACACATCATAGGTGAAATGAAAATTATTAATGACAATCAGAAGTAATTATTACCAAATTTTTAATGAAGGTTAATTCGGATACATAAAATAACTTCTACACCTACTACATATCTCAAATTGAATTAACCTTACTGAGAAATGGGAGAAGTAGCCACATCAGTAAAATAGAAATCGTTTAACTCAAATAATTATTTTGCTACAGAAATTTAATAAACATTAGAATAGATCCTAATTAAATAAAAACATTTTTGGGAAAAATTATAACAAATAAGTATCAGTTTATTTTTCATTGATTTATAACGCATCGATTTTAACACACAAGTTTGAAATAACAAAAACAACGCCACCTCAATCCAGAATAACTGGCTAGGAATTATTATAAATTGAAGGAATCGCTAACATAAGTGAAGTTTAATAGTATTTGCGAATAATCTCTGAACCTTTTCTTTGCCAATTGAAGATTTTTTTATTGCGTACGCCTATAAGGGAAGAAGAGAACCTTTTCTGAAATAAACATGGCTCACTATACTAATAAATGAGGCAGCTGCAAACACATGTATTTTGATAAATTTCACCGCAAGTAGTTTGGATTGGCGCAAAACAACTCTGATACATTTTATGAAGATTTAAAGTAGAGATCAAAACTTGAGTAGTAGAAGGAAAAAAGTATCAGAGTGTAAATATCAGTGGATGAAAAAACACTCACCTCCATACAGTTGAAGACAAAAAGCCTCTCAAACTAATTGAAAAGCCAAGGACATAGGAAAATTTCCAACTTCACAGCGATAAATAACTGAGAAAAAAAATCTAAATAAACAAAAACATTATCATTTTCTTAGAAATTCAATTGAATCTGATTTGGCTCCTTCGAAAGCGACTCACTGGTATAAAATCCCTGATTCCGGAATTGGCTCTACTTCCTGCGCATGCAAAATTAAGAAATTTACTTTCAGCCACATTCCACTGTCGAATTTGTAAATATGTTGCATATTTATACGACTACATAATGAGCAAAATATGTATATTGAAGGCATGTTGTTGATACATTTATTCTCTCATTTGAAAAACTAACCAAATGCTTTGTTGAAATGAAGCCGGAAAATAAAAGTCTTTTGAATATATCGTATATATACGATGATATATGTTATATATAATTGTTTAACTAACAAGCAGAACTAGGGGGACAAGACTAGCGCAACTAAAAATTAACAGGCTTTTTGTAGCTTATTAGAGGCTTCTTCGTGGTAGTTATACATGGGTCTCCTCCGGATAGTCACTTTTAGGCATCATCGTGTGGCGGACTTATTCCAGCGGCATACTTTTAAATATTATATACATGTCTTACAAGTGAGACTAAATTTGAGATGCAATTCAACTTATTAAAAGTAATAGAAATTTTTCAAATTAGAAAGTAAGTAAAAACTTATCGTAAATCTCTGACCTCGTAAAAGGTAATCTCGTAAAAGGTATCTCGTAAAAGACTCAGACCCCCACTCCGTCTTTGCCATATTTCCCGGTTACTTGCTTTCCTCAGAATTATCACCAAAACGCGCTCTCTTCTCTTCCTCAACCAACGGGAATTGATTAAGGAGTAAGAGTAAGGGACAAGTATTTGATAACGAAGTCGGTTTTGTAAAGGCTCAGAAACTCTTGCCCCTTTTAGACAGTTTCCAAAAATGTTTCTCTTCATCATAATGTTTTTGGGGCATGGACTACCACCATTAGAACTTCTTTTTAATTCCTTCCCAAAATTAAATTTCAAATTTAAAGTTTATGATCTATCAATAAGCTGATTTTTATAATATTTCTGATTTAATATTACGCAAGTCTTAGAAAAATTTTCTCTCTTTTTTGGATGTTTAATTTATCTATGTATTCCTATAAATCAAGATTTAGACTTTTGAAAACGTTTATAGAGCGACTCATCAAATAACACCGTGATAATAAACTAAGTTTTGAACATATGTATTAGTAATAACAATATTGTAGAGTATTATCAAATGCTTTATAGTGTCAATATGGCTAAAGAAATCTGTACATGATCTAGATAATGAAGAAAATTGAAGACTAAGTTTAGGAGCAGTATAAGTTAGGACTCCAAATAAAATCTTAAGGACGACGTTGTAAGTAGCACTACACACTTCCGAAACTTATTCCTGAACTTGGAAGTGTCTGTACATGAAATTTTAGATGGAAATAGGATTTCATGTTATTGTGCATGAAGAAGAATTGGGAGATTAATTCGCTCTACCCCATGGTCTACCGCGACCCATACATACATATAAATATGTATATTATATATATATATATATATATATATATATATATATATATATATATAAATTTAACAGTAACAAACAATATGAGAACACAAAAAAAGGAACACTCGCACGTTATTGCTTGATAATTTCGACGGAAATGTGCTCCGTCTTCCTATATATATATAAAGCAGTCCTAAATAATCTTTTGAGGAAGACGGAGCACATTTCCGTCGAAATTATCAAGAAATAGCGTGTGAGTGTTCCTATTATGTGTTGGTATTTTATGTGTTTTCCTGTCCCCTTTCCTTATATGTCTATTTCTATGCACGAAATTTTAAATAAAGGGGTAGGAAGAAGCGTAGTCAACATAGAGCAAGCGACAGATAGAATTTTACTCGTAGAAATTAAAGCAGAGCCGACGAACTTGGTCATTGTTCAGGTATACATGCCACCGAGCAACCACAAGGAGGAAGAAGTCGATAGGATGTATGATGAGTTAGAGGATATCATAGCGAGTGTTCCTGCAGGGAAACATTTGATAGTGATGGGGGATTGGAATGCGACGGTAGGCGAAGGAAGAGATGGTGGTGAGGTGGGGGACTATGGGTTAGGCACGAGGAATGAACGCGGGGAGAAAGCAATTGAATTCTGCAGGAGACAGGGGTTAGTCATCACTAACACATGGTTTAGACACCACAAAAGGCGTAGGTATACATGGAAAATGCCAGGTGACTCAGAAAGGTATCAGTTAGATTATATTATGGTTAGGCACAGGTTTAGGAACAGTGTGATAAATTCGCACAGTTTCCCAGGAGCGGATGCGGACTCTGACCACAATTTAGTTGTTATGAAATGTAATGTTCGTTTCAAGAAGATAAGGCAAAGGCGGCGGGTTAGGAAATGGAATTTAGAAGCAGTAAATGGATTAACGAGGAAGGAGTATCAGCAGGCTGTAGAGAAAATGATGGATGACGGTAAAGAACTGAGTACTATCGAAGAAAAATGGGAATGTATCAAGAAAGGGATATTGGAAGCCGCTAAAGACACTATAGGAACCGTTAACGGGAAAAGGATAAGGAAACCATGGGTAACGGATGAGATGATTGCAAAGATGGATGAGGGAAGAAGATGGAGAAATGTAAACACAGAGTTAGGCAAAATGAAATACAAAGAGTTAAACAATAAATTGAGAAGGGCCACAAATAAAGCAAAAGAAGAATGGTGGAAAACGCAATGCGAGGATATGGAAAGTTTACAGAAGAAGGGTGAAATTGGTGCTCTATACAGCAAGGTTAAGTTATTATCGGGAAGTAAGAAGGCAAGATCTGTGCTAACAGTTAAAGATAAATGGGGTAAGATAATAGTTGAACCAGAAAAAATCCAAGAGAGATGGAAGGAATATATAGAAACACTGTATGGTAAAGAACTTAGGCCGACAAGGTTAGACATAGAAAAGGAACATGACGTAGAAGAAGATAGCTTAGATCCAGGCATACTCGATGATGAAATAGAAAGGGCATTAAAAGAGATGAAAGCAAATAAGGCTGTGGGGGTGGACAATATTCCTGTAGAAATGTTGAAATGGTTAGGGAAAGGTGGGAAGAAGGCCATATATGGACTAATTCGTAGTATCTATGAGGAAGGAATCTGGCCGGAAGATTTTGTGAGATCGATGTTAGTTCCTATTCCAAAAAAGGCAAAGGCTTCGTCATGTGAGGATTACAGAACAATAAGTTTGATATCCCACGCAGCTAAAGTTATTCTCAGGATCATCAAAAAAAGGATAGAGAGTAAGGCAAATGATTACTTAGGGGATGATCAGTTTGGGTTCAGGAAGGGAAGAGGTACGCGTGATGCCATTGCAGTAATGAGATCACTAGTCGAGAGGAATATAGAATACAATCAGGACGTTTTTGCCTGTTTTGTAGATTTCGAAAAAGCGTTTGATGGAGTGAATTGGGAAAAATTAATGCGTGTATTGCAGAAAATGGGAATGGATTGGAGGGACAGGAGACTGATCCGCAACCTGTACATGTCTCAGACTGCTCAGGTGCGAGTGGGGAATGGAGAGTCCGGATGGGCAGTGTTAGGAAGAGGTGCAAGGCAGGGTTGCCCATTGTCAACGGTACTGTTCAACGTATACGTAGAGGAAATGATTAAAGAAGCATGGGAAGAACTGGAGGTAGGAATGAAAGTCGGAGGGGAATTCGTAAAATCGGTTAGGTTTGCTGATGACCAAGCATTAGTTGCTCAGTCAGCCAAGGGGTTGCAAGCATTGTTGAGTGAATTGGAGGTTCAGTGCGATAAATATGGGATGAGAATAAATATTAATAAAACAAAGATTATGCGATTTTCCAGAAAGAAAAAGGCTAAGCTAAATATTAAAATAGGCGGGGAAAAAATAGAGCAGGTAGAACAGTTTACATATCTCGGAAGTGTTTTGGACCAATACGGTCAAAGTGGTAGGGACGTAAGGAGAAGAATTGCGCTAGGCAAGGAGGCTTTCTCAAGGAGGAGGGAGTTGATGACGGGGACGTTGAGTAGGGATGTTAAGACAAGACTCGTAAAAACTCTGATATGGAGCGTAGCTATGTACGGCGCGGAAACGTGGTCGCTGAAGCAGGAGGATAGACGTAAATTGGAGGCTTTTGAAATGTGGGTGTGGAGAAGAATGGAGAAGGTGAAATGGACCGAAAGGAAAACAAATGAGGAAGTACTAGAAATGGTGGGGGAGGAGAGGGGTTTGTTGAGAGAAATCCTATGGAGGCAGGAAAAATGGATGAAGGGCGTATTGAGCGGTAGTGGAATGTTGAAGAGGGTAATAGAGGGGAGAATGTTGGGCAAGCGAGGTAAGGGTAGGAACAGGATAGGGATGTTGGACGGGATGAAGGGAGGAAAGAAGTACACCGAGATGAAGAGGGACCTGATATAGATTAGTTTGCTAGGTGGGGAGTCACAAAATGTTTATTTGATAGCTGTGTCCATCCTAAACTTAACCGGTAGATTACCTAATTATTATTATATTATATATATATATATATACTATATATACTAGTTATATATATAACCATAAACACAGTAATCAACTCGAAGGTCGGTTTATTAGGTGATGGTAGAAGCTCACCCGTGTACCAAGCCCGACGGCGTGTGAATATTCACACATCATGGTAGGGGGGCCAGTTCCTTTCCCTGTGCCGGTTATGGTTTCCCAGGAACATCTGGTACCCGAATACTCAACTAGCTAGGGTGGAGCTGCAGGTGCCCAAAGTGCCTTGCCCGGGAATCGAACCCGGGACCCTCCGGTCAGTAGTCCAACGCTCTACCCACAAGACCACCGCGACCCGCATATATATATACGAGGGTCATCCGGAAAGTAGTACCCGTTCGTGAAATAAAGACACAAAAGTAAATATTAACAAACATAAAAAATTTTATTTGAAAGAGGATACTTTAACCTACTTCTCATCATAATCTCCAAGCAAATTAAGGCATTTGTCATAGCGTGTGACAAGTTTCTGTATTCCTGCTGCATAGTCCTTCGCCGCCAGCTCATTGAGATACAGGGTCACTCCTTCTTTAAGTTCTTCATCGCTGTCAAATCTTTTTCCTGCCAAAAAGTCTTTAAGCTTTGTAAAGAGATGAAAATCTGAAGGGGCCAAGTCCGGGCTATACGGTGGATGGTCGAAAGTTTCCCATTTGAATTGCTGCAAAAGTTTTTGTGTTATCCCAGCTGCATGAGGCCTGGCATTGTCATGAACGAGAATGACACCAGTAGACATTAGACCTCGCCGCCGATTTTGTATTGCCCGCCGTAATTTCTTTAATGTTTCACAATACGCATTGGCATTAATAGTGTCTCCACGGGCCATAAAATCAATAAGCAATACACCTCGTCGATCCCAGAAAATGGTTGCCATGAGTTTCCTGGTGGACAGAACTGTCTTGAATTATTTTGGTTTGTTTGGTGAATGAGCATGATGCCACTCCATTGACTGTCGTTTACTCTCAGGTGATGCATAACAAACCCATGTTTCGTCACCAGTAATTATGCGAGTCAAGAAAGAGTCTCCTTCATCAGAATAACGTCCCAAAAACGTCAGTGCTGCAGCCATAAGCTTGGTTTTATGCTCATCTGTAAGCATGCGAGGGACCCATCTTGCACAAATTTTTGCATAATGCAGATGGTGTTTAACAATTTCATGAACAATTGTTCGAGAAACATTGGGAAAATGCTCACAGATGTCATCAATTGTGACGCGCCGATCGTTCCTCACGAATTCGTCAACTGAGCTCACCAGTTGGTCTGTAATGACAGACGGTCTCCCCGAACGCTCATCGTCGTGTGTGTTCCCCCTCCCCATGTTGAAGTTGCGACACCACCGCCGAACAGACGACTCGTCCATTACATTGTCTCCATACACCTCCTTTAATTGGCGATGAATATCACATGGGCGAACGTTTCTTGCATTGAGGAATTTAATCACTGCCCTCACTTCACAACTGGCGGCGTTCTCAATTTTTTTAAACATTGTAAACAATCACAGAAACAACACAGGCAATGCTAGCGTCACGCAACTTGGCTCAGATAAGGCAGACAAGCCACTGAAGCTATTTGACCTCGTCCAGCGGCTACTCGCGTCGTCAGCACTTCATGCGGCACGAACGGGTACTACTTTCCGGATGACCCTCGTATTTTTAAACATAGCTTTGTTTGTAAATGTAAATATTTATTTGATAGTTGTGTCCATCCAACCTACCTTAACCGGTATATTACCTAATAAATAGCATATATATATATATATATATATATATATATATATATATATATATGTCACTTTCTTGGAAAACCCACGAACGTTGTCAATAATGTAAATTCACTAATAGTCATAACAAACACAGAAACCAAAACACACAAAAGAGGGACTCACTAATTCTCGAATTTTCGGTGGTCCAACCACCTTTCTCAAGAGGAATTAGGAACAGAACTCTCTCTGGTCTGTTCCTAATTCCTCTTGAGAAAGGTGGTTGGACCACAGAAAATTCGAGAACTAGTGAGTCCCTCTTTTGTGTGTTTTGGTTTCTGTGTTTGTTATGACTATTAGTGAATTTACATTATATATATATATATATATATATATATACACCTGTATATATTATGGCTCGTGGTAGTCCGGGGGTAGAGCGTTGGATTACTGACTGTAGGTCCGGATTTGATTCGAGCAAGTCACTCTGCGAACCTCCAGCTCCACCAAGCTATGTGATTTTTCGGGTACCAGAGCTTCCTGGGAAACCATAACCGGCACAGGGAAAGAAACTGACCGTCCTACCCTGGTGTGTGAATTCCACACGCCGTCGGGCTTAGTACTGGGTGAATCCGACCTCCGGGTTTATTACTGTGTTTATGGTTTATATATATATATATATATGTATATATGTATGTATGTAGATAGTAGGAAGAAGGAGAATTGGCTTTTCAGACAGAAGAAAAGTAGGTAAATGTTATATCGATATGAAGATGGAAATTAATTATATGCGTAAAACAAGAGGACATTCCCGTGATGAGTAAGGGTACATTATCTTTACTACCCGACCCAAACCTATAGGTATATAAAACTAGAGTAACTTGAGAATAGCAAATCTTAATTATGACGTTGGAAGCAGTGTTTCGAATGTTACTTTTTATTTAGAGTTATAAAAGAGTTACCTATGCAAAACTTTATTTTGAAATATTTTTTTCAACACACCAAATTAAACAAGTATCCACTGGGTATACTGGGAATTTATTAATTATCACTATTATTTTTTCATGAAAATTTCTAAATTTGATACTTGACTGAAAACCAAAACAAAATCTATCGGGAAATTTTTTTTTACGCAGTCATATGGGGGTATACCATACGGTGGGTGCGCTTGCGTATAAGGGAATGATATAAATTAATATACCTATTTCACTGCAAAAACATTAACTTGTTATGTTGTGGTTTTAGCAATGAGAGGATTAATAAACTGTTGAAAGCGTCCATAATCCATTTACGGCACTTAACCTCAACCTAGAGCTTTTCTACCGTTGGGAATTCCCACAAACGGAGAGCTAAGTTAAGGCCGCAAGCATGCCTCGGTGGATAAAGATTCTCGGCTTCGTGACGACGTTATCAACGCTAGATCGAATTCGACGCCATTCCCACATGCAAGAGAGAGCCCCGAAAGTTTGAATAGGTGGATGTGAGACGAATGGACCGTTAGGGGGAGTGGTCCAACTCCCACTCTCTCACTCTCAATAGCCGCCTCAGAAGCAGGCAGGGGGAGAGAATCATCTTCCTTTCCACGAAAAAGGAGAGATGTGATCCATTGATCACATTTCGTCCTCCCAAGAAAGCGACAAGAAGAGAAGCTCGGGATTGAGGGGCGAAGGAGTATGATGAGGAGAAGTAAGATTAGGTCGGAGGAAATAGATGCACATGTTCCCAAGACTGATGTTATATTAGACTCTCTCGAGTAATACTACTTCTTTTCTTGAATTAAACATGCACACACTCATACCCAATTCAAACATCCGTATCAAAGTTTATAAATTTAATATCCTCCAATTCCGTCTTTGCTTTTTTTCTGCCACCCAATGAACAATTTTTCAGTTTGGATATTACCGAAGAAATCCCTCTCATCCAAAAAATCAACCCGAAGAGTGGTTTGGTAGATAAGGTTTCAGGTCATCTAATACTAATCCCTAAGGAATCTGCAGGACTCCCATGAGTAAGTGG
Organism: Hetaerina titia; assembly: GCA_037158775.1. Lineage (NCBI taxonomy): Eukaryota > Metazoa > Arthropoda > Insecta > Odonata > Calopterygidae > Hetaerina > Hetaerina titia. Next base: position 54,513,703 of record CM073768.1, on the reverse strand, counting down.
TGGAGCGGTCCTGGAAACCATAGAACAAGAAAAGCGGTACTTTTTCTTGTTCTATGGTTTCCAGGATATCCGCAAACCAAAGTATCACACAGCGTGGACGAAGATTCTGAAGCGTAAACCGGAATCCAACTTAGAATCTCCTGTCAGTAGAACAGTGTCTTACTCATTAGACTTTGACGTTAATTTCTATTATCATTTTATCGTTAAATTTAAATATTAAGAGAACAACCATGTTATCAATGCAAGGTTAATTTGAAGAGTTGAACATTCTTATCAAAATCATCCCGTGAAGAGTATATGGGAGCTATTACTTTTTAGATGCCATCTATAGAGGAAGAATTGGTCCCCTGAACATCAATACATTACGGATTGTTGATTGAGTTTCCCAAAGTTTTCACTTGGTTCATCATTTTTTTAATATCACTTAAGCAAAAATGGCACCATAAGTATTTCTACCAATGGAAAAATAACAGAGAAAGATTGCGTCAGAGCAGGACACACTTCACCGAAGGAAATTCTTGTATCGCTTGAGAACGGAGATTGTTCCACGCTGGGCATTCAATCTCATCCATAAATAAATTCCTGGAATCCCAGGAAATTTAGGTTATTTCCGCCCGTGTTTTCTGCTCAGCAAAATACCATAAATTTCACAGTACTTAAAACTAATTAAATTTATGAACTATCATCTAAATAAGCGGAGTAAAGATGAGTGGGGAAGAGACTGATGCCTCCTTACGAAAGGTCCATTACTAAACCTTCATAGAGGTTTTGGTCAAATAACACATCTAACTTTTTTGGTCAAATAACACATCTACGAGTGAAAATTCATTGAAAGAGATTTATTTTCACTTCGCGACGATATTTTCTTCCAACTATCTGAGCGCATGCGGGGTTATGAGGAACAATGCCGTGCTTTCTCAATCCGTTTGATCTTCGACCTCTCGAAATGACAAATGAAGAGAATGGAGGGAGATTGGGTACACCCTCGGGCATGACATTTTCCTCTCTGTACTTCTGGCAAAAAAATAATGATGAATCTTAATCGTTGCAATACCTGATAATTTCTCGGAAATAATTAAAGCAAAATATGGATGATATAATGGCATCGCATGTTATTTTATGAAGGTAGGGAGTTACACTGAGCTCAGTCCCAAATATATCTTAGAGTGAATTATTTTTTGACATCGTGTCCTGTTGAAGCCATTTGTGACAATTGAAGGGATTGACATACCTGTATAAGCAATTTGGTTTTCTCAGTTCAGGTGGCAGCCGCATTGAAATATCCTTCTGGAAGTTTTTCAAACATACTTAAAAAAATACAATGCTTGAATAGTTTTAAATGATACTTAAATCATACATGTTTTGTTACTGTAATTGAAGGCCTAGGGAATTCTGTGGTCCGTTGCAAATTTTGATATTAACGGGGAAGACATTAGAAAAAAGGGACTACCACAGAGTTTTTGGAGGCTTTTATATTAAGTAACCTAAGATAAGTTTGATCTGTTCCAATATAAACATGCGAACTTTCATTTCAACAAAAATAGAAACTGTTAATGTGTTCTTTTTTCTTGATTATTTTGCTATGTGTTTATTGGCGAAAGGGAAATCCTTATACACAGGCAACACAGCACGCAGTATTGTGTTGCGTACGACATATACGCTAGGATACATATTTTGTGTCTGGATATTTGCTGAACCAACGCAAAAAATTCATCTCGCATTATGCCTCATGCCAGAAAATGTCTGAACTAGAGGAAGATGTACTTTATTCTTAGATTCGTGAAAAAATAGGCATAATACGTAACACAGACATTTTCTGGCATGAATAACAATTTTAAAAAAGTAGGCATAATGCGAGATGAATTTTTTGCGTTGGTTCAGCAAATATCCAGACACAAAATATGTATCCTAGCGTATATGTCGTACGCAACACAATACTGCGTGCTGTGTTGCCTGTGTATAAGGATTTCCCTTTCGCCAATAAACACATAGCAAAATAATCAAGAAAAAAGAACACATTAACAGTTTCTATTTTTGTTGAAATGAAAGTTCGCATGTTTATATTGGAACAGATCAAACAATGTACAAATTTTCTCTACGACTTTGAATATAGTGTAGACGATATTTAACCACATATTAACCTAAAATGTATTGTATATTTTTGGATGTATGTTTTTTCATTTCCTGGGAGACAAATTTTTTGAATGTAATTAAATAATGTTAATCTGGAAAATATTCAGCGATACATGGTTTATGTTTAATTTACTATAATCTGTATACAACATTTATATGAACTCTTATTGGTTGAAACTGAAAAATATTAAGTTTCCCCGTCATGGGATTGATATTAATTCTCTTTTTTTTTAAGTTGGCAAATATTTTACTTTTTTATACCTCCTCGGTGAGTTAATGCAAAAAAATAAATTATTTCTATGTGTGCATAGGTTTCCATATGCTTTAACATACTGTGATCTTTATTGTATTAGGTGACTTGGGAGGAATTTATAGCCACCGATTTCAATTGATAAAATTGCACAAGTTTTGCTTTAATAATTGTGCAAGAAAGAACAACCTTATTCTGGATGGTAAGAATATGCAATCTTATGCATAATTAACAAGAACACGTTAGGAGACCAACCACAACCTAGAAGCGTTTTAATGTTCCACTAAAGACCATTTCTGTTAAAGTTCAAACTTAGTTGAATTTCCCTCACTCCACAAAGCCAACTGGATGCGTAATTAATTGCTTCTAATTTGGGGTAATACACATTCATAATTACACGCGACCTTTGTTCAGTAAAGGCGCTCCTGTGCGGTATTGCTTGTTTACCAATTTAATTTGTAGCGCTGAATCCAAGGAAGTACGATTGAATTTTCACTCTTCTGTACTTGTATTTGACCTTTGCATATTTCCTCATTCCCCCGCGACTTTCACCATGATTCTCAACGCAACAGATCCCAAACATCTCAGAATGTTCTACACCATTCCTTCCTTCACCCTCCTCTTAACCTATTCATTCATCCATCCATTTCTCCGTACTCCAACCGTTATCACTGACTTCTTCCCTCTCATTTTTCAATCGCATTTCACTCCTATGCTTATCGGTGTCCTCGACTCCTCTCTCTCCAGACCATTCAACACTGCCTTATCCCGCTTTCCGTGGGGTCATCATTCACTCGTTCTTCGGCTCCTCTCACGAGCTCTCTATTTTGGCCCCTCTTCGAATGTTTTGAAAGGGAAAGATTGTTTTTTCAGTTCGTGAGATAGGGACGCAAATGTAAAGGCCAAAGAGGGTGAGATAAATTATTGTATTACGTGAGTATTCGGGCTCCACACTCCAATCAAAATAACGAAGGCGGTACTTTGACCCAATATTTCGCTAAAATCTGCTGTTGGCAGTGAATATCTGCTTAACTAATTCCAAAAAATAAACATTAATATTTATAAATTAGATAGAGCGATAAATGATATAACTCCTCCTTGTCCATGTTGATATTTGCTTATAGTAAATATAATTGTTTTAAGTAAATTTAAATAAAATATTATCTCAGAATTACTGATAGAAGATTCGGAACATATATGCAATTAAACATGACAAATTTCCAAAAAATTGAAAAATTACTCAATGCATATGCTTAGCAGTAGTAAGCAATTAAGAGCTAAAAAACTGTAAATACGTTGAAACAGTAAATATTCTTATCAACAAATAAGGAATATTATATAAACAGGTGCTCACCATTAAATTAAAATAATATCCTTTTCACAAGAAAAATAAATAGTTATAAATGATCAGGTTATCCTACTAAAAGTCGTGTAATATCAGAAATAATAAAAGTCGAACCAAGACACAAATGTTGCGACCTATGTTGAAATAAGATTAGGTATTAGTATAATGCAGTTGAGGAAAAAATATTGCAATGGTATAAATCTCTGTTGTAAGCATGTCATGCATCTTGATTTAGACGGTACAATGTGACATAAAAAATGGGCTCGAAGACAGATGGCTAAATTCTTGTAATTTGAAATACGTCGTAGGGATCATTTGATCAACCTTATCTTTCAATTTACATGCACATAAATATTACTTTAGCAATACACATTGTTTCCTGTATTTCATAGGTACCCATGCCAAGAATGTTAGTAATTATTAATATCTGAACGGACCTTGGAGTACTCAAAACAAATACGTTATCGCTGACTTGAAACAAGGGCAGTTTTTGTGGATAGATTATATATATACAGTCAAAAATTTATAAATTAGTGCGACAAAAAGATTTTTGGATGTTCTAACAACTATTTTAAGCTAGAATAAAGCTGTAGTATTGAAATAGGGAATCTCAATAGTACAATGTCTTCAGAGATCCATTGCTTTCCACCTGTCACAAACTGTAACTATAGGTTGATTTCGAACATTTTTTCATTGACGCTGAAAGGATTCTGAATATACTATAAGTCCTGCGTTTTTCTTTGTTCATATCCAACGCATGTGTTGAATTATATATTATTTGTTTTTAGAACTATTTGAGGTTTTTAATGAATTTTAGCGTGCACGGAGTGATAAAAGATGGGTACTGTACGTATTTAAAAGCTAACATTTCTTAATTTACGACACTTATAAAATCACCAAATTTTATTTCAATTGAGGATTAAATAAATAGGATAGATCAGGTGCACTTACCCTGTATCCGCCAAGATGACTGACAACGCAAGTGAATGTGGCATCCCTCCCGACGGGCACTGTCAAATTAACGATCGGCTCGGCGAATTCTGGTTGGAACGCAGCCCCTGCGGAATATGACATCAACGCAAAATTAGTAAACGCTATATTTCCATACTGGTATAAACTTCACACCCATAGAAATTCTTAAAAAGAAGTAAGAGGGAGTTATAAATATGTTTTTGTACTAATATAATAAATATAATAAAATGGTAGCATTTTTCGGAGAAAATATATAAACAATATTTTTGTATTTATATAGAGAGATTAAAATAATAATACTAGTGAACACCATTTCTATAACATAAAATAAAAAGTTCTATAACCATGACTAGTTCACTGTTATGGTTCAGAAAAAAACTCCATTTCGTTACCCAGTTAATTTGATGAATAAAGGTCCTAGAAAACTCCTTTAGCTAAATAAAAAGTGTAATCATTCTTTTTCTTTGGTTATTAAAATAGCTAAAAACATTCTTATAAATTCTGAGGTACAAAGCATTATATATTTAAAACTGTAAATAACCGCCAAATGATTTAAATATTAGAAAAGTGGGCTCCGTGTAATTTGCGTACATAATATTGAAAAAATAAAGACAGAAAACTACTAATAGATTTAAATAATACTAATTATTTTGATTCATCACTTTGTTTTAAAATTAACTAATTAAAAATAAATTAATTTATTAAATTTTATTCTGGTGAGTATAATTAAATAATGTAATGTGGTTTTATTCCTTAAAAACAGCACCAAAATCAACTTTAGTTATTCAAGGGTTCTGATAAATTATTAAAGTTTAGTTTGTAATGCAATTTAAAGGCACATCGATGAACAAGTATCACCATAAAAAGACAAGAACAATACCACTCAGGAATTTTATTGCAGTAATAAATGGACTGAGGACTTAAAATAAGAAATTGTGCTGAAGTAACTTTTTGCATACAAAGATGACAGAATTTAAATATGTTTATCGCAATTTTTAATATTTAACGTTTTTAATTGGATCTATACCAATTAAATCCACATTTTATTATGTGTACTGATAAAATTAAACATTTTAGGTCGTGGTAAATGTTTTTATTGTATTTGCATCTAATAATCTTTTCAAGGTATGCATTTGATTTTGTATGATGAAAGAATAAAACAAAATCATCAATTTCCCGGGGTATAACGAACTTTAAGAGAATGGAAAATTCGATTTATTGAATCTTTGCTATACTTATGATAATCCACCAACGATTTTCGAGCTTTGACCGTTTATTCGCACTTTGGTTAATGAGTTTCCTTGGTGCCGCTCTCCTGGAACCTTCTCTACTCGTCCTCTTCCTTCTCCACTGAAGTGTTATAGTATATCCTCAACTTGAAACATTCCCCGACCCTTCGTCGCCCTCAAAGCTCAAGTCCTTTTTGCTTGAAATATTGTGGCCGCGCCACTTTTTCCTAATCCCGGTTATGCATAAAGAGAGCTCAGGAAGCGCATTACTCCATGTAAGTCCCTCACACCAATTAGATCCCATATCTTAGCGTGGTTGGGGAGAGGGTAAGAATCAAGCAAAAGCCACTCCTTGAGACCTCGTCCTTTGTTGCTGCCAATATTCATGCAGGCACCGAGTTGTCGACGCATTTCGTGAGAGCTCTTTTGGAATAACGACGAAGTGCTCTATTTCCCCTTTGAGTGATTGCTACGCCAACGCCACCATTCGAATAAAACTTTTACAAAGTAACGTACTAGGTCTTATAATATTCTAATAGCGCATTAAGTTTTGAGATCCTCTTTTTCAGTAAAAACAAAATTAATAAATACACGAGAAAATTCAAGAAATTATGAACAAAGGAAACGGTTCACTAGAGAAAATGTGTGGCCTAAATACAGGTAAAACACAGGTACTTAAATACCTGTAAGTATACCGTAGAATTTTCTGAAAGAACAATGCAAAGTGGCACGTCTCTTCTTCTGGCTATGCGTGCCATGAAACGCACCGTTCCTATCCTTTATGATGTTGTATGCTTGCTAACCTATTGTCCATTCTCCTCTTGTGTTTGTCTATTTCTCTTTTGGTGGGTATAACAGCTCCATAACGCCATCTCCTGAGCAATGAATCGGAGCACTTTGGCACTTTATAAGATCGCAGACTTCAATGTAAAGTACATTTTCTCGATAGCTCAAGTGGTTAGAACATCCGCCCGGTAAGTGGAGAGATCCGGTGTTCAAGTCCCGGTCGAGGAAAATATTTTTACATTTGTGATCTGCTCAAATCCGCCTTCCCCACCTCTCTTGTGTTCGTCCTTATGTCCTTATATGTGAGTTCCTTTCCCATTTCCTTATCTCTATTTCTATGTGAATGTATCTCTCTCTCTATATGTATATATAATTATATATATATGTATGTATGTATGTATATATATATATATATATATATATATATATATATATATATATATATATATATATATATATATATATACATATACATAGAGAGAGGGAGAGAGGGGCAGAGAGAAAATAAAATGTTGGTTATGCAAACGATAATATTTAATATATAGTGGTACAAAAATTTAAAAAAATTGGATAAAGGACAATGGTCAATTCTTTTCTTTCGAAAAATATTATAATGGCTTAATTATTTCGCGGAACGAAACTCTGATCTTCTCTTTTTATACGTTTCTGGTGATATATTTCATCAAAAAATATACCATTTCCTTTTTTAGTCGAGATCTATTGTACTTTAGAGCATTGTGAGGAATTCATATGTTCATAATATACATTAGTAAATGATTTCCACCAGGAAAATAGCAATTTTGTGATATGTGATCTGGTAGTGGCTGAACTCGCAGTTCGAAGTAGCATCTTCATAATATTGTAGCTTTAACTATTATTCTTGTCTCTTTTATTATTCCTTATAAAACGGCAATGACGGAGCAAAAAAATTGTTTTATACTATTTAGATATCCTATTGTCTTTATTTGCATATTAAGTTCCATTTAAATAGATATTGTGGGTTTGGATTTATATTGGTCATTTTCATTGATGGTCATAAGGACATTTTAAGGACTCAAATCATGGTTTAGGGTGAAAAATATACCTGCTCATTGTCCTTAAATGCAAGTAAATAGTGAAATAGTGAATAGCTAGTGAAGAGATATCCACAATTTTGTGGGAAGGCCATGGTGATGGCACCAAAGAATTATGCGAATAATGTCGGTAGGATAATTTTTAAAAATAATTTCTATATATTAGTGGATAATTTTCAAAATCATGTGAAAATTGTCATGATGGATATTTCATAAGAGAGTTTCCCGCATTTTATTTATTAATTTGAATTGTAAAGTAATAAATTGTTTTTAAATTTTCATTGAAATTCAACGCAATGAAAAAAAAGTGTTCTACGAGAGTTCTTCTGATAAGGCAAGGGAGTGAAACACATGGTTGTATAAGATGGAAATTATGAACTGATGATGAATTTTGTATACGTTTTTCTCCTCATTTAACATCTATAGAGTCATATTATGAATGTATTTTTTTGTATTTTCCACATTGAGATACACAAATGATATTGTTCGTATTGTTTCACAGGATTGGATGACAAATGGCAGATTATTCGAGGCGATGCTCGCTTTTGTCTGATTAACTTTTCTCTTGTATTGCCCAGGTGAATTACAGCATACGACAATTTAAATTTTCACAAGCTGCCAGGAGAAATGCGCCAAGAATAACGGCGCTCATACATTCAATGAACAGGGAGTTGCCTTGGGATTCCGCATGCATCACGGATTCGTTGAAGTGTAATAAAAACCCAGTCTTCGGTCGTTATATGAACCTGAGTTTCAAGATAATCAATCAGGACGCATTCCAGATCCTCGATTTGTTCAATCAAGATACATTCATACTAACGCTACTAATTCCGACTATCGACCAAAAAACCCTTGCTCAACCACCTCAAGAGAATGGAGGAAACATTATTTAAAAGGAATAAACAAAAGACAGAAGGTTTCCATTCCTCTGAAAATGAAGTGCTAGCCTAGACTTTTTATAGAGGAGGAGACTGATTTTATGTCCAAATCATTGTTCTTTGATGGTGGCTTGCTGGAGAAAGTACTCAAGGGAGAAGAAAAATATAGTTTAAGAGTATTTGCAGAAAACATTATTCAAAATATCACTAAATGAAGTAAAGTATTGTAAAAAGTTTTCATCAAAAAAGGAAATGTTTGCAGTTTTTGAATAATTCTGTGACTTATAGTCCTCATTGTTCGGGAGAATACCAATTGCACCATTATGCAATTGCTTACCCTATCAACTGACGTTATTTAGGGAAATTCTAAATAAAAACTCAGAAAATAGTTTAACACGTGTATTTTATTTTCTGAATGAAAGACACCGCAGTAAAGGCTTCATGTTGCCATTCAAAAGCAAAGAATGGGAGGAGAAATATATGGAGTTTATTTTACTTCCTAAAAGTCCCAGGAAAACATATCCTCTGCCGAGCACGGCCCTTGTGAATGGGGTCAGAAGGCGGTATGCCCCGAAGGCCGGAGATGCATTTCCTCCCCGGCACGGCTGACTCCTTTACATCTTGAAATCTCTCCCTCCCACCACACAAGACTTCATCACCGGCCCCACTCTCTCTCTTTCTCTCTCTTCATTCTCTTCCAGCACCGTCCAAAACCCAAATGCACGCACCCATACACACACACGCACACACTCATTCACCCGGCCTCATCTCAACCCCGTTCCCGCGCATATTTTCCCCACGCACACCACACACGCACGTTCCCTGATAGACCCTGGCCCTCTCAATTCCCATCCCCTCCCATCGTCCCTTCTCTTATTGCACCGTTACTCCTTTGACCCCCCCACTACCGCAAAACCCCTCCCCTCCTTTCTATGATATCCCTTCTCCCTTCCAGAGCCCCGTAGACGGACCAGTGGCCCACAAACTCCCCACCCCTCAAGCTTCCTTTCCCTCCCAGCCGACATATCTCATCCCGTTCCATTATAGCTCCCTCCTCTCTCTCTCTCCGTCTATCCTTCTTCCTCCCATCCCCACCAAAAACCCATCTCCCACACCCCCTTTTCTGCCCGCCACCCCCGGCAACCACCCCGTATCCAACCCCACCAACTACGCCATTTTCTATATCCAGACCCAAGTCATGCATCAACCATTAATGGCGTTTATCGATTGAACGAAAGGCGGCTCTCTTGATTGCCAGCGCCATCTGTTCTCCCTCCCTCACTCACCCCAGCATAGGGCTGGAAGGGATGGCGGAGGGATAGATAGAGGGATGAGGGGTGCAAGTTGGGGGTGAGGAGAAGGGATCCACTATTCCCTCGTCGGAATTCCCCCGTGACGGCCCACAATGCATCACTGTACGCGCGTCCGATCCCACGCTCACCCCAGTCCCCCTCTTGTTCGTCCGCGGAAAAAACCACCACATCATCCCGCCCGTCCTCTCCGCTCCTTATGCTCTCCTTCCGTCGCACCACCCTCAATTACGTCCCCTTTCTCCGCGCCGCCTCCACGGTCCCCTTCCCCGCCCGGTGTTCTCCTCCTTTTCCATGAGGGAAGCTGCTCCCTTCGCCTTCACCCGGCTCTGCCGCTCGTGCGTGCGTACGCCGTGTCATCATATTCTCCCGCCCACCCCAAAATCCGCGCCTCCTAAAACCTCCCGCTCCACCATGTCCCCGTTTCGCTTTCTCCTTACGCTTAATAAACTTCCCTATCCTTCTCTCCCTCCAACGCGACGTCTCCAAACCCTCTTCCTTCCTTGAGGACTTCATTATATACCGCCTCCCAGTGGGGAAGCAACGAGGATTGTGGGAGGAGAGAGGGAGAGAGGCGTTAGGGAGGGGTTGGCGGAGCGAAGAAGGAACACATTTACCCCTTCTTTGCTCTCCCCACCCTCGTCACCTCACTTCTCCTCCCCTACGCATCCCTCGGATTCCTAAAACCCCCCTTCACTCTTCCGTACCTCCAGCGGCGTAGTCCTTCCATCCACCGACTCTCCCCTTCCCTCCACCACCACCCATCCCTCTCTCGCCACCCATCCCATTCAGCGGCCTTTAATTTCCCCTTTACTCTCACCCTCTCTTTTCCCCAACCCACCTCACTGTCCCCATCTAACTATTTTCCCCACCGACCTCATCATTCCCCTCTTATCCCCTCCTGCACTCTCTCTTTCTCTATTTCTCGCACCCCTCCCACGCTAACCCAACACATCGCCATCCTCCACTTACTGCTCCAATTTTACCCGGCTTCCTCCTTTCCTCCCGTCCCCCTTGAATGCTCCCTTAATTTTCCCTCCCCTTTCTCCTCGTAAACCCTTTCCATCTACCTCCCCATCCACCCTTCTGCAAGCTCAAACTCTTCTCACCATCCTCCACCCGCACCCTCCATCGCCCCACTACCACCACCAGCCCTCTTACTCGCCAAAACTTAACCATTCTTCCCATTTGCAAAACTACCCCTCCTCCAAATAATCCTTTCCCTCATTCCTTTCCCGACTTTTTTTACCTCCCATATCCCGCCCGACTTCAGCAGGAAAACACTTTCCTTACGTTCCTTCTTTTCCCCCCTTTCACTTTCTCGCCACAGAGAGATCTCGAGACACTTTTATGCCCCCTCTTGCGCGCCTCTCTTTCAAATTCCCTTATTTAGAGCCATTTGTACACCCTCTTCCCCGCCATCTGACGTAAACCCCCTTTTTAGTCCTCTTCCCTCCAAACTACATACGTCTCGTTATTCCCTCCCCTCCCATCTCCGCGTCTTGCTTGTGATTCGCTCTCCTCCATCCTTCAATCCTTGCCTTCACTTCCTCGCCCTCGAGACCCTTGTTGTTCTTTCTACGAAACGGCCTGCGGCCTATCTTCCCCCGACTAAACCCCCACCGTCCCATCCTAATAATTCGGCGTGTCTCCACATGCCGGCATTTTTCCTCACCCATACGCTTCATTCCTGGTGGCAAGCCTCTCGTTAACGCCTCTTGATCATTCCCTCCCGAGTTCAAAGTGATACGTTCCTCGTTTAATGAGGAAAGTAAAGTTTCCCTGTGGGAGTAATTTGAATATACAGAGTTAATGAAGTGAATGATGTTTTTAATAAACCATAAAATTTTCAAGTGGGCACACAAAAGCACAAACCACACTTTATCTTTTAAACGGAAGAAAGGAAAAAGTGGTAATGGCTATAAACATATCGAATACTTAGGTTTATTAAAAAATGGTGACGAAATCTCGACCAAGGGCAGTGGAACAAAAATATGAGCTTCTAAAATTAATTAAAATTTAACATTTTTCGTGGAATAAGAAATAGCATACCACCAACACCTAGCATATACAAGTAAAATAACAGAGATATTGGTAGTAATCGAGAAGGCTTTACAATAAATTGTGACATTTTCTCTGTCGGTGGATGGTAAACATAAAATAAGACATCCAACACTGCGTCGTAAAAGCAATGAAACAAAGACAAATAATACTCCAGTAATGAGTAATTAAATTGTAATGCTACTAAGTGAAACAAAATTTATCCTAACCTTACCAAATTAATATTGCCACAATTAAAAATTAAAATTATTAAGAGGGCTGCGTTAATCCCCATTTTATACACATTTTTGCTCCACACCGTACAGAGTTTGGAACTCGCAGTGTGCAAAACGCCTGAAATAGACAAGGCGCCGTTACAAAACTATCAGAAAAGATTTGCTTTCTCCTACAAAGCGTACTTATTAAACCATCTCCTTGGAAGAATGAAAATATTACAGAGTAAATCGACATTTTTCCCGTTGAAAGATGAGCAAATGTAAATGCTCCTCACCACGAAGGGAGAAATAGTTAAACGTTGGAGAAAGTGGAACTCAACCCTGGTTTAATATTTATCACTCAATAACATGTGTGCTCCACTTTCATTTTAATTCACGAGTGCGGTTAGCACTATGGGTCCCTTAGCTGCTGCTGCGGACGCAGAACTTTGGACGTGGTGCTATTCATATCTAATAACTCAGATCCTTTTCACCCTGCCAACCGTCTTTGTTTCCAGTCTCCCAGTCCTCGAGCCTCCCTTCGTCTTCCCTCCCTTTCTTCCCCCTGTCGTCGTCCTCGCCTGTTAGCTCTTACGCCATCCACTCCCTCGCTCGCCTACAATGCAAGCACACACGCACGCACACACAAAATCAATGCACATGTGTGTCTCCTAAGGGAGTGGCGTCGACTTGGCCGGCACACATCACTCTACCTCACACCGCCTCACCGTCCACTCCCACCCGCTTACAACCGCCTCCTCGTACCCCCCTTCCCTAGGGTTCCCGGTGACCTCGCTTGCTTCATCCCCTTCCTCTCGTCAAGCACCACCACCACTAACCAGGCATCCTTTCCAATCTAAATCCAGGGATGTATGTGCGTACGCGCGTCTACCTCACGCGGAATGGTCAGAGTAAACAGGACTCCTTTTCATTTTAGTTTATTTTTTATCTAAATGAGGTCGCCACGGAGAATATAAATATTCACTTTTTCCGCGCCGTTGGCCGTAAAATCTTCTGCCTAAGCGGAATATGCGAGGGCAGTCTACGAAGTGGACGTCGCGGCTCGAACGCGGGCGCCACAGGGTCGTGAAACAGAGTAGAGCTCACGAGCTTAGAGAAACATGATGGACGCTAAAGGGATGGGATGGGGAGGAACTGTATAATGCAATATTCATGTATTGGTCGAAGAAAGGGATTTAGTGATTTGGTGGTTGAGTCAGTTTCACCGATTAAAGGCAAAAGAAAAGTTCTTTTAGATTCTTTTGGATACGAAACGGCATACATAGTAGGTTACATTACATCAGAGTTATTTCATACTTTCGGATAAATATCACAATTAAAGTGATTAATTATTGGGACTATTTCGAAAGACTGACAACGAAAACCATAGTTTGGTTTCTGCAAGGAACAGATATGTTAGAAATGTGGAATCATGATGCTGTGACAGTGAGGAATATAAAGAAACAAAGTTTGCTTAGATTATATTAAGTTAGAGAAAAGACCATTAACTTAATTGAAGTGAAATAAATTTCATTTTTAACGTCACTTTAGCTTGGCGTTCGTTCTATTTGGCTTAGGGTTAGATGTAAATATATAATGTTAAGCTTACCACTACTGACATTTGTTAATCTTTTTATTAAAACGATGAACTTTAATCTATTTTAAATATTTCCTCACATTATTTTAATGATAAATTTCGAATCAATGAAAAAACTATACGTAAATGTAACTTTTCAATCTATGAACCTGAGCAATCTCTTGAATTCGGCTTTTCCGATCGCTTTCTCATTTGGAGAGGATAATGAATGTTTTGAAAAATATATGAATAGTTCTCACATCATCGAGCACAGAAATTTACTTAAAATTAACTTAGCTTGACCGTAATAATACACCACAGGTGTGAAATTCAATAATGACATTCTTCCGACGCGAGAGAAAATGTTGTCACAAATGGCACTTATAGAGATCCCTTTTTTCAAACGATTACTCGGATGCAAAAGTAATGTTACTAGTTCATCGATTGAAAGCGAAATTCATACCAATAACACTAATAAACGAGCGAACTGAAAAAAATTCAAATAAAAAAGCTCCCAGACGATCTATTACAAATTGGAAAGATATTCAAAGGAGGCAAGAGAAATAGAAGTGGAAACCAGAGGATGTCGATAAACGCTTCTGTGGAATAATGAAAGAGAGATGGCAGATTCATCATTTTCAAAGAGAAGACCCGGTTATTACTCCTACTGCATTTAACCTTAATTTTCCCGGCCAATTTAACGGGCAACAACGTACACTGTAACAACTTCGAAAAGTTGCATTAAAACCAGAGCTAGCCAAAGGATTTGGGGGACAATAAGTGAATAGATTACGAAGTGCTCGATGAAAGGATCTTATTTTTGACAAAAATGTCCTTACCAAATAATGGGCACGTTTTTCTTCCTGAACAAAGGGGAAAAAACGAGCCTGCTTCAAATTTGTGTATACATTTAATGATTATGCACTCAAATTTATTCTTATATTACAAGGTTATACAAGATAGATTTATATAAATTTAAATCATTTTGTAGATATTTATAAATTTCCTTAATATTCCTTTATACATTTACCAGAGTAAGCGTATCAGAATTATAGCTTTCAGATGGTGCTTATAATTATTAGGTCTAAGCACAGAACAATTATAATAAAAACAAGAGGAATGAATTAAAGATGAAGTCACATTTTTGAAAATTATCTGAATAAAAGTATGACAAAAGCTACCTTGTAGAAATGTCCCTACTAATTTAACATTCTCTTACTGCAATGTCTGGATGTCATATTCAATCATCAGGCTACCTTTTAAGTTCTCACGCAACGAAAGTATTCTCCCTGACTTCAACAAAAATCATAAAATTAAGTAATCCCCTAAAGTAGGATTAATCTGGAAAATAAAATTATTGTATGGATCCGATCTATATTGATGAAGCGGCTGCCTACTGGTCTTGAAATGCCTGTGAGTTTCATAAAATTATTCTACGTTTTTTTGATATGTTTCTATTATAAATTTATATGTTATAAAAGAGCTGTGGTAGTCCAGGGGTAGAGCGTTGGACTACTGACCAGAGGGCACAGGTCCAATTCTCGTGAACACCTCTGAGCATACGGTACGCCATTGGGCTTAGCATTGGGTGAACTCTAATATAACTTGTGAAAGCTATGACAAATGTTTTTACGGTTACATTGTGTGTGCATGTGTGTGTATATATATGCATATGCTAACATACATACATATGTACTAACATATATATACATATACACACACATTCACAATTTAAATTTATTTTTTACTCTACTCTTTGAGATACAAAAATATGTGTTCTTCTCCAACACTCAAGGGGATCTGTTTTACGTCATTTGAGGGCTTTACTGCTTCTAATAATGCTAATACATAATACATAGAATGAATAGATTTAGAAAGTTTAGGCGATATAGTATCTGTCAGTTACTATATCGCCGAGTTATCTCTATCTATTGTTAGCATAAAGGAAATTAGCGTTATTGTTTATTGCTATTAGCGCAAGAAAGTTAGCATAAGTTAGCGTAAAGAAAGGGAGTAGGCCAAGAATAGTAAATTTTCTGGTTGCTACCTTTCCTTCCCACTTCCGTAGGCTACGGTAAGGTTAAAAAAGGAGGTATAACTCTGGCTTCGAAATAGGAAGGATGAGTCGGTCACTGTTGGCGGAGGGTCGGGAGGGAGGGAAGAAGGAGGAGGAGGGGTGAGATTTAAAAAGGGCGCGGTAGCGGAGTTTTATGCCTTATAATGACAGCGCAGGCAAGAGTTTTGCGGTCACTTTTAACGACCGGAACGAAAGGATGACGCCACGGCCCCCGCAACACGCGCAAACATACAACGTCCCCCCTTCTCATCCCGGACACATGCACACACTTTTGCCCCCTTCAACTACGTGCTCCTGAAGGACACTTCGTGAAGCTGTTTCCCGGCGACGAGGGGCCTATCCTCGTGAAAAAAATCCTCTTCCCTCCAGTGGTGGCAGGGGAACGGATGTGCCCGCACCGTATTGGGGAGGAGGCGGGGGTAGGGACGACTTTTTGTTGCTCCACGTAGCACTCAAGGATACCGAGAAAAAGATAGGAGAGGTGGTCGGCAATGAGTGCGACGGGCGGAAGAGTCACGTGGTGAAGGGGTCAGGGATGTGTAAGAGGGGTAGGGTTAATGGGCAGGAGGTGAACGAGGCCGTCAAAGGAGTGAAAATGGTTGTGGTCATCGTCTGCCCTCCTGTGAAAAAAATACTAATATTTCCCATATCATCACATAACCGAGATACATATGTATGAGCATGTAGTTCTTTTTTTCCTCTCTTTCGATCGGGCGTCGCTGCGTCAATCACGTAAGCTCAAATCTCCGACAGAGCATGCAGCACACCCTTAGGAAGGCTTCGAAGACGAAAGAAGCTAACGGTGAAGGTAGACTGGGTTGGATATCGGTAAGCCGTGAAGGTAAGGGAGGACTGGCAAATGTAATACGTGTTTCAGACGTTTCATACTGCGGGAATTCCCTGTATTTCAGGAATGCGAATGTTTGGATCACGACATTTTTAAGTAAGGGCGTCTTTTGACAAACAATTATAGCTTTTAATAACGATTAGAGAGAAAGTATACTATATCAGTCTACAAAAAGATTTTTAGCGAGAGATGATGAATATTAGAAATTGTTTTAACACGACTGGTACATATCAGTTGAATCAACCTTAACACGTGAGAGAAGATACTCAGCAATCAATGTAAAGGAAGTGACTCCACATATCACGGCGTGGGTGATCGATCCCCCCTTAGTAGTTCAAGCTTCTATGTATTGTATATATATATATATATATATATATATATATATATATATATCATTATTTGTATATGAAAACATCTTAGAATTTAGAAGGTATTTGTAAAACTCTATGCATTACCCCGGCATAAAAATCGGAAGTTTACAAGTCAATAGCCCGTGCTGGCAGTCTCAGTCAAATAGGCCAGCCTCCACTTAAAATATTCGTTTCCATGGTTCATATAGAAGTCCCAAAAATCATGCCAGGCTTGAATTATCCATGACGAACGAAATTAATTCGTAATAGTTTCAGTTGATTATTAGATCTGCTGTTGCTAATGTGCCTCTAGGAATAAATTAGCCCCACATTATAACACGCAAAAAGAATCAACGAAAATCAAAGAAAAGTACCAGCCAATATCGTACGTAGTGGTGCAACTATGAAAGATACTCTGCGATTTTTTGGATGAATAATAATTTTACAGAGAAATTAATCGTAAATTACGTAATTACGTTCAATAATGATCAAATAGCCCACAGCTAAACTTTTCGATATATATTTATATAAATTGAAGTCAATACTTAAAATTATCTCGTAATATACAGCGCAATAAATACGTTAAAAATTAAGAAGAGGGATTAAACTGCCATAAAACATTTTAAAGTCAGACTTCGCTCATTGATTCGTATTGTACCTAAGAGCTACCCGGTGGATTCATTCGCTAATTAGACAAATGATACATTATAATTGTTTCATTATATCATTTATATATATTTATATTATATATATATATATATATATATATACAGTCATATCTTATCTTCCGAAGAAGATGGAGTTCGAGTCCGTCGAAATTATCAAGATATTATTGTGAGGGTTCTTTTTATGTGTTCTCGTGCTGTGTGTTGCTGTCTAAGTAGTATATATATATATATATATATATATATATATATATAAACGATTTTTAAAATGCTTTCATGAGAATTATCATAAAATTGCATTAATTAGTCTTCGAGAAATTCCAAAATACGTACACCATACCTGCTTATAATTAGATTATAATTAGATTATGAAGGAAAGGCATATTATTTAAAAGGGTAATATTAAGAAGCGTTAATATTTTCAAAATTATTTCAAAACTTTAATATAGCTTGCTTGATAGCCACCTCTCGGTTCGTTCTCTTTCCACCGACATAACCTTTCTAATAATCAGACCTCCTCCACACCCGACCAGAACCCATCCCACTCCTTTCCTTGCGAAGTGAGTCCGCTTCTATCCCCTAGTTCCCCTCAGAACTTCTCCTCCCCAACCGCCAACGTAGACCCCCCATCCTAACTCGACCCTTTTCCCTTCTCCCAAAAGGCAAGCACCCTCCCTCTCCTTCCATCTCCCACCCAACCCCCTTAAGTTCCTCCCACTTCTTTCCTAGCATCCCGGATTCCCCCAAGCACGCCCTCTGCATCCATCCCGCACAAACCTCTCCCCCCTCTGCTCCAACTCCTCCCATCACTCTTACTCCCTGGGCCCTCCAGTTGGCGCCGCATATGAAACTCCTTACTCCTTCATTCCCGAGGAGCACTTCCTCTTCCCCCTCTCCTATTTAATATCCTCCTTCCCACTCGTCCCCCTGCACCCCGCAACTCCTCCTTCCCGCTTCTTCAGCCCCTCCCCCTCACCCCCCACCCACTCCAACCACCGGCTCCAAATGTTTCTCGAGTTTTTTTTGTACGTTTAATCTCAGGTTTTTGTTCTCTTTCATTCCCTCCGATTCGTCCCCTCTCAGGGAAAAAGAAACTACCATGGAGCGTTAGTGTAAATTCGACCCGAAAATGTATGAATTTTCGTCAAATCTTCGACTTATTTCAAGTTCGCATTCGGATTGCGTCGTCACGATGTCGAACTGAAGATTGTGGCGTGAAATATTCTGATGAGCATTTTCGAGTAGCAAAAAAAAGTTTTTTTTCGAGCGTAGAAAAAAAAACAAAATGCTATTAATTCCCTATGGCTGATCGTCCTGTAGGGTACACTGCCTGGTGGGTGGGATACGGGAGATGTTTTTACATCGGGAGCCCTGATGCGCGATCGGTGATATTGGGATGCAATACTTTACGTCAAGCGGAAATAAAATGCCATTATCCGGATTACGGCCGCGTTTTATTTCCTGTATTCCCGACTGAAATTGGTACGCCGCTGATGGGATGGTGGGGAATGTGCATGTGTTTTGTTCAGATGGCAGACGCTGAAACTCGCTCATTCCACGGAACAATTCGACATCCAATAAGCATTTCAAGCTGATACGGTTTTTGTTTACGAACGGAAATGCGCGCTCGGATTTTTTGTGTCATTCGTAGAATTAAATGGGTATTCATTTGATGGTCTTGTATTTGCTCCGGGACCGTAACAGAATACTACCAAAGCAGCTGATTTGTTTATCTAACGAAACTGAGGTTGAGCCGGGAACTGAGTGAAATCGATGAATTCGCAAGCGATTTGCTGTACACCTATGCAGCTTCAACCATATTAAAATAGATTTCTGCTGCAGCTGAGACGCATCGCCGAAAGAAAATACTTTTTAAGCGGCATGGCATAGCAATAAAATACGTGGTCAAAATATACTCATTGCGGCTCACTTCAATCCCAAATGAACTAGTTTTATGAATTGAACCTTTTTAAAATATTTAGTTGTAGCGGTCCTCAAATGAATACCAAATGAGCCGCCAAACCTATAAATTGGAATTCCGAGATCGTAATGCATATGATTTAAATTCTAGTGAAAGAGCAGTGAGTAAATTGGAAATAGATGAAAGACAAAAGTACCCGCATTGCTAAAGCTTAATAAAGTCTATATACAATAATTAGTGGACGAGATTTTGCGATTTTACATAAGATTCAATGATAATCCAAAACAAATCAAAAGTATTGACGAATGAACTAAATGCAACATATATGTGTTGCAGTAATATCTTATTTCCTATTATAAAACAGGGCCTTCTGAATAAAGAATATATTTCCATGAGTATCAGCTGGGCAACGAGTTCTACTGTCTGACCCAAAGCGCTAGGTGACGGAGGACAGAGCTTTGGTATAAACATGAAGTAGTGATATACTACACCCTGGTATAAAGAAAGTCACCGGAAAAATTGATAAATAATGTTTCATAAATCAGCCAAAAATTTTAATTTAAAATAAGGGCATGCGGCAGTATCGGCGAAGTTTTCAAAAATCCAGACGCTGCGAGTTTAATCTCGTGGATACGTTCGTTTTTTTACTCGGGGGATAAAAGGGAAAAAGAGGAACGGATGGGTGGCACTCGATACACAGCGTCATACAATATATCTCTTTTATCAAACGCTAAATCCAAGTTTTACAGTGGGACTCTCTCTCGATACACTGCAGGATATATCCTGCGGCGGACGGATTAATCCCCCGGCCCTGGTTGCCAAGGGCGGCCGATGCTGCTGCTGCTTCTCTCCGGCAAATACGTCTCCCTTCTCTTCCTCCCTCCATCTTGATCTCCCTTCCTCTTCTACCCCCCTCGATCTCCCCTCCACCCGGCGTCGTTGTCCCTCTCCCACTCTTTTCCTCTTTCTCCTGGATAAACCACTTGGGAAATATGCGGTGATGGCACCTTGAAGGCCAGCCCCTTTTGCTCAGAAAGTGTTTTAATTTGCAGCGCGCTCCAAAAAAATGAGGAGAAAGGAGAGAAAGACGGGAGATAAAAGCAGAGGGAGAGAGTATGACGTGACTCTTCATACATGACGATTGACTATTTTTTTGTGTTTCATGGAGACGACAATGCTGTCATATTGAGCGCCCACAGTATCGTAGTTTTTTATGCTAACCATGGTTTTTCCTCGGGCAAAAAATACTCGCATTCATCAGAATCACCCACTAAAAGTGTGTATGGTAAGAACTATTTTAAATTTAAGTAAGCCAAGGAGCACTAGCAATTAATATGAGAAGGACGAAAAATTGCTATTGGTAATGGATAAAATGATACCTGTGAATAAATAAGATTTGACTGATTTGATTTTGAAGTAACTCTGCTCTTTAGGTAAGAAAGTTTAAGATTTAAAAAATTTGTTTGTCACTTTTTCCTGGTAAACTGATAGCACAAACGTAACGGACATTTTGGGGATGCCGTCATGGCAGAGAACAAATTATTTGTAGTTTACTATGTTGCCATCATATAGCTAAAATGATTTTGAACGCATTAGCGGGTGTGCACTCCTTGATAAAATTTAAATTATATTGGAGTCAGTGCTTTTAGGTAAAGTTGTTTAGTATTTTAATTTGAAACTAGCTCACTATGAATATTAGGGTTAAAACAATAATAAAAATTTAGGAATTTTTTCAATTTAAAACATGTTGTGCAATTTCAGTATGGAATATGAAAAGTGTGTCATGGACATTACCAAGGGGAAAATTTGCTGAATATTCAATGACTAAAGTGAGCTACATTTATACTTTGAAATTACAGCATAAGTACATAAGCTTCTCAAACATCTGTGCATGTTGGAAAAAATGCGTCGGTTTGAACTTGCAGGTTAAAAATTAGTATTCACTCACGTGAACTCGTATTTGAGAAAAACTCAAAACCCGACATGATTAATGTCATTTACGGTATTTACCATTTGTCTAGTGTCGATGGACTTCTTCAAACGGAAAATTGGATGTTGGAATGCTGGCAGCTCATCGACATTTACCACACGACCGAAGTTCCTTCAACTGAATACCTCCCTCCTAAGTAATGCTACATCTTCTGCTGAACAGGGATTCGTCGGAGTACGAGTATATAGAGTTCATGCTTTACAAGGTTTAAATGCATAGATATGGAACAGCTAAAAATATCCTTTTGGTGAATAATTTTAATTAATTGCTTTTATGTCAAAATTGCATTTTGATACAATCTGATGACATCGTGTTTGAATATAAGCGTCATAAATTATTTTAAAAGCCCCATTATACTCAATTGTATGATGTGGATGTCATTTCTCAGCATTCAAATTAAGCTTATTCCTTTGGACGACTAGAAATTAAAATAAAAACATCTCATGTTGTATAATTTCTAAGTGCCAGGCTAAACTATTAACTGTGGCCTTTTTGTTCAATCACAATTCTTTTTTACACCTTGATAACTTGGCCAATTAATTATTCACGCTCATTAGGAAGTCGTGTAATCCCGATCACATTATGGGATGAAAACCGTGAAAATTTTTTTATTCTGGATAGTCAAGGAAAAAACTGCAAAAAGATAAAACTGGTGTGGGCGGTATATTACCCTCTTCAATTCCAATTCAATTGCTTGCTCAATTCACTTTCCTTCTTACCTCTTTGCATTTAAAATTTCAAGCACTAGTCATTTAACCATTTGAATTAGTACCACACCTATATTATATTTCTATACCGATAGTAATAATAATTCCAAACACTCTAAGTAATTTTTATAAATTCTTAAAATTTTCCAAGACTGAGATAATGCATAATTTCAACCTTTCCCGTATTTTATACAAAATAATGTTCGGACATTATTCGTTTCGCTGTTTAATGATTCAAAATGATGTAATGGTAACACATATGTATTATTAAGGAAATTAATTTGTAATCAATAGGACGGCTAACATCATAAATAATGTTTTAATCCTTCCATATATATATATATATATATATATATATATATATATATATATATATATATATAACTTTTGGACGGCACAATAGAACACAGAATAAAACAGATAACACGTAAAAGGACACTCACACTGTAGATGATTTAAGCTTTCGGCAAACTCCGAGGCCTTCTTCAGGTCAGACTCTGACCTGAAGAAGGCCTCGGAGTAGGCCGAAAGCTTAAATCATCTACAGTGTGAGTGTCCTTTTACGTGTTATCTGTTTTATTCTGTGTTCTATTGTGCCGTCCAAAAGTTATATTGCTCTCGTGAGTACTTCCGCATCATCGATATATATATATATATATAAACACGAGTTAATAACTTCCCATTGATCTTACACATATTTTATAACATCGTTTCATATAAATTGTTGCGTATTTGGACGATATATATTCTCAAGGTAAATCATTCTTCTTGGAAATAGTCTTTGCATGAGATTTGAGAAGGAAAAAGGAGCACTTAAATTATTTCTCATCCACTTCTTTTTAACCTTTTGATAAGTTTGTAAGGTTTAAAACTACGAGGCGTGTTAAATAAATAATGAGGATTTTAATTTTTCGGACAATAATATTTATTTATTCTTATACATTGATATTGTCACCTTCAAAGTAGTCCCCATTGGAGATTATGCACTTGTGCCAGCGCTTCTCCCAATCCCCGAAACACTTCTCAAACTCGATCTTTGAGATAGCCTTCAGTTCTTTCAGCGATGCGCTTTTAATGTCATCTACGGCTGTAAAACGACGGCCCTTCAAGGTTCTCTTAATTTTTGGAAATAAGAAAAATTCACAAGGAGCCATATCTGACGAATACGGAGGCTGGGGCATCTTTATAGTATTGTTTTTGGCCAAAAATTCACGAACAAGCAATGAAGTGTGAGCTGGTGCATTATCGTGTTGCAAAAGCCATGAATTGTTTTTCCACAGATCCGGGCGTTTTTTCGGATTGCTTCACGCAAACGGCGATGAACTTGTAGGTATTACTTCTTATTGACCGTTTGACTTGGCGGCAGGAATTCCTGATTCAATATGCCATTAAAATGGAAGAACACAGTGAGTATAAACTTCACGTTCGACCGCACTTATCGAGCCTTTTTCGGTCTTGGCGAGCCAGAATGCTTCCACTGGGATGATTGAGCCTTAGTTTCAGCGCCATATCCATAAACCCATGTTTTGTCACCTGTTATAATATGTTTCAATAATTCTGCATCGTCGTTTCCTTCATTTAGTGACTCCTGAGCAACTTCCATTCGCCGCTGTTTTTGTTCAAAATTCAAGAATTTTGGAACGAATTTTGCTGCCACGCGTTTCATACCCAAAAAATTGAAAAAAAATGTCATGACATGATCAAATCGATGTGTCAACGTTATCAGCGTCCTCTCTAATTATGATTCGGCGATCGTTCATAACCATTTCTTTCACTTTTTCCACATTTTCATCGATTGTTGACGTGCTGTGGCGTCCAGGGTGTTCGTCATCTTCAAGGTCTTCACGGCCTTCTTGGAAACGCTTATACCACTCGTAAACTCTTGATTTACTCATAGCAGATTCACCATAGGCTTTTGTTAACATTTCACACACTTTGTTACACTTTATTTAATTTTTTACGAAAATTTGAAACAAATTCTTTGATCCATTTCTTTTAACAAACGAAAATCGCCGAGCTCGTAAAACACGTCTAACCTTAATAGCTGTCATAGACAAAGTCCACAATGAAAACAGCTGAAAGTTTTATCATACTTCAGGGGCATGTATACCAACATAATAAAACTAAAGTTTGACTATCGGACTCTCCAAGCCCACGAAATGAAAAAAATCTCGTTATGTTTTAAACACACCTCGTACTTATCGGCACCTCCGCAATCGGTTTTTCCCCAGAGATTCCGAAAATGGGAATCAAACTCACGGACCTTATGAAACCAGAAGCAATGCTTCTTCTTCACCCGGCGTTGTCATTGCCTGAAACGTGTGGAGGTGGATATTGGCCATGCTGTTGACTGTCCGAGAGCCACGGCTCAAACCCTGGGGAAATTGATAGGGAAGCTATTTCGTAATGCAATCCACGAGAACCAGATGGCACACTCCACGAGTGACTGCAGGCTCGTGAACGTGAAAGGGGAGTAGAGAGGGAAAGGAAAGGAGAAAATCCGAATGAGTTGGCGTGTATTTGCATGACGGATTTGAGCGAGGAAAAGCGAAAGCAAGCGATAAATATATAGGCTAATAAGAAAATTTTTCCAGTTTTAATTAACCTAAAATTCTATTTGAAAAACTACAATTTATAAATATATTATTGGACTTATAATATTATGATTATAAATTTTTAAATAAAAAAACTTGAAATATTGAGAATTGGTGGATGTATTAGTCATAAAGTATTTCAATTAGAAATAAACGATATGCAAACTTACCTACGTTAATCCAATGGCGCAAATGACATGATATGTTGGCCACCTTTCATGCTAACATAGAAGGTAAGGTTCCACGAGGTACGTCAAGGGACAACTAAATGATTCAAGTAAAATGAAATATAGGACGAATGAGTAATGAAAATGTTAGGAAGTTGGCGTTAGAATGAATGTACGGGTGCAACAAATCAACATTTGGATTGAAATACTGATATTGTTGAGATTAATTTGTATATTTTCCTTACATCACATATACATGTACAGACACAAAAGTTTTCAATGTAAAATCTCAGGAGGAATAAAAATTGGGAGTGATGAAAAGTCTAAAAACTCCGATGGATACGACAAATAACGGGTTTAATGTTCAATAAGCAAGGATAAATTCAATGGTGTCAGGCTCGACTATGTCAAAAAAATAATCACTAAACAAATTTACTTTGTATGTTTTTATGTATTTTAGTTTTCGTATACCTGATGATATCACCTATGCTTCAAAAGTGGTAGCAGTGTTATAAAGTTTAGCATGGAAAAATTCAAATTTTACTAATTCAGAGGCAAGGACAAATTCATTCATTCATCACAATTATAGGAATTTACATCCGGCCTCGGACACATTCATGTATTTTCTAAGCTTCCACTAAATTGGAAACTAGATCTAGTGTTTTACTGTAGAGCGTTCATAAATACCATCAGAAACTAACAATGCAACTGAATGAATTTGCAACTTTAGTATGAGAAAGAACCTCGACAGGATCAAATTTTTGGAATACATTGAAACCTTCCTGGAAGATTGCCCCTATCTCTCAGGACCAGAGTCCTACTAAAATGTACTAAGAAACTTTCATGAGCTGAGATCATGATTGCAGTTTGGATATAAAGGGGGTACCCATCTTGCGATGAGGGAATAAGATCGAGATAGCAACTACATCATCAATTCAAAAATAGAAGTAAAGAGGAGTACACTGTGCATGCTGCTTATTTCTCAATGTGCAAAGAAGGAGAAAGAGAAGTATGTATTGAAGTAGCGAATCATTTTCACGTCATTTACTGATACTTGGTACCACTTGAACCTCTAGAGAAACCAAACACTTTCACCAGGATGAAGATTTTTACAGTTTATGATTAACCAAATACTACCAATTTATTTTCACAGTGAACCACTGGCATAAATCACCATATTTGTGTTTAATTCTGCTCCTATATGATGTCATTTTCTTCATATTTTTGTTTTATATATTCACTCGGTTTCAGGATTATTTCGGGTGCTCCCGTCTAGCATTCTAATTTGCTAAGTGAGGTTTGCGGGTTTAGTGGAACTCTAGCGCACGAATTACAGTCCTATTGGATTGGCGGCAAACTGAAAGATGAAGAAGATGAAGGGATTGGTGGCATTAAAGTGAGACACCGCACACTGGAAGAAGTGCGGGGGTCGGATGGATTTCGGAGCGATCGGAATCTAATCGCGGGGGTTAATGCCCCTCCCTCCTGTCACCAAGTATCACGCTCATCGGGACTGAAACCCTATCTGCTCACCTCCTTTTACTTCTTCCTCCTTCTCCATTCCCAAGGTTTCTTCCCTCCCATCTCACTTTCACCATCCAAAGAGACCAATCCAAAGAAGCCTTTCGCTCAGGACTGCACACACCCTGACCATCACTTCGATTGCCACCCCGCATAACGAGGGGATGAAACACAGAGGACCGTTCCAATACCTCTTCTTCTCGATTCTTCAGGAAAACATTTCATCATATAGGAACTGAAATCTTCTTAACAAGGAAGCCTTTCTATTTTGGGAAATATTCTTTTCCGTGTTTTGATTGACCGCCTTGGGAAGTATTCTTTTCCGTGCCTTGTGAAATCTTTGATGAGGGATTCTAAGAAAATATTTTTCTCGGTGGGAAGACATATTCATTAACTTTGCTAGCAAAAGAATTTTAAGATGAATTTCGTGCAGTTGAATGGGCATAAAAATACATCCTAACAATTACATGATTGATTTGTATGAAGATAATTACACTAACTTTAAGGATATCTCTATCATGGTATTTAAAAAATGTATACACAAAAAGTTAGATAGCGCATCAGTATAAAAAAAAGAGAAAACAAGGAAATATATACTCTAGTTACAATTTCATTGGTAGGATTTACCTGTCATGCGGCGATTCACATCTCATTATAAACTGGACATATATTCTTAAAAATATATTAGGATTTAATAAGTATTTGAGTGCTACTTATTGCTATTTACAGTGTATTCCACTTATAAGTTTGAGCTTTTTAATGATTCATAAAACTATTCCATTCGATAGTTAAATGTAAGGTGATAAATTGTCTATTCAAATGGAATCTCCTAACTGACCCATTATCGACCCTTAATTACCCTTATCCTGAACCTGTATTGATTTAAAGGTACTGCTGCCTTATACGAATAGACATTCCATAAAAAAATTACCTATACTTAGAACTGCCTTGGAACCTCATAAAGAACGCTAAACCATTGAATCAAGTAAATTATTATGATGATCAAAAAAATAAAGCAATGCAAAGGGCTTCGACAGACAAAAGAATAATGACCCTCCGTACTAAGAAAAACTTATAGCTAGCTCAGATCCCATCATGAATTAATCATATTTCAAGCTTCTGTTCAAACAATACTAAAAGTATTCAAAATACCACCAAAATAGTGTAGATAATATATGTATAATGCTTTTCATATATTAAAGTACACTCCTGATTATACTTGTATTTATTTATAGTGCTGCGCATAAAATTCCACATGCCAGTTTCTATCATTTGTAATTAAACCTATGTAGACAAAATAAATATATTTTGCGGAAATGCATTGATCATTTTACAGTAGGGAATCATTTTTCATTAATTTGAAAGAAAAACAGAAGTAATACCGCTATTGCGAGTTTAAGTCAATGAAGACCAAGGAAAATTTAATTAATAGACCGTTGCCCTAGATTAAGTCCAAAAGTACATGTACATGCTACAGAATTCAAAGACTCGCGGTTTGCACTTACATGCCACAAAACGAAATTACACTAAAACGGAAATCCTCAGGTTTAATTATAGGTAAAGAAGATGAACTTTATGTGGAAGAAGCAAGTTTTACTCTACGCTGCAGAAGTAATCAGAATGTATTCTCACCGCAGGATCTTTAATCAAACAGAATCTGCGAAAGAATTGCCACGCATTCTTAACCATTATTAAGACGGGCACGATATTTGATTAAACTGGCGGGCTGCCAAAAAGAGGAGAAAGAAAGGGAGTGGGATAAAGTGTCTCCCTGGCCGCTGCTTTAAACTATATACTCAGCAGGACGAATTGAACAGCTCAATCACGGGCGCAAAGAAATTGCGCGGACCCGTTTCCGCCTTCACGCCTTCTTACCCAGACGCCCGCCTGCCCGGGCGTGAATATATTCCCTGCCTCCCTCAATTTCATCCGCTCCCCTCTTCACCATTTTCTTCATCCCCTTTCCCACCACCTTCAACCACTCCTTTAAGGGCCGCGGGTCGGAAAAAAACGCGAAACCGCGCGGCGGGGAACCCATGCTTCCCGTAAATCATCTTCAACGTGGGGATGGGAAGGAAGGGGTTTCCCGCTCGGAGGCAGGGATGCGGGATAAAACCAAGTGACGTATCTTTCTTCCACTCAGAAGAATATCGCTGAGAAGAATACCCGAAATAAGGAAGAGTCCAGATAAGCGAGGGTTGGGCGTAGAGGGAGTGGGGGTGCCCGTTGCGGGCGAAGGGGAGGATATTGCGTAATTCCACTAATCCCAATAAATCTCTCCTCGGCAATTGCACCAAAGACTCCTCTCTCTTGACCCTCCCCTCTCTTCCCAAACACCCGCTCACTATCTCAATATTGCCAACTCTTCTTTTAGCTCTCCGGTACGGAGTTATTCATTACTTATTATTGTTTTCCCAAACTTCGAATTTTCTAAGGACAAGGAGAACTTTCTTACTCCCCAAGTACTATTTTCTCAAATGCTGAATGTATTTTAAGTCAACGTTCAAGCCTTTACTGAGGCTAGACTAAAAGAGATATTGGTAAAGAAGGAAGAGATCTATAAAAGTTTCTAAAGGGCTCAACTGTTCATTTAAATATGTTACCATGTTATAACCAAAGCCTGCAAAAAAATTTGAGTTACAGAACGTAATATAAGGCAAATAATAGCTTTCAATTATGAACGTTTCTTAGGAATTTATAAACATTTTCTAGACTATTGAAATAATATTAGTCGTTTTGACAAATCTGCCCACCGAGTATATATATATATATATATATTTTTTAATTATATTAAGGAATGTAGTATTGCCAGAGAATAGTGGATCTGAGGAGGTGTGTTGTCTTTACAACTAATGGAATAATTCATTGGACATTCTTTCCTAGTTACTGTTCTCTCCAAAATCACATCTAACTGTAGCTACATAAAAGGTTACATTTGGTAACCATGCATGCTGGAAAACTATTTAATTTTCTACAAAAGGTATATAATTTTAATTTTGCCTTAATTTAACCCGGGATTTCGGCGGAGGACCGACAGAAAATATATACAAACAAGAGCACATGGACAGCAAGTGTTTTTTTGATTTAGAATGGTTTTATTTTTCTAATTTATAATGATATACAATGCCATTCTTTATTTTACAGGTGAAAAAATTAGCTGCATGTAAATTAGGGAAACATTTCAATGTTTGACGAATAAAAGGGCTAAATCCACTTAGGAGAAAAAAGCTTCACATTATCAATTGACTTATTCATTAAATTAATAGGCAAAGTATAATTTCTTTGCATTACTTCGTACTATGATTCTTTAATTGGAGTTAATGATACTTCAATAATTACCAATAATTAACTTTAAATCTACTAGCATGTGAACTTCATCTTAATCTGACAAAAAATACTACATATTAGCTAAGTGAGACAAGAACTCCTTCAAACGAACAGCATTGCCCGTCAATCGTGGTGTCTTCCTCCAACATTTTCCTTATGCCTGTGCCTCCTTAGATGACGGTCCATTCCTGCAGTTTTCTCACGCCCATCCCGCCTTATCATACGAAAATCTTACCGAGCGCCATGCAAAGAGAGTAAAAAAGCTGAACTATGATATAATATCATTAAAAATTCAAGTATGAAGATTGTAAACGAAATATTAAAAGAAAAAACGAAATCGCCAAGACCATAAACTTGATTGGTAAGGGGTTTGTTTAGGGGGTAGGTAAAAACAAGGTGACACGTTAGAGGAAAATTAAAAATCACTTACTCGATCACTCGGTGGTGCCTCGCGATCGTTCGTATTACGTTTACGAAAAATGAAATATTTCCATAAGGTACGTGGGTAAAAACATAAGTTTTCCTGATCACATATAAATTATTCATTTTTTGGATCTTATTTATTAATAGATGCATCATATAGTATTATCTACGGTAGTGTACTCATGAACATAAATTCAAATGTAATCAAAAAAGCTACAGAAAAAAAACCCACTATGCTCGTTAATAATTTGGGGCGGTAGCTTTCAAATTTTACGCCTCTGCATATATTAACCGTCCAATCTCGACGATTAATTGAAAACATATCTATTCCACTAATAATTCTCCATCCATATTTGCTGTAGTGTTGAGAGGCAATTAGTACTTCCAACCCTGTCAGCCAATCCAATTTCACCCGCATACCTTCGCAAGTACACTCCCTCATGCCGTACTCGATATACAATCTCGTCTCAGTTGCAGTCGTACCAGTGATTTGTCGAAACCGCACGACTGTAGAGGTCATTCGTACACTTTAGCGCCAACGGATAACTAGGCAAGAGCGGTAGGTAGGGGAAACACCAGGGGGTCCAAGGTTATTTGCTCTGTGCGAAACGTGGCATCTTGAGTCGTAACCATTTTTCGAACGCCAGTACAGATGGAGGGAGGATGTCAAATAAAAATCCGATCATCTCCAGGAGCTGAGTCAAAGCTCGTCTATTCTCATACCCTGCTCACTTCACCACCGTTTCTGCAAAATATCCGTTTCCATGCATGCTAAACTCCCACCAAACTTAATCTCCAAACAACAATTTTGGGCTGCCGATCATCACTCACAAGATTGGTTTGACTAAACCCACCCTGTGTACAATTCATCATTAATATTAACCAATTATGAAATCAGACCACGAGGATCAGTCTCTCAGTACTTTGTTTCTGTATTCATCACTAACTTTTATATCGTTACTATAGCTGAAAATAGCAAATTATTTATTATTCAGCACTCACATTTATTCTCGAGCATTTTTTCTTTACACTTCCATGTGAATTCTTCCATCCTGCACCCTTTCAATAGAAAGCAATTGAAAAAAGGATAGTGAAAAGCTGATGATTTACTATTTAACAAAAGCTGAATTAGGATACGTAACTTTGTTGATGCATCCTTAAAATAGATGTAAGAGTTTCGAGGTGAGTCAAATGCATACGGAAGTCAAAGAACTTCTTCAACGTATTTCAGGTCTTTACAAGTTAAGGATTACGTCGGAAAGCGCTGCATTACTCACTCCCTGCCGGCCAGTCGCTTCCCTGATCTACGACAGACCCTCCCCGTGGGCGCAGGGCTGCTTCGCCGGCCGGAGCACATTTAAGCACTCCCTCCTTTCACTTCCAGCCGCGGAACCCTCTCCATCTGACACCCCTCCTTCCACCGACCAGCCGACCGTCCCCTAAATGCTTTTCGAGCCGACTCCAACTAACCTCCCAGTCGGTCGATGTCATCAATGGGGCACACCTCCGGAGTAAGCGGAGATGGGAGTTAGGGAAATCGTCGAGAGATGAAAGGGGTGGCGGCGGACTGCGGAGATCGAGGAGAGGAGAAGAAGATACGTCTATAGAGGGACAAGAAAGGGAGAGAAATTGAACAAGTGAGAAAGAGAGATAGGGAAAGGGTGAGTGAAAAGAAAGCGATCGAAAAGATGGAAGTGGGGCAAGATTAAGTCGGTGGACAAGAAGAGGGTAAGATATAACGTGCGGAAGATTGGGGAGCGGATATCACCACATACACACAGTACAATCCCATACAAACCGATTCCCTCATCTTCTCCCTTCCTCAATGCGAGCTTAAGGGGCAGAATACGAGGAGGGTCACTACAGTGTGTGTGTGTATGGTAAAAAATAGGTCGGGGAAGAGGGTTTGGAGCGGGAGTCGGGGACTCAGAAACGAGGGGGTTTGAGGGGGTCGTAGGGTGGGGACGAAGAGGTGGAGTGGCAAGGGAACGAGGAGGGAGCAGTAGACGGAGGCCACGCCACCGAACGACTGTTTCCCAAATATAAGTGACTTTTCCATTAGCAAGATTGAGCCCTGCGCCGCAGGGTCGGATGGGTGGGCGAAGAAGGGGCAAAAATGGGGGAAGGGGATGGAGAGGTCGACGGCGGGAGTGGAGGAGGAGACACGGAATTGGGATGAGAATGGTGAGGGTTCAGAGAGGCGCGCTGGAGGTGGAAGGATGGAGGCGAGACAGGGCAAGGAGGATACGAGTACGATTCCCAGTGTGGTGAAGGTTCCGGGGTGTTATGAAGGGGGAGAAGTCGAGGGGAATGGGAGGGGTTTAGGGTGATGATAAGTCTGAAGGATCGCGAGGATTAGGATAACGGGATGGGGGCAGAGGGTCGATAGGAGGGTGAGAACGGGGCGAAGAGAGAAAGATAAGGGAGGAGGCGCAGGGAGAGAGAGAAAAAGAGAGGGAAAGGGGAATAGGGGATTTCTGAGAGGCATGGGATTTGGCGGGTGCAAGGGGGTAAAGGGTTTGGGAGGTGGTTTCGGAGGCGGGTAAGTAATATAAGAGCTGGGGGCTTTGAAGATGGGTCATATAAACCCCTCCATATCGAAGTGGGGAGGGGGAATGGGTACGCGGGGTTTTAAGGAGAGGGAGACGGGTTGACGATGCGAGGGAGGATGGGTCGGAAGGGAGGAGAGGAGAAGGCGAAGTGGTTTTGTTGAGAGGTTCCGGTCATTACCTGCGTTCCCATTGGCCAAGAAAGCTTTGTTCTTGAGAAATAAAGGAAAAAAATGATAAAAAAATGTTAACCTTTATTTTTTGAGTTTTCATTACTAGAATGCTGTAAAGAAACCCGGCCGAATTTTTTTATATGCCCCACCGCGGAAGAGGCGGATTTCTTGGACGCAACGGGAAAGATACCATGGGGAGACGTATAAATATGTCTTAACGTCTCCGGGAAGCAAACATTCTTGGTGCTCGTGTGCTTATGCGTTTTCTTGATTTGGAAGGGCAAGGGATGCCGGGCGGAAGGAGGGTGAGGGAGGTAAATTGTTGCGCACTAATGAGATGCTTGGAGACGGGACAAACGAACGTAAAAGCTGGATATCCGTCGTCATCATCATTAAGCTGTGAAATAGGTATTTTAGTGCCTTGGCGAAATGCCATTGATACTTCAAAGTGCGTTATACACGTAATGAACGTCTTAGTTGAAGAGAAAACCAAAATTCACTCCTGCAAATTGGAGATTAATTCGGCATTGGACGCTATCTGGATTGTACTAATGCCTCCGCAAGAGATGTAACTCATACTCTTCGCGGTCAGTCATCAATATGGTAAACGCTAGTTGTAAAAATAACAACAAACTTACCACTATTTTAAATAGAAGTTAAGGTGGGTTAAATATAAAAGCATATTTTGTGGAAAGAATTGGTTAAACCTATATTCTATTTATTTAATGAACTGCATTATAATTTACAATTTAGATCTTTGTAGGCAACAAATTATGATTAATGGGAAAATTAATTGGATATATTAGAATGGGAAATCATTTTTAAGTAATATGCATGATAAACAGGAGGGATACCACTGCTGTAAAACACGGCTTAAGAGTTTCAGACAATAAAGATTTAGGTACATTAAAATTAAAAAAATTCCTGGAAAAGTCCAGAAGTCAATGCTAGAGAACGTAAAGATTGGTTGTCATTTGTAATTCTTGATACTTAAGTACACGGATAACGGCAATTCTCGGAAAAATATAATTATATAAGGCGCCATATGTGAAAAGTGTAAATATTTACAGAGCCATATTTAATCGACAAATATAAAAATGAAATGCTTAGACGAGAAAATATAACTAAAAACCTAGATAACGCATTATGTCAGTGAGTTTATCAAAATGTACATGCGGTCATTTCAATGGTATCAGGGTTAAACTTGTAAATATTCACCTTGAGTATTAAGAAAAAGTTAGTAAATTTCACAAAATCATTATTAAATTAGTAGTAACTGTTGTCACTATCAGTTTAATCACATAGGTGATATCTTCAGGCACAGATTTCATACAAGACACATGACATATGTAAGTGAAGGCTCAGAGAAAAGGATAGGGGGACAGAGGATTGGGGGGGGGGTTGGCCGTGGTTCCACAGTCGTGGAGAATGGAAGGGCGTTTTTGGAGGAAAGGGTGAGTAGAAAGTGGGTGAGGGAGTGTGGGTGTGTGAATTAAACTTGACGCAGGCAGTGGGCTTTCGCAGGTAGTGCTCCCACTACCTGCGAAAGCCCACTGCCTGCGTCCAGGGGGGGTGCCTTGGAGAGGGAGGAAAGTAGTATGGTGGTAGAACAATATCCGGAATTGAGCGACGCTAATGAGTCAGTTTTAAGGGAGATATCAAAGATGGGAGCGGGGAAAAGAAAAAGGTTTTGGCTAGTCAGCTTCTCCTTTCTATATGTCTTCTTATTTTTTAAATGCTCGAGTGCTTCCATTCTCCGTCCTTTTCTTTCCTCGTGTAAAATTTC
Source organism: Hetaerina titia (assembly GCA_037158775.1). Taxonomy (NCBI): domain Eukaryota; kingdom Metazoa; phylum Arthropoda; class Insecta; order Odonata; family Calopterygidae; genus Hetaerina; species Hetaerina titia. The sequence continues at coordinate 54,478,799 of CM073768.1, read as the reverse complement.
CGAGGTGAAGTCACTGGTATGGCCCGCTTCTCTCCCGGTGTTTGGCGAAGTGTGACTGATACAAATTCCCCTTCATGTAGCCACGTTTATGCTCTTCAGCTCTTATTTTTAATAATCTCCCTTTCTGACCGATGTATTTGAAGCGGCATAGGTATTGCACTTTAATCTGTAGACACCACTTTTTTCCATCGTAATAATTTTATCTTTAGTGTTTTTCACCGAGGATGCCAGGGAAATGGTATGAGGAACTCTATATTGATAATTCTATGCTATTGATAATGTATATTGAGTTAGTCTTTCAGGAATTTTAGGGCTATGCTCTGCAATATTCCCGCATAGTCCGTCATTTTGCATCACCTTTTTGATTCTGATGTCCCCATTGTGTGGCAAAGAAGATTAAGATCCCTAAAGGAGTGTTTCCTAATGAGCATAGCCTCGATCTCGATCAACTCTTGACAATAACCATTTTTATCCGCGATGTGATGGATGGTTTCAAATTTCCGCTTCAAAATCGCTTCAGATCGTGGAATATTTTATGGTATACTTAATAGGAAATGAAAGGAAGCCAGTTTCTGCAAAAATAATTGAAAGAGGTCAGAATATATCACATGATCCGTGCTAGAAGTTATCCTAAAAGTTGCGAAGTCGTGGTTCATGGAAATAGTGACAACGAGAAAATTCAGGCTATGTAAGTTCCTTCTGCACAAATGAACTTGATTCCAGTGTACAATGTATTCAAAGAGCCCAGAATGATTTCCGCTTCAGTTCCGGACCAAACCGAAAAAAACTTCGCCTACATACCGAAACCTACAATCAAGGTGTAATATGTTAAATTAACAGGAATTGAAAATTTCCTGCTCCAAATGATCCATAAAAGGAGAGATGAAAAGGGGGCTCCATTGCTAGGGCTTCCATTTGTTGGCAGTAGTTCCCAATGAAGATGAATTAGTTCTTAACGTCGCCTATATAACACAATGTGATGAAACTGATATTACCTAATGCATAATTTTTTTCATCAATTTACAAAATTTATATCATCCTTACACATTCTCACCTTATTTTATGTTATGGTATGCCTAGGATTGGAAATTAATTGGTTGCATAAACAAGGAAAATGGGGCATAACACTGAAATGGATAATCTACAATCTGCGTTATTTCTGAAAAATCTCATTATAATTACAAGGGATAACCGCAAATCGCAAAATACATATTCGTTCAAAAAGTTGGTAGAGTTGATTTAATTTTACGACATAGATCTAGTTATAGTCTAGCTATAGTAAGAGAATATAAAACTTTACGTGTAATCATTCGCTATAGCATGAAATTTAGAGTCATATAAAATATTAATAAATCATTATAATACTAACGCAAGGAACTAATATAAGTAATGAAATTTAGTGCATGCATGAATGGAATTTATCTCTGCAGATTTAACATAATTAGTCATGAAATTCATTGCCGCAAATATCTGGTTTGTCGTTAAATCTTCCTGCCCTCAAAGAATAAACTAAGCGAGGTGCACGCAATAGAGAGAGAACAGAATTATTAATGTTCTCGAATAATTTCACACAAAGGCTTCCCAGTTCGGATTAGCTGGTTTTCATAAAACACTCTCCACAAACTAAATTTACATTTTGTCACGAAGTAATTTCATTGTTTCAGGAATGAAATGAGGGTATTTAAAAGTGCTTAGTTACCGTAAATAGTGACCTTACAAATGAAATTATATGGAAAACATGATACTAATGCCATTATAAATGACTTTGGTTGTTTTCTATCAATATGCAGAGGGGATAGTAGATTGATGTACATTTTTAGCTTATAGGTTAGAATTATAGTACAAGCTAAAGCGAAAGACTTATCTAATTATATTTTATGAGTCAATGAAATTAACTTTCAATTGTAACAATGGAAAGTCATCTTAAAATAAATTAAGCCCTTGTAAGGGAAAAAAATAATGAAATTACAAATATGACCCTTTTGATTATTTGATATTTGGTGCTTTACTATTCACGAAATACTTGTTTCACGCATTAATTTTATCTTTAATTTAATTTTTAAAAAGTTTAACGGCGATTTCCATGTAATTAATTAACCACTATCAAAGTGTTACAAAATTTTTTCCCCAAATAAAACTATCTGCAGCATAACGCTGCTTTCGTGATAAGACAAGACAAGCTGAAGTTTGTTGTCTTCGGCGTAACTTTGTGGAATTTGCGGGTTATGGACTTACAAAGTCAATAATTTCATTTCCTTTCAATAAGCTCAAGTTTATTTGATTGGTAAGAATACTAACTCCCAACTTCCAGGAGAATTTTATTTAACTGAATAAGTGCAATAAGTGTCTTGATTATGCGGTAGAGCTACTGTATGCTGCCACGTTTCCACAAAAAAGGTAATGCTGCCCTTAGGATGGAAGTAGTTGGTTCCTTACCCCACTCAATTGGTGTATTTAAGGCCACAAAATCAAAGTAATAATTAAACATGATTATATTACTATCGACTCATCATTATCGAAAAATCGAAGTTGAAATATTTTGTACGACGAATAGGTGAGTAGTTATTTAGTTTCACCAATTGGTGAGGTGGCTAATTGAAAACTTTGTCTGAATATTCGTATTACATAATGCCGTTAAATCATAACAATATTAAAGGTCTCAGAGAATTTCACCAGATAATGAACAATTTGATCATAACATTAATTAAACCGTGTTCAATCGCCTTGCGTCGAGGGCAACTTCGGATTATTGGAAAAAATAGTTCATCAAAAAGTAAGAGAAAAAAGAGGACGAGAGTGCAAAACGGGAGAGAGAAAGGAGGGGTGGGTAGCGATAAGAACGAGAGAGAAGGACAGAGAGGGAGAGGGAAATGGAAAGGAGGGAGATCGAAACACAGAAAATGAGGTGGGAAATGAAAATACAATCTTCGTTTCATAGTGCTACAGAACACTTTAAAGAAACGACGATGGCTTTAAACTGTGATTGCTGCGGAAGGAACAAATGGAAATACATTTATGAGCTCCACGTACCATCATCAAAAGGTACGTATGAGATGTAAGAGTGTTTCTCGTTTTTGGACAGCGCTCTGGCCTGCGAACACACGCACGCTGTTACACCCTCTGGCCGGCAGATGGACGCGCCCCAATTGCCGGTGGGCAGGTGTAATGATCCCCTTAATTGGGCTCACGTGGAAATTGAATGGGGAGCTGAATGACGTGAGATTTGATAGACTTGAAGGAATATGGAGGACAGAGCGGTAGTGGAGAGACAGCAAGCAGGCGGGGATAGTAATGGGTGGCGGCTTTATATTGAGATAGATGAATAGACGGATTGGCTCAAGGGCTATGCAAAGAGCGGGGATGTGGTTCGCAAATGTCAATTAAATATGCTGTGATGAATAGTGATACAGCGTTTAATTTGAATCTCGTCGTAATTCACGTTCCTTCGACTATTAAAAAGTCGAACACCCACAAGCGTATTTCTTTTGCGGAATTCGGCTTAAAGTTCTTGTTGAGAAGCTCCCAGTAAAAATTCGACTTCTCCGGCTGGTTTTTCAGTTTAAACTTGGAAATTTGTCTCTTGATTCCATATACTGCATGATTATAGAAGGGACGATTACAAACTCTACGTATTAATTCAATCAAACATCTCATTCTGAGGGAGTCCCACCTACGACTGTAAATCATTTCGCCAACCTTCTCCCTGCCAGGTTAGCACAATGTTTCTTACCATGGGTACAAATGCAAGTAAGTACCATACTCTCCAGTAAAGTCCTGATTTTTGGCTTAACGTACAATTTTAATACTTTCGTAAGAACTACTACAGGAGACAATTAAAAGGACCATTTATATCTACGGTACAAATAAAAAGAGCGACATTTTGAGGGAGCGTACTAGACAAGATACGAGTATGTACCTTTATCAAGGCACAACCTAACGCAATTGCAGTAGAGCCTAGGATAACGCTTATCTCTTAAGAGTAACCCCATGATAAACGCGATCACCATTAATCTCTAAAGTCCTCATTTAAGGAATTTCAAGGGGATCGGAATGATACGCTGGCAAAAGTACTGGATTCCCACTCAAAGGACTCGGATTCGAATACCTGAGGTGGCAGATATTTTTCAGTGGTATCCCGATCCCTACTTGAGGTGATTTGTAGAGAGTAATTTGAGTGAGTAAGACATCCATCGGATGGAACGGTAAACTGCGGGCCACTTGGCGCCTATCTTTAAGAGTAGGCTAATACTGACGCCGGGTTTCTATACACGCTACATCCTTTCCTGCCCAGCCCTAATGGCGCAAATGACCTCAGTTGTCGATCGCCTCTCCTAAAACTACTACTACGGAGTTTCAAGTGGGGGACATTTTCAAATTATTTTCTTCAGTTTCCCAAAAGATATTACCCAATTCAGGATAGATTACAGGCTATTGGCTATAAGGAACTACGCAGGAGAAATAATGAAAAAAATAGTGAATAACAGAATGTAGCACTCGAAAAGGAATGAATTATAGTGGCCGACATAATGCGCACGGCTGTTAGGACATAATTTCACTCAAGGTATTTCCAAAACAACGACGAATGATATTTGACGAAATAAGTTTCAAACTTCCAAAAAAGAGAAAGAGGAAAGACTCAGACCAGAGCCGTAAAGATAACTTGCATCACCTTCTTGATAAATACAAATTGCGCGAGTGTAATGCTACAGCAGTGGGAATAATTCCGCCCCCGTACTACTCTGGCGAGTTAGATGACAAGTAGCTGTTACGGAAAATTATCTTTGTAAGGATTTCTTCTGTAACCTTGCATTGTATACAAACTAATAATTTGAAAATTAGAAAACCGTGAAATATTATTTAAACGGTGAAAATATAATGAGGACATTTTGTAGATGTGGAAAATAATTATTCTAACATTTGTGCAGCAAGAATAACTGTGTGACATGAAATGCGGATGTGTGGCTTTATCAAAACCTTCCTTGTGAAAAACAAGTTTCCGCTATTCTATGCATACCGCCTTTTATTTTTTAACCTTATACGACCCTAACTCCTGACATTTCCCCTAGCAAGAGTCGGTTAGACTTCCATTATAATCTAAAGCTTAATAGTCAAAAGGGCCCTAACGTCGTATTCTCTGAAAATAATTTCTCAATGAATTATTCATAACCAACTAGAGCGTTCGAAACAAAATCAAAACACACTACAAAGACACCTTTTAAATGCTTAAAAACGACTAAGAAGATATAATGCCAATTGCATGGAATCTTGACTAATTGTCATTGTTAACGAGCTGATCTCAATTTTTAATCATTTAAATGCATGAGTATATATTTAAATAAGTAAAATATCTACATTGGAATGCTCTGTTTGCTTGAGTAAAAGAGTATTTTAAATATACCGGTAGGCAAAAAACAGGACCTGGTTTACACAGAGAATGATGATCATCTGCCACACTCATTGCTGTCATTTGTAATGCTTAATAATTATGTAACTATTGAATAAATTTGGCAAATTCATTATGATGAATATTTATCAATATTCCTTCAATTTTTCAGAGAAATGGCTCATAAGAACAAATTATAATGCGAGGACAAAATTTCAATGAAAATCTATTTTGATCCCAGAATTTTGCTTTAAAGTACATTTCTCTACGAGGAGTACTTATTTAGATCTTCTATTACGTGCTCATGTGAGGACATTCTAAACATTTTCATAGTTACAACTATTTCTATCGTAATGGGACTTTATATGCAAATGGAAGTTTATCATTCTTTCGTTTTCTGATTAACATACATTTGTTCAGCTCGAATATAATTCATATGCCAGTTCTAAATTCTATCTCGTATTCTATCTTCAGTACTGCAGCTTCTAAAGCCAATTTGTCATTGGTCCTCTTCAATTATTTTTATTAAGTCCTTTACTACAATACATACATGTTTCCAGTGCAATTTTCACCGCCAATTTGTCTTTATACTCAATCCAAATTTCACCATCCTCAACCGGAAAAGGATTGCGTAAACATTATATTTTCTACTATCTTCGAATAGATTTATTTTTAATATTTCCGGTAAAATATTTGCTTCCCCCGTTTAGATATCTGATTTCTAGTAAAATTGCTTCAACATTTCATTCAAAATAGCTTTTTCATTTATCGAATTCTTGTGCATTTTCTTTTCAATTAGTTCGAATGCATAATTCGTAAATCATGGCTTTCTGTTGATTGATTTATTTCTAAGCATTATTTCCTTTACCTGTCCCATTGACCTGTTTGGAAATTCCGTCATCCTCCCTCTCCTATACTTATTTTTCCGTGATTTTATGCACCGATATCAACGATTCATTGGCCCATAGTTCCTCTAAATCAATTTCATACTCACCATTGTTACATACCGTATCACTTTACTAACTTGAAAGCAGATCAAGTGGGAACATAGTTCTAAAATAACACATGCATTGTAATGGCGATTAACGAGAATGTGATTACGTTAGTAATTAGAGTCAAAGCGATTGTCAATAAACGCATGTGATTGTTGCGGGGCCCACAGAATGAAATTCATTCACTTTATACCTTAGGAATCTAGCGGTTCAACATCCCTCACTCTCAACTCGTTTACTAGTGATGGCGCCCTTTGATTAGCTGGTTCGTTGCAAATGTGACAAAGGAGTTTCGTTTGCATGTTAAATTTTGTTATTGATGGTCCTGGTCGCAAGCGGAATATAACATCGATAAGTACTCAAGAAAGGGACCGTTTTTACAAATTAATGAAATTAAGTTTGATTGATTAATATTAAATTGTATTGAAAAATCTGCCGCTTCGTTGAGCAGAGTCTACGAAAAGAGAACTCAAGAGTGTACATGGCGAACAATGGATTTTATAATTTAATTAAAAATTACTTAAAATCAACCTCGAATAGATTCTTCTGGTTTGAAAAACTAGGTAAACGAATGATAATGCGTTCGATTTCCATACATTATAAACTTCAGTATCTCGTCTTTTCCTGACTACTATGGCTACATAGTATTTGAACAAAACACGACAATAATAAAAAACAGGAGCCATTAATTCTAGTTACCGTTTTGACACTGACTTCTCCACATCCCTCTAGTCCCCTCGCCCTTTACATAATTGTCGACTCTGCTAAAAAAGAACTAGGAGAGTTTCGTGAAACTCGTCTGAAAAAAAAATAATAATTATTAAACCGGATCTCCACACATTAGCATCTAATAACTTGTTTCCTTTCGACGATCCTCAAAAGAATCTGCTTTGGGCCGTTTTTTTATGCTGAGACGGGACTGGGTTTGGGTTGGGGGAAGCCATCTCACGAGCGAATTTTTTGCAACTGCCTTAAAGTTTGGAAGTCTATTTTTCAGCTCGTCCATGACAGAGACAAGTTATCACTCAGCCCATGAATGGAAAAGGTCTCCCCACACCCCTTCCCTTTAAGCCGAGTGCTGAAGGCAGTGGAGGAGGGATATCCGCGGAGAGGGAGGAATATACATATAAGTATGGAGTATAAAAGGGAGTGGAGAGAGTGAAGAGGCGCCCCGAGGTGTGGCGAGTTCGGGGAGAGAGAAGGTGGCGGGCCGAGGGGTGGGAGAAACAGAGGAGGAAGGGTCGCCCGCAAAGAGTGCCTCACATGCGCCTCATCCATTGTCTCCCGAGACAAATAAGGAAAAAATGTTCCCGAAGGCGGAATAATAAACAGCAAGGGTCCACTCTCCTTCCAACTGAAGAGATGTGTACGCGGGGCGTCCGTAACGTTCTTGAATACGGAAAACGAAACGTAAAACCCAACGGAAAAAAAGACGGAGAAGTACAAGGCCGCGCAGTTGTTTTTGCCGGCGCGCGTCGACGGCACTACTTCTTTCCTCGAAACGCTCCCGTTTCCCCCCCCCCCCTTTGTCGACACCATCTCCCAATCTTCCCTCCCTTTCGCACCCCGCCCCACACCGTCCTGTCACCCGAAATCACCATCTGCCCCCTTTCGCTTCACCCCGTCCCCCCTTACCCACTATTCACGACCCCGTCCGCATCTTTCCCTGTCTCGCACCCTCCACTTCCCGGGGTAACTCTTATTTGCCGTAATTAATGATGTCAGCGGAATATAAGTTTTTGCCATGCGACTTTTTTCTCCGCGGAGCCCCCCTCGGTGCATTTGTGCGGTGGCCGACAAAGGAACAGGGGGACGCGGTGGTTTGAGGGCTGGGTGTGGAGTGGGGGCGAGGAGAGAGAGGGGGACGGGTCGGCGGAGCGGTCGAGGTCTCGTGATGGATTGCCTTTGTTCTACATACGAACGCTGCGTAAATAACGGTGAAAAAATCGGAGGAATGAACTTTTCGGGGCGCTTGGCGCGACGGGAACGTGGAATTATTTTTTTACCGTATCATTTTCTCCACCACGCATCGCGGACTTTCCACGGGGAGGGGGGAGAAGTAGGAAGGGTTGAAAAAAATAGAAGAGCCTTACGGCGTTCTCGATTCACATTTTATTAATTTTCGCTCCCCACCCCCTCCTTCATAATAACCAGTGCAATCTTCGATTGCGAGCGCGGAACAATACAAAGGCGCTTGTTCCGTTGCGACGCGACGACCCGTGGAAGAGTGAAACGAAGTTACCCCGTTCACGAAGAGCGAAAATGTCACGGAAACGTGTCTCGTGTACAACCGCTAAGAATTTCTTTCGTTTTCTTTTGTCGTCGTCGGTCAGGGAAAGGGTTAACCCATAACAGGGCGCTGGGAGGTAACAAAGCTCTCTCTCAGTCCAATCAATTATACGGCAGAGGAGACGCACCACCGCGGAAGTTTCGAAGGATGTGCGCTCAAGAAAACTCCATTGGGAAATAAATATATTTTTTACTGTATGCTTCCAGCCTTCCACTATCGGATAGTTCAGTGAGCGCAGCGCTGACCAGAGGTTTTGTGTTTGTTTTTTTAATAATGCACCATCACCTTTAAAAAGGTTGTGTAGTTTTCTGGGAACCTTATGTTTTTTGGAAACCTCGGGTGGCACCGAGATAGGGACAGCTACCCTACACGCTCTACACCTTAGTTTTGGACCAACTCTATTCCCATCTCTCCAAGAAAACTTCCGGACTGAGTCCTTTGGTTTTCTATATAAACAAAACTTCCCACTTTAAGTTTTGACCATCATACAAAACAACCTAAATTTATCGAAACAATCATTTTTATCGAATAAAATACTCATCAAATGCCTTCTTCAGGTTGGGAGGGGGGAGGTGATAGTTTAGTGGGTAGTAGGGGCGCTACTGACCAGAGAATTCTGGTGCTATTCTGTGAGACACCTTTGGGCACCTTTAACTACACCAGGGCCGTGAGAGTTTTCCGGAACAAGAATTTTCTGAGAACACATAGGGGTCATAGGGAAAACCCTGATATGTGAAAAGGGTAACACCCTTATGTATGAATTTTTCACCCCATTGAACATAGTAGCGGGTGAGCCGTACCCTAGGTGTTGTGTGTGGTAGTCTACTCCACTGTGCTGGCCTACCTCCGCCACCGGTTGAGACCGTGAACAATGTTTGTATGGTCGCCATCGTAAAATGATACCTTCGCAACTGAGGTGGATCCTGGGTAGGCGTGACGCCCCGGGGTGAGAGGGTGAGCGGAGGGTTTGGCGATCTGCAATGTGTATGGAGGTCCGGCGAAGGGTAATCAATCAACAGGCATCTTCCGTCTTCCTAACTGACTGTGGCATTGTAGACGTTACTTTTCAACAGTAATAATTAAACTACTATCAATAACGGAAGAGGGTCACATAATTTATTTGCCACCTTGCTAATTGAATTTCAGCCTCGCAGTCGCCCTTTTCCTTACAATATACATTTTGATTTTTCTTCATTCTTTTATTTCAATAGATGTACCGAAACGCAAACGACTACCGCGTACCATGACAGCCGCCGGGGTTGCAAACAATAAAAATTACGCGAATACCACAAAATTCCTTAATGATGTCATAGATCATGGGAATTGGATGATTCGTGACGTCATTTCGGAACAAGGGACTTATTAGAGTCAGGTGGACCGTGACGAAAGTGGGAAAGGAGCTTCAATATGGCCAACCAAAAATAGGGTGACTTCATTCATGAACGAGCGACGTCATTTTTAAACCACACCATGAGCACTAGGGGCTTTGAGCGGAGTTCTAAGTAGCTGAAGAGGTGGAGGGGGGAGGCAAATACACGACACGCGCCGCGAGGGAAACATGGCGCCGGGTTGAAAATCTATTGCGCATCGTTCACACGCAAACAAGCGAACGTTAAAAAACACACACGCAGATTTTCGAAGGGAGACAATTAAATGAAGAAGAAGGCAGGGCGTGTGAGCGAGAGAGAGGGTGGGGGAGGGAAAGAGGGGAGGAGTATGGGCAAGGGGGAGTAAGAGAGTGAAGCGGGAAGAGAGATGATACGAAAAGTTGAAATATTGGGAAGGCGGCCTGCATGGATGGCATTAATATTTCATGGGACTACGACCTTTGGGAGGATTGGAGACTTTGGCGTGTAAAAATATGGTAAATAAGGCGAGGATCCTTTTTTCTCGAGTGGAGAGCAGAGAAGCGGGACGGGCATGGGAGTGAAGAGGGGAGGATCCTGAAGAGTGCGGAAAGGTGAAGGTGAGGCTGGGCTTTTGAGGGAACGGAATCGGAAAGGATGGACGCGGAAGGCGGGGGTGAGATGTGGAGAAGGCAGAGCGGGCGAAAAGGAAGTGGGCGGGGCCGCGAGAGGTGGGAGAAAAACGTGGAAAATAAAGAGGGGAGTGCGAAGCGAGGGGAGGAGGATGAAGAGGGGGTTGAAGGGGAGATAAGGAAGAGAGGGAGATGTGGGGGGAGGAGGACGAGAAAAGAAGTAGGGTATACCGAGAAGGGAGTGAGTTGGTTTATGGGAACACAGCTAGCGCGCGGAGGAGGAGATTGAAGGGAGCCCTGGGGGGAGGAGAGAATGGGAAGGGGGAAAGTGGGGGACGGGACGAGGCGAAGGGGGGCAGGACGGGGGCGCGACGGAGGCATAAAAGAGGAGATAAAGGGAGGTTGTGTTTTGAGACGTAGGGAGGGAAGGAAGTCGGAGGAGGTGGAGGATGGGCCAGGGAAAGGGGAGGGAAGAGAGAGAGAAAGAGAGAGGAGGGCAGCAAAAAAGGGACGTAATGAGATTAGGAGTGGGAGGCGGGGAAGAGATTAAATGGGCGAGGCCGGGAAAAGGGAGGAGGAGGAGAAGGAAGGGGTCGGGGCGTGGAGGGATCGGCCAAGGGGGAAGGCGTAGAGTTTAGGGGTGGGTTGAGAAGGAAGGGAAAGCGAATCCAAGGAGGAAGGAGCAAGGAGTTAGAGGAGAGGATACGGGGGTGGTTTGATGGAAGGAGGTGGCGCGAATAGGGGAGGGGCTCAGAGAAGAAGGAATGGACGAACGTCTTTGTCATTCAGTCCAAAAAAATCCTTTTTTTTATGTATAACCAAAGAAATCGGGTTTCGCACATCGAGTAAGACCTTGGTCCGGGTTCGGTTAGTTTACTTAGTGAAGAAGAAACCTAAATTAAGGGCAAAATTTATTTACATTCAAATGTGAGACCTGTATCCTCCTATCCTCAGAGGTAAGTACGTACACCTTGCCATACGTTGTATTTCCTTAAACCCCAGTGACTTCCTGTCCAATCTGGTCAAATGGTTGGTGAGTTTCTCCCTCTGCCTAATGGTCATAGGCACGAGTCTCATATTTTAATGTACTAACTCAATCAGCGTTTAGTGCTTTAACGCTGAAGCACTTGAGATCTCATGCAGTGTTAACATGAAGTAATTCAGACTCTTTAATTAGTAAGAAATCGTCTTTCCAGAGACGGGACTTGATTTCAACCCCCCTTTACCCAATCCTCGCACCATGTGAAGGTTCCCATTCCACGGGTCTATAACGGAGAGCCTTATCTTTACCATGGCATTAACTTAGCTGTTGGAACATTGAAGTGTCTGTTGGAATATTATTAACATTACAGCCCCTTTGAAAACCGACACTCCATAATTTTCCGGGCTTTCAAGAAATTTCTCCACAGGAAATATTCTCAATTCGTGAACTAAAATGGATGAAGATCACATTTAGGAGACGACACACTGATTAAACTTAAAATTTTAATATTGTGATAAATGATATGAAATAAGAACGATAAGTATACTCGTAAATTTTATTAACCTGATAAAGGTACATGATTTGTTTAGCAACTTTAGACATAAACTTGAAGAAAACATTATAATGAATTTGTAGCGGCTACAAAATGTATGAAATGGGATGAAAGACTTCCAGGAGTAATTTATTATGCATTAAGCCATGCAATAAATGCTGATAGCAGGGTTATTTTTCCTGAACGGAGCAAAGATGCGAGGAAGGACTTTACAGGAGTTTTCATTTTGCAGGAGAGTAATTTTTCCTCACCCTCAATGAATGCAGAAAGATCCAGAATAAACGTGTGAAGGGACATTTGATGTGAGCACAGATCGTTTTTATGTCTTCGAAGTGATTTTAAACAATATGTCTGAATATTTCATGAGTAGAATCACGAATGCTCTAGCGCAGTATTTACTTGAAATTCGACTCGAAAAGTGACCGTCCGCCTTGGGAAGGATTGGATGATCCACCTCTGCAATGTGCTCATTCCGAGGGAATTTCATATTTCCTATGCGACAAAGTTCCCTCAAAATCCCCCCTCCCGACTTTTAAGAACAGAACAAAATACCAAATACGTGAATGGAAAAAAAATATTTCGAGCTAAAATTGTGTCACGTACATATAATATGTTTAACCAGAGTTGCGGTTTTCAGGGATTGTTAGCGACAAGCCGATTCCGACCGTAAAGGGATAAAAGGAGTTCAAACGTGTGTGCTGAGTAAACTAGAATACGAAAATAGGGATTTGAAGAAGAGAGGAATAGAAATAGAAACGGTAGAATAGGTAGAGAGAGAAGGATGAGGGTTCAAAGGTATGGAGAGAGGGAATAAAGGGAAGACCGAGAAACAACGTGGAAGGGAAGGGAATGACTATGGACGTGAACAGCAAAATAAATTTGGTTCAAGTATCCAAACATTGAATAGAATATCCGGAATAAGATATTCTGCAATTTTTAAAAAAATAAAATTTTGTTTTATTAAGTATATTAATATTCCTCCTTAAAATTATATATTTACAGAAAGTAAATATACTTTTACCATTTATAAGGAACAGCAATATTTTATCTTGTAAATACAGAATTTCACTCAATAATTTGGATTATTAAAATTGTAGGGTCATATAAAACATGAATCATCATGCTTTTTCTCTTAAAATGTATATAAACTGGTAAAACCAAAAAACTGGTAATAAAATGATTATATCCTAAAAGTTGCCAGAAAGTCACATAAAACTCTTGCTTTGCACTGAACCGTGTGAATTTTGGTCATGGATAGTTTTGATCCCACAGCAAACAACAGCATATCTCATATAATCAGGATATTGAAATGTCTTCCAAACAAACTAGATAAAACAATATTCTAATGCATTATAGGTTATTTTCATCTAGTTGGGAAAAATCTAATCGTAATTCTAGGAATCAGAACACTTAGAATTTCATGCATACGTTAAAAAAATGTACCATGGTGAATAAAATATGCGTACGTTTATTCCAATGCATGCGTTGATGTATGAATTTAGGGTGTTATAAGTTTTTACAAATATTGTGTAGTAGATATGAGGTGAAATGAGCTCTAGAGCCGACCGTGGGAAGTAACGATGCAACGCTAGGTATAAGAGGAGGAAGAAAAATTGGGAAGGCGTTACGAGCGAGGAATCGGCGAGGGACGGGAGAGCGAGAGCCCTCGGAAGAGGCGAGACGGTGGGCGAGGGTGACGGGGGGTCGTCGGCTGAGGCAGCGGGTTTTAATTCTATTGAAAGGAAGTTAATGTCAGGCTTAAAACACTATTCCCGTAACGAAGACCATGGCCGACTTGGGGAAGACTGACGTCCGTGGAACGGCAAGTAGGAGGGGACCCGCTGAGACGGAGGAAAGCGTTGCGAGGACGGTAATGACGGGATGGATACGGGGCGGGAGATGATAAGCGCCTCGATTAAATATCGATGCGAGAGTGGCCTCCAGACTGCAACGAGACGGCATGGGACGTGGGGGGAGGTGGGGCTGAGGAGAGAGCTAAGGGAAGAGGGCAGTGAGGTGGGGAGAGGAGAGGGACTGTTGCGTGATTTGAAACGAAGGGGGGACGAGCTCCTATCTCTCTCTCTCTCTATCTCTCTCTCTCTCTGTTCCCCTCTAAGTCGCGAGGGAACGCGGAATGGAGGGGATGAGTGTGGTAGTGGACTGAGATGGAGAATGAGAAAAGTAAAGGAAGAGACATAGAGGGCGGGGGTGGGAGAAGAGAGGAATGTTGGAGGGATGTGGGATGAGTCTAGAGTGAGAGGACGACGGGGCATTTCCTAAAATGGGAGGGCCATTAGGGGATGGGTGTTTTGGAAAGGCGTTTTTGGATGGCACGGGTGAGCAGAGCAGAGAAACCGTTTTAAGTCCCGAATTTGGAGAGGCGATGGATCGAGAGGAAGGAAGGGGTTGGCGAAGGAGTGGGAATGAGTGGAGAGGGAATCCAATCGTGGAGTGATGGGAGAGGAAAACAAGACACGAGGAAAAGGGGTGAAATCGGTCACCTTGGGTTTTTCTTAGCAGAAGTGCCGGACATTCAAGGCTATAAAAATCATATTCTCTTCACTTCCGCAGATTTGACTTTTTGCTATTTAAGGTCTTTAATATTTGGCAAAGGTGACCAAATTTTGAACCACATTTACTTCAAATACAAAAATCGCTTCTACTTTAAAGTGAAAGACTTCATATGAATTCTATAAAAACTTAAAAAACTACAAACAATATTTTTATAATATATGGGTAACAAGAGGTAGCCGGAAGGGTGAAAGAAAGAGAACAGAGCGAAGAATGAGTCTTTTGTGTCCTGGATCTGATTCCTTTTTTCTATATTCACATCCATTACTCTGAAAACCTTGTTAAACATAAAATTAAATTATGTTTGATTGTTTTAATACTGAGAAACAGTTTTATCGTTCGTAACATAAGGCAGTTATGAAAATGGAATCCTGGAAAAACTTCATAGAAAACTATGTTTACATTGACAAGTATTGAAAATTTGAGATTATAAGACAGTTTGATCTAGAAATGTAGGCATTAAGGAATGAAAGAAATCATGTAAATGAGAAAGCCTCAATCATTAACTTAATGAAGTTGGCATTAACTTATTTTCAAAATAAATCAATCGGATGCCACTAAAAGGTCTCCCTTACGCTGGACAGAGTACTTAAATTTCTCGCTAAGTAGGAATACATTCCATACTCCCAAAATGTAATCTTCATACAATATCTATCTTAATATTTCGTAAACAAAGTAAAAGTGCACTGAATATGAGATACGATGTGAAATGAGCACTCGGAAGTAAACTTAGGGCAACTACATTCCCATCTAGAAGGGGTAAAAGATAAATACATTTCGTAAAATTGCTTTCATTGCATGAAGTGGCATTTAAAAGCTAAGGCTCAATGAAAAAATAGATAGCATGTTTATAAAAATAATTTTCTATGGGAAATGAGAAATTTTTACTCTATTCCTTAGCACAGTTGTCAATGTCCCATTATCTGTTTTAAGAAAGAATATACTCGTAGGCAAAAAAAGGACGTTTGTGATGGTATTTAAAGAAATTTAATAAATATCAATAAAGATTAAATACGAGCCGTCATGAGCAAATGGCTACAATTTTGTCAAGAACTGAATAATTTTGAAACTTCTTTTTGCCGCAGAAATTCTTTTATATCCTTTAAATAGTTATTGTACAACAAATAAAAATAATACACTAGTTTATTAACATATACAGGATTAAAATTCAAATTTCAGTAACGGTAATCCATTCCTATGATTACCATGGAACCCTAAATCCTCCTGTGTCCATTTTCCTATAAATACTACGCAAAATTTTAAATGCGCCATTTTTGTACCAAAAGATTTTATTCCAAAAGCCACCTGACTCTCATTCGATGGGATGTATATGAACCCAGTTAAAATTCAGGCTGGTTGTTTCGTAATCCTTTCATCGGTGAAGACTTGAATTGTAACAACGTATAAAAGAGTTGATTACGAGAACACTTCAAAATGTTCTAATTGCGAAGAAATAAAGAATGGAGATGAGCAGAAAAAAGAAGTTATATTTGTTTCAAAGTTTTATTTAACTCCCAAAATATCTATTTTAGAGCAGAAAGTCGAAGTTTCATGGGTTTTTCACGATTAAAGAAAACTTGGATTACTGAGTCTATAAAAGGTTATATATTAAGGGGCTACTTTAACTACTGGAGCTACTAGGAATGCAAATCTTTACAATCGTTGTTTGCGTTCTTGTAAAGTATTAGCTAAATACCTAATTAGGAATTTTCTACTTTTGTAAATTCCTTGCCTGCAATAAAAAGAGCATTCAAAAAAGTATTTGACACAATTAATTACCATATGCATAAAGCCATGCGACTAAAAAGCTCAAAAACTAAGTTTTGACGCTGACCATAATTTCCGTAGATGGATACTGCCATATCCATTGTTATACTGTATATCCATTATACTGCTTTGGATTAGAAGGCTGGAATAAAAATTCAGCTATATGAATATATTCGTCAGCTATTTACGAGAGATTAT
Source organism: Hetaerina titia (assembly GCA_037158775.1). NCBI lineage: Eukaryota > Metazoa > Arthropoda > Insecta > Odonata > Calopterygidae > Hetaerina > Hetaerina titia. The sequence goes on along the minus strand of CM073768.1, from coordinate 54,462,085 downwards.
GTAGGTTGTCGCAATTAACAGAAAATGTTACAGTAGGTAACCAGTTAAGCTCTATTGAAGAGAATCTTCTTCGACAAACGACCGCCTCATTGGACTTGAAATACTTTCCATTGAAAGAAAATAACTTTTAATGGAATTTAAAATAACATTTAAAACATACTAGGCTTTGGTGGAAATAACCGTTTACTCCGTGCAAAAAGTGTTTACCTACAGCATGAAAAATTCCCGCTGAATCAATTCGGTCACATATGTACATTGATATATTTTGTGCAAATTTGCCTTCGGAGGTTAAGAATATTATAGGAGTCAACACTAAGAGCCCACCAATTCACAAATGCATTCATTCACGTAAATATTGAACTTATACGCGAGTCTGAATTTCCATATGACGAAATAATGTGTTAATTCGTATTTGGTTCATTTTGGACAGGAAAGTTGGTGCAGAAACCTTACACTAATACCCTTCTCACAAATATCTAAACGAATTACTCATCCCTTTTTCTTTGTGCATTATTCCTCACTCAACCTACTTATTATTCCAGTCTCACGTCCTACTACATCACCTTAACCCACTTCTTTAATTCATCCGTACTCATTTCTCCAGCTGTTGCTTCCTAGTTCCGAATTTAATTTCCAGTTCAGCATGGACCAGAAATAGATGAAAAATGGCTCCATTAATATTCGGTTAAGTTTTGAGAATATTGTGCAAGTTGATATTTTATTTTTTAGTCAGGGTTTAGGTTTAAATTTCCTCGTGAAATCTTGTTATCCCCTCCGGCAACACCCTGCAACGACGGGACGCCTTCGATATAAGTAAACGTATAGGTTGCCTGCTCCCCTAGAGCGGTTTAAACGGCCCATGCTGAAGTGCGTCGTTCGGCTCTCCTTGGAATTCATTTGACGGAAGTAAAACCCCGACGGTACGGTATCACCGAAAGGGTGTCCCGAATTTTTTTTAGAGGAGTCTGGAATTCTGAATTCATTCATGACCTATCATCATGCACGAGTGACGACGAGAGCGGAAATGTGAGAGAGCGTGAGGAGATAATAAACACGCGTTTTTACTCCCTCTTCCCTTTTCATTTTTTTTATACATTTCTCCGAAATGACATAAGGGATGAGGAAAAGTGGGACGGGAGGCGTCTTCGCAGTTTTGACGTCACACGTAACCGAAAACCCATCCACGAAGGACGGAAGATGCCTCGGAACGAGCGCGGGGAGGGGCGAAGAGATATATGAGGATAGATTTGATAATATTTGAGTAATGATTAATTTGTTACCTAACTTGTTCAAGTGAAAATCTAGGCACTAACATCTTTCTGCCGATTAAGCCCAAAATGCCGGAAATTTGGCACAAAAGAGTCGATTGCACAGCGATTGGAGTAACATATGGCAAATTAAATACGGAATACGGAAATCAAAGTCAGAAATCACGGTAAAAGATAACGGGCTCGGAAGAGGAGAGACAGGGAGAGAGAGAGAGAAGGAGAACACGGAGAAAGGGAGATTATTTAACTAGGATATGGGAAGTGAACAAGATTGGAAATAAGGGAGAGAAGGAATGGAGAGGGTGGGGGAAGAGTGCAGTAGTGAGGGCTCGGATTTCGCGCGGTCGGATGAATAATTGATGCGTCGCGTCGATTTAAAATGTATACACACACTCTCTCTCTCTCTCTCACTCGCCCCACTACCATCTCCATCACCCTCCCTCTAAACCTTCCATCCCCCTCTCCTCCATCCCTGATTATTGCCACATTACCATTCCGCTTGCGTACCGTGAAACGGATTTTAAGCCCTCGAAATTCATAACCCGTGCAACGACACGCGAAACTAATGCAAAAACACCACCTTCTACCACCCTAAAAATTCTCACACACTCATTTGCCACACTTTCGTTCCGAAAAAAACATCACAAGAGAGAAATGTGGAGTCTAATGCCACAGAAAATCTTTTCTCCTTATTCCCTGCATCCCGAAATCACACGGGGAAGAGGTTTTCCGTTTGCGTGGGCGAATTCCAATCTCGTGATAACGCCTCCCATCAAAACTTTACCGTATGCAGTTCCCCTCCGGTGAAAGTATTCTTAGTCCTTATGGTCGTAATTGGATCCTTAACGGCTAAGGACTTCCTCTCACTGACTTTTTTTCTTAAAATTTGTCTTTCTTCAAAACTAAGGTTTTCAGTTGCTAATTTTAAGATAAATTTAGGAAATATAGTATATGTATTCGCCAGAATAAAGACCACATACTAAAGACGGTTTCGAAAATATGACCTTCGTCTGAGCCTGCGCATATGATATTTCCTCAGGTAAAACTATTTATGCACGTGTCCCCATTAGTGTGACGCAAGGTTTTGGAGTAGCTATTACCGAAACGAATGAATAAATGATTGTTAAAATGTGCGAAATCTAATTTTGGTGAAATTCCCCTCAGAGTGTTTTCGCTATCTTTTGAAGCAGCTGAGTCGCTGGATGATCAAAGGAACGCAGCGTCCTTTTTACATGTCTTTGACAAACGAGCGTGCATTTCCTAGAACAGTTAAAAAAATATTTTAATGAATTAACAAAGATATGAAAATTTTGTTTGCGACGAGAGAGCGCAGTGGTTAGAGCTAACCCGAGATTATGCCCTTGAACAACTACATCCGAAATCCCTGTGGTACGATTTTCTGTTTTCCGGAATCTCATGTGAAACCGCTGGTGACTGAGTGAAAGGAATACGTTTCCTACCCTTAACGAGTGAATTTCACTTAACTTAAGGCTACACTTATGGTTAAATCTCACATCAAAACTACGCCTACAAAAAATACTGTGGTTGATATAGAAATACTGGTTGCGTTCCAAAGGTAATGCAAATAAATTTCCCGTGACGCTCCTATTAGTTGGAGTGAGATCATATTACTTGAAGTAGGTGGGAGAGACGCTAAGATTTGCCGCAAAATCAATCTCAGGGCTCTCTAAGGTGTGAAACCGGCAGGACGTCAGTTTTGTAAACCTCTGCTCACCGACCAAGGCACTAAAGATCAACCGCGCGGAAATTTCAAGTGAACTTTTGCAACGTATTGAAAATGAACCTGATTAATTGGACAACGTAGTCACTGGTGATGAAACCTTGTTTTTTCAATAAAACCTAGAAAAATTACGCAAAAGCTCCGAATGGCACACTGACCAGTCCCCCAAGCAAAAAAGGCAAGAATGAGAAAACCAAAAGTGAAAACTATGCTCATTGTCTTTTTCGACAGTAAAAGAGGTCCATAAGGAGTTTGTTCCTCAAAGACAGACAGTTAACGTTCCATACTACGTGAATGTGTTGGAAAGACTCCAAAAAGGGTCAGGTCAAGAAAATACATCTCCGCTAACTGGTAACTCCATCACGACAACGCGCCTTGCCACAACGCGCTACGAGTCCGTGAGTTCCTGGCCAAACACCAGGTGCTAACACTGCCTCACCCCCATATAGTCCTGATATCACCCTAGCAGACTATTTTTGGTTCGTTCGGATTAAAGAAGCCCTGAAAAGAAATCGTTTTTTGTCCATAGAAGAGATCCAATTAGGCGTGACGAAGACCTTGCGAAAGGCCCACAAAGACGCCTTCCAGGGCGTGTACAGGTCATGGCAGAGTCACTGGAAAAAATGTGTAGTGGCCCAAGAACAGTACTTTGATGAATTTTAATTGTTTTTGCACATGTGTTCAATGAATTACTTTAAAAAAATAAAAATTAGTTTTGGAACTTATCCTGTATTTAAGATGACTTTAAGGTTTTTAATCAATTAAAAATATTTTCCGCATGTAATGTAAAAAATTAAATTTCTAAAACTATTTCAGGTCCCAATTTTTCGGTGCCAGGATGTTTCTGTTGCCTATCGTCTTACTTCGACAAGTTTTTGTTTAGATAATATATGAATTTGCGCAAAAGACAATCGGAAACTATTTTTTTCGAGGCAAGGAACATCATCTGAGCCGGACTTTGCTATCAGTCACCGAGTAATTTAAGGTCATAGAGTGTTTTTAAACAAATACTTGCAATGCTGGCACAAAAGTGCGAAAGATTATCCAATGTACATCTTCGGAATATAATTTTATACAAATGAAAGTACTCAAATACGTTGGTAAATTACTAAGATTGGAAGGGCTGAGAACAGAATGAGTTAGTTCGGGGTGAGATACCAGTCAGAAAAAAGGCAGTATGTGAACTGTATTGAAAATTAAATTGATACTGCACTTAATGCTAGAGATTAGGTGACACATTTTCGGGAAATGGACGTATATGAAGACGGCTTGGCTATGAAACTACAACTCTAAGAAATTAACAAGTTATCGTGAAATTCTAAGTTGAGTGACCATTTCAATAAAGATCGGCCATTTTAGACAGGAGGAAGTTTTGAAAGGAGTTCAAGATTCACTAAATTATGTAAACCGGAAGGAATAGACTTGATTGTTACATATGAAATAATCAGTTATTATTTTTCTGATTTTAAACTGGGTGGAAAACCCTTGAACTCCGAATATTTTTTGCAGTATCCACGAGGCTCAGGATTATTTAAGTATATTCGTGCCATATAAATAAATAAACTGAAGAGGGAAAATATATATTTCAATTTTGATAGGCATTACTAGTCCTCTCGATTTCCTATGGGTCTCTTGATCAATGCAAAAAACACCATAGTCAAGGGATTCGAAGGGAAACCCCAAATTAGAAGTAGGTAGATTTCAGCGTTTTTTTGTGAAAATGTTGTTAGCATAAAAAAAGTGGACAAGAGGGATTAGTCTCACCAAAAAAACCCCTCACAAAGGGCTTGGAGACACCAACCGGAAAGTATTTGAAATTTGGATAAATACACAGGAAAATGGAGAGTAAAAAGTATAAATTTTGAATACCATATGCCATGAAAAGTACCCATGCACCGTAAATACGTAAGTTGACGCAAAAACATGTTAAATATCCTTTTAGTGCACGCATTTCATTATTGAAGTTCTAACACTTTACATTTTCTTTATTTTTGAAACCCTATATATATATATATATATATATATATATATATATATATATATATATATATATATATATATATATATATATATATATATATATATATATATATATATATATATATACTAAATACTTGGCGAAAAAGCAAAGTTCTATGCCTAAAAGTACACTCTTTGACATCAAGTTCATAAAATATTCTGTATTTTCAAAAATTCCATGCCAAACTTTACCAAATACCTTTAAATAAAATCTTCACTTAGAAAAAACAGTTATTTTCTTTCATATTCGTTCACTGGGTTTCCTTTCCCAAAGAGTACCGTAAACCGTCTGATGCTTAGCGGATGGTCCAGCGTCAGACACCGTTCTTGACATCCAAATTTGGAGCTGTGCAAAGTTGTTATTTATTAAATTACATTTAATTTTAGGATGAATCTTGGCAATCTGATATTTTTACATTATATTTTCAATGAAAAATTACGTATTCTCGAGATTGAGCATACCTAATTTTGCCCCGCTAAATCAGTGATTGTTACCAATGTGCAAGTGTTTGATGCTTTATATCTATATAGGTTAGCCGACTTTAAATGAATTTCAAAAGAAATCATTCTTTCAATTTCTCCTTCACTTACATTATAAAAGTACCATGTACTACTTGCACAATCTTCTACCAATCACTCAATCGTGTAGCTTCGACAAAATTATCGCCAATGAAAAGGTGAGCACCCACTTCACCAGTGAAGCGGATCCTCATTTCTTTGTGAACCCAAGACCTCCGTCGATTTCTGTCTGGTCGTCGTGGTTTCGCACGAGTGAGCATCTTCTTGAGCCAACCAGCGAGTATTCAAAGATGTATGAGGGTCAAACAAGAGAAATCCAGGAGATATGCTCATATGCCGCTCCTCTTACGACAGCTGGTGAGTTCAAAGCATAGGCCGTCGCAAGCGGTGGACCCGCAGGACTCTCCGAGGTTTCCCGTCTCCCTTACCCTTCTCCATTATTCTCATCCTGACCTAGTCTCTTGTTTTACATATTCACACGGCTTTAGTCGTAAACACGAAGCTCGATGCATGCAGTCACTCCATTCCCCCCTCTCCAGCTCGTGTTTTCTAGTTCACGCTTTGTCTAAACAATGGCTCGGTAACAATTTGCAATGGGTGGAAATATTCAAGGCTAATAGCGTTTTATTCTGGCCATGCGCACCTGCCGCCTGAATTTAGATTTCCCCGGCGTGCATTTTTTTTGATGAAATGATTATTATTTCAACATTACAATCCCTCGGAATCGTAACAGCGCCGCCGCAGTAGTGGAAGATGAGTACATTCCCGGGATGTTTTTTTACCCGCATACATCAGCCGCTTGCTTTTTTTCCCGGTTAATTAGAATGCCACTCAAATCTTCCCGTGCCATGGGTTCCCGAGTACCTAACCTCATCCTCTTTCCCCTGCCGACACTCCTTTCCCCCCCGCTTTCCCCTTTGATCTTTCTCCCCGACGCTTCCTTGCCTCGTTTTTTTATTACCTCTGCCCTCGTCGCTAATCTTCCCTCCTTATTTAATTCCTGGGCTCTCCTCTCCGCTTCTCCCGCCCAGGCTCCTCACCCTCATTCTTTTGGGACGCGTTGTGCCGGTTTTCCGACGTCATGCCTTCGGCATATTTTTTTTTTGTTGCGGGAAGTTCCTTTGCAATGCGTGTGGATGTTGAACCATCGTGCGGCACCTCATGAAAAAGAAAGAATGAATCCTACGGAGATCCCTGCAGGGTTTGGTAGGACGGCCACGTTTATACATTTTGTGTCGGCGGTGCCAAAGCGTCATAGGTTTGGAAAACGTTCAGTGGGGCAGATATAACAGCGCAAAACCCCGTAATGTAGGGCAGTCCCGTTGCAATATTTTAACAGGATTTTGAATGTTTAAATCCTTGACCGAAAGCAGAAACAAAGCAAATGACAGAGGACCTATCAACATTCTCCAGCATTCGGAGAAAGTTTTTGAGCACATCAAAATGGGGACGTTATCGCGTTGTGCGATACTTGAGATGGAGCAAAACAGTATTCTATATTATGTAGATTGCGCTCCTGCAATTTGTTTCAAACATCTTCTGAACCTGGTAATATTATTTTAAAAAGCAAACTATATTACTATCAGTTCAACTGAGATATATTAAGTGTTGGAAAACACACTTGTTGAAACTTCTTTGTGGTGTGAAAGAAAGAAATCGTTGCTGTTCCACCAAAGAAAATGCACATTAAATATGCGATCAGTTCCGGCACAGAAGATTAAACTTCATAATGAAATGCTGCTTGAGGGTAAGTGACGTATCACAAGGGGCTTAATCAATTGCTAAAAAATAACTAATGGAATATTCAATAATCTGCTATTGGTAACCTAAACTTATATTTCGCAGGGATTTCGTATTTTAACTTCTTTATGACTTCTTTGAATTGAGATCCTCACTTCTTAGCTACAAACTACGTAGGTACTACCAAAAAGCGAAAGTCACCCTGGAGCTGCTTTGTTTATAATATCAAAATGTTCCGGTTTATATATATATTTTTTTCATCTATCGATATCACACGTCATATTTTCTCCATTAATACATGCAAATAAATTTTCTTAGTGATTAAACACAATTCCTCATTGGTATTACCGATATTCATATTTATTTCCTGATGTTTGAATCGAATAACGTGTTAAAGGTCAATTCAATCGGGAACTGGTGTCATGGGAAACACTTAAATTGCAGTACATTTCAAATAGAAATGAGAAAAAACCTGTATTGCTCCCAATAACAATGCTCAGGGCAGTTTAAAACGTTTAATACATAGTCCTCCAAATCCTCGATTTACTTCGAGTTACCAATAACTCTTTCAGCTCAAATAAAGTCATCGACCAGAGAGGTATACGTAAATACTACACCTAAGTACAGCTTATTTTATTTATTTATAATTTATTTTATAGACGACTGTTGAATATTTTTTAATTACAGTTTTTCTCATTCTATTGTTAAATTTAAATTTTCTCATTAGTATTTTTTTAAACATTTTCCACTCTATAATGATATGTTTATAATTTAAAATTTTTACACATACTGTACGCTAAGTGGTGCATCATATTAAACATACTGAGGCTTAAGTACTTTAAGTTTGTATGCTTTGAGAACGATTGACCCTTCAAATAATGAACAAATACAAGAGTTATTACTCTCAAAAACTTAGTGAAATACTCTAATATGATACAAATATCTAACTTAATCATTTATTTTATGACAAAGGACCTATCAACATTCTCCAGCATTCGGAGAAAGTTTTTGAGCACATCAAAATGGGGACGTTATCGCGTTGTGCGATACTTGAGATGGAGCAAAACAGTATTCTATACTATGTAGATTGCGTTCCTGCAATTTGTGTTTCAAACATCTTCTGAACCTGATAATATTATTTTAAAAAGCAAACTATGTTACTATCAGTTCAACTGAGATATATTAAGAGTTGGAAAACACACTTGTTGAAACTTGATTGATTTCACTGTCTCAAATTTCACTAATTAATTTACACTTCATTATGCATTCTTATTTCTTAGAGTGGTTTTATTGCTGATGCTGCACATACAAAGGAGGAGAGAACTCAAATTTGAAAACTATTTATCTAAAAATAATTAAAAACAAAACAATACTGTTAGTTCACTCAATTAATGTATAAATTAATTTCTAGTTTCGCGTAGTCAGAATTCAGTATTGATATTTTACTTGAATAAGTGAATAAGAAAACAATCAAAGAAATAAATAAACAATTATTAGAATATTCATCTGCTCACACTTGCACTCACGTGCACAATTATTCACCCTGATACCTGGAAGGAGTTTGCCATTTTCTCATGGCATCACCAAATACTTGAATAACCAAAATCGTAATATAATGCATTGATCTAAAAAATACATGAATTTGCTTTCAATGGCAAATAAAGTATCTGATCATTTTTCACATTCATTTAAATTAGGATGAAGTTGAAATACAGTGTATTTCTCTGGCATTGAACAATCAGTTATTTTATAATGATATTATTACCTATTCCTCAACTCCTTGTATGTCAGCCTACCCAATTCAACGTAAAAGAGAAATAGTTTTTGACCTGAAGAATCTTGTATTCCTAGCGACGAAATGCCACTACTTCCCTATAAATCATCACCAAAAGGTTTTTTTCAGCGTCTGTGGCACATGTATAAGTTTTTTCACGCTTTCACCACTTTCACCGACATCTCTATTTCTCTCACTCTTTGACCTAGCATTCACATGCAGGCCAAAGTTCCCTGTCCGAGAGGCGACATCACTTCCACGTCACGGCCGCCTCTCAACCTGTCACTCGCCGGCGTGATTTGATATGCCGCCACCGCGCCTCACCCTCCCTCTATTTTCTCTCTCGCGAGGATTCTCCTTCGTTCGCATCGAAAGTGAACGCGGTTGAGGAATTTCGACTCCCTTCGCCCATCCCAAAGATTTGCCCCATGAACGGTCATCCGTGGTCGATGGTATGGAAATAAATCATCATCTATTAACCCATGCTACAGTGGTGTTCGAGCCTCCTTATCTATTACAAACAGTTAAATTTGAGGAAATACTACGGCCGCGGCATAACTCAGCTTTATAATATACGTATTGAATCACGAAAACCCGCCACATGGCGAACAAAATCACATGAAAATAGATATTAGGAAAAGGGATAGCAACACACAGGAGAGGTGGGGAACGTGGAATCGAGCAGATCACTAGTGTAAAAATATTTCTTTGACCGGAACATGAACCACGGATCTTTCGACTTGCCGGGCGGATGCTCTAACCACCTGAGCTATGATTCTATCGAGGAAACGTAATTTACACTGAAATATAGTATTCAGGGGTTTATAGAACCAAAGGCTTCTATTCTTTGGCCAGGAAATGGCGTTAGGGAGCTGTTTCACCCACCAAAGGAGAAATAGACAATACATACAAGAAGAAATGACAGTAGGAAAGCAATCATACGTGCAACGTCATAAAGGATAGGAACAGTGCGTTCCGTGGCACGAACAGCCAGAAGAAGAAGATGAACCACATTGGCCAAATATACATTCAAACACGAAAACCCGCCATATGGCGAACAAATATTCATTCATATGGATATAGATAAAAGGGAAATGGAGCCCTCATCCACTATCTATTGATATTTTTCACTGGATTGAGACAGTTTTAGTAGAGGCTTCCATTCGAAGCGCGGTGCACTTTGCGGGTGTAATTTTGATCGGGGCAATGGGATATACGTTTTTCCTCCCCAGTTTCCAGCAACCTGCAACACAAAATGACGCTTACATCGACTGAAAAGGAGCCAATACTCCCTCGCGCGACTAGCGGTTGGATTGGGGGAAAGGAGATGGCATGAACTCCCTCCATTCCACATTACGGTTAACCGCGGAGCCTCCTTCACTATCCAGCTCCTCTCTCTCTCTCTCTCAGCAACCCTCACCTCTCAACACCCCTACTCCCCAACACCCCTCTCGACTTCCGCGTCCTTTCTATCAGTGAACCTCCCCTCTGTCCCTTCCCATCCGTTCGACTACACGCCCCTTCTCCAACCTCCCCAGAATAAATCTTTCGCGAGCTCCCAATTCACTTCCCTCCCGCAACTCCCTGGTCCCCGTCCGCCCACGACCCCTCCTCCCATCCGGACTCAACCACCCACTCCGCGACACACGCATGTCGCGGCGCTCCGCGCTAACTCCTTCCAGCGCCCGCTTTTGCCGGGGGAAGTGCCGAAGAATAATGCAACAGCCACTGATGGCGAAGTTTCCATCGCGGATGCATTTTTAATGACTTTCACTTTCTTGCGGGAAATGGATGAATAGTTTTATCCGCTCCCTGAGTGTGATGGAGAGGGAGGGGGGAATGAGACAGAGAGGTGGAGAACGGAGAGAAAGAGAGAGGGAGAGAAAGAGAGAGGGAGAGAGCGCGCATCTCCGCGTTTCGCCGTTGTCATCAATAATTAAACCCGATATCAATATGAAGGCATCGATTCCCTCTCTTATTCCTATTCTAATCACATTCACCCTCCGCACCCCCTTCCTAAAGTGTTGGCAGGCATGGCGTGGGTTGGAGTGTTCGCAAACGGGAAACAAGTTTTCGTTCCTCACGAATCCTCCTCACACCCCACAAAACCCTTTACACCCCTTCCCCCAACTATATCCCTCCCTCTCTCTAGACTCCCTTGCGATCCCTGGTTTAATAACGCGGAGACACATTGCCATTGGGATTGATTTTTTTAGGCTCGTATGCCGTTGAAGGTTGTGAAAGGGTCACGTCAAGTATCCTGAGCGTGTGATTTCAGCAAAGGGTAGAGAATTATTGAAATAGATCTTTTTTCAGCTTGCGCTCATCAAAATTTACTTCAAGATTGGAATGAAAAATTGATTGCTAGAGGATCATAGACGTCAATTTTACATTCTGCTCAACAATTCTATTTATATCTCTAATAAAAAAACCTTAGACGCACACTAGACTGAGTAAACTGATATGCACCATTAAAACTTATTCCATCTATTATAATCGTTCACATTAATAAACTAATTCTTTAACCATAGAAATTGCACCAGGTATTTTGAGATTACGTTTAAAGATAGTAATTCATATGGAATAATTACGAAGAAATGGCTTACAAGTGAGAACAGTGATAACATTCGTCTGGAAATTAGAATAAATATGTCCAATCAGACCCTGGATCAAAGTTCAAAATGTGAGTATTCATGTCGGTGAAATTCAATTCAGTTTAATGAAAGGTATGTCTCAGGGAAGAGGTAGCGTAATAAAAACATAACTAATTGGCCCACGCAGATTTATAAATGTTGAAAAAATATGGTTGAATTGGCCAGAAAATCGCTGAGAACGAGGTATTAAGGCATAAAATAAGCATGCACGATGTAAAAATATTAGAAAAATTACTTTTGCCATTTACACCTGCCATTTATGTCACACGTTATTTAAAATTTAATAAACAATCTGTATTTTTAAACAATGTTTTTATGGTCTTAACTATTCCATTGTTCCGATTTACCCATTTATTACTCTCACACCTCGCTACTACTCGTCTTATTTTCTTCTAATAGTATATATTTTTTACTGATCTGATTCGTAAAGGGGTAATTGCATTCCGTAGTGATGCATTGCCATTTCCACATATACCTTCTCTTTCTGCTTGCTCTAACAATTCTAATCGTGGTTATTTACCCCAAACTAATTATATATTCTTTGTAAATGTTTGATATTTTATTTCAGTATGTCCCATATCCCTACTAAATTAACACCATATTTTCGTTATGGTTTTTAATGATCCATATTGTATTCCAATAATAATTTTATGTTCCAAAATTTAGCATATCTTAATGAAGAAATAATTTTGTCCACCGATCCACAGAAATTGTTATATTTATTTTAACTGACTTATTTTAATTAATCTGTTTAATCTGAAATAAATGACAACATTTATATACATTCTGTGACTTGCTTGTTGCAGAGTAAATATTTCATAAGAATATATATTTTCATACTTTTTTATCATTAATGAGATTACATCATGGGCAATTTTATTCCTTGCCTTTCACAAAAATCCTTAACAATAAATCAAAGCATACATTTATTAAATATTTTCTCCATGACTCCTTGCATCGGAACGGAGTTCTGGAAATTGGCGCGGAAAACGCAATCTCATCGTCAGCAAAGGTTTGTCAACCCTCAAGAGAGTGCTCGCACGACTTGACTTAAAACCAACCCCCCGTCCACTTCTACCATCAAAAAGCTTTTAAGGCGCCTTTTATTCCACCCATGCCTCCCCGATTTGCTTGGGAAATAACCGAGACCCGACAAACCATCCATTTCAATTCGCTCCCCCGCGCGCGGAAAGACAAACGACAACTCCAAACGGCGAGTTCAATTTATCGCCGAAGAAACTGTACTATTGATCTCCTTCCATTTGAGGTTAATGATGTCGGAAGGATCACAACGGAGAAAATGGAAGACAAATGCACGGGGTCGCGCGACTGAAGAGGGGGTGGGGGTTGAATTGGGAAGTGAGCGGTGTGAGGGATGGAGGTAAGTGGATGACGACTTCTCCCAGAGGGACGACATACGTAATAGGAGGAAGAGAGATAGAGAGAGAAGGGAGAAATGAAAAGAGAGAGGCAGGAAGAATGAGAGGGAGAGAATGAGAGGGAAAGAATGAGAGGGAGAGAATGAGAGGTAGAGAATGAGAGGTAGAGAATGAGAGGGAGAGAATGAGAGGGAGAGAATGAGAGGGAGAGAATGAGAGGGAGAGAATGAGAGATAGAGAGAGAGAGAGAGAGAGGGAGAGAGAGAAAAAGAGAGAGGGAGAGAGAGAAAAAGAGAGAGGGAGAGAGAGAAAAAGAGAGAGGGAGAGAGAGAAAAAGAGAGAGGGAGAGAGAGAAAAAGAGAGACGGAGAGTGGGAGAGGGAGGGAGGAAGAGAGGAAGAGAGGAAGAGGGGGAGAGGGACGGAGGAAGAGGGGGTGAGGGAAAGGGAAAGAGGGAGAGGGAAAGAGGGAGAGGGAAAGAGGGAGAGGGAAAGAGGGAGAGGGAAAGAATGAGAGGGAGAGAATGAGAGGGAATGAATGAGAGGGAGAGAATGAGAGGGAGAGAATGAGAGGGAGAGAATGAGAGGGAGAGAATGAGAGGGAGAGAATGAGAGGGAGAGAATGAGAGGGAGAGAATGAGAGGGAGAGAATGAGAGGGAGAGAATGAGAGGGAGATAATGAGAGGGAGAGAATGAGAGGGAGAGAATGAGAGGGAGAGAATGAGAGGGAGAGAATGAGAGGGAGAGAATGAGAGGGAGAGAATGAGAGGGAGAGAATGAGAGGGAGAGAATGAGAGGGAGAGAATGAGAGGGAGAGAATGAGAGGGAGAGAATGAGAGGGAGAGAATGAGAGGGAGAGAATGAGAGGGAGAGAAAGAGAGGGAGAGAATGAGAGGGAGAGAGAGAGAGGGAGAGAGAGAGAGGGAGAGAGAGAGGGAGAGAGAGAGAGGGAGAGAGAGAAAAAGAGAGAAAAAGAGAGACGGAGAGTGGGAGAGGGAGGGAGGAAGAGGGGGAGAGGGACGGAGGAAGAGGGGGGTGAGGGAAAAGGGAAAGAGGGAGAGGGAAAGAGGGAGAGGGAGGGAGGAAGAGGGAGAGAGGGGATCGTGCTCGAATGTATGTGTTCATGTGCGAAGGTGTGAAAATTCGGTAGTGATTCCCCTGCTGCTTCTTTCTGGCAAGGGCGACTTCGGTGGCGGGCGGGAGGGGATAAGGCGCGTGGAAGGGTCCTCTCGGGTGACGAGGAAAGGATTTAGTGCGATGGTGGAGGTGGTGCATGAGGAGGGGGCTGGCGGTGATCGGGGGAGAGGGGGGTGCCGGAGTACGAATGGCTGGAAGGGTGTGGGGGCGAAAATGGGTCACCCGGCGGGGGCATAAAATAGGGGGAGGGGCATGGGAGTAGTGGAGGTACGGGGAGTAGTCGTCTGAAATGGACGGGCGCTGAAGTTACAGAGGTGGGCTCGGCTGTAACTTGGTGCGGGAGGGGGAAGAACATAGGAGTTTTTTTTAACCGGAGGAGGAATGGGGTGGTTTGGGAGGGTGTAATGGAGGGAGGGGGTCGAGGCGGAAGGGTGGGGACTTTCCGGTGTCGAAAGACAAAGAGGTGGAGACCCAGAGGGACGGCGGAAAGAAGACCCGTTGGTGGATGGGTTGGGAAGCGGTGAATTGCGAGCAGGAGGTTATATGGCTGAGGACTCTTTCCTCCCTCTACCACGCCACCCCTATCCAGGGGAGTGAAGGAAAGGATAGCGGGCGGGCCAGGAGTAGGGGAGCCAGTTTTGGTGGGAGAGGGGAGAGATCGAGGAAGACAGTTCATTTCGGGCAATCCTTATTCTTTCTGGCGTCGATAGAATCAATAACACGGCGAAAAGTTTTCGCGGAGTGATCCGGCTAGGAAACAGGAAAGGGAAGGGAAGGGTGGAGAAAGAAGTCGTAAGATAATGGGGACAAAGAGAAGGAATGGGCTTCCGCCGAATCGAATGAAAGGCAAGAGAGGAAGTGGGGGAAATTCTTGGAAGAACAGTAGGCAGTGGAAGGGGAATGAGGATAGGGGATCCTTTCATCAAAACCCTTTCCTTTTGGATTCGCACAATATGCGTGAAACTTTCTCCACTGAAACGACATTCCCATCACTCCAGCGTGAGAGTGGGTCTTATGGAACTATTACTCCATTATCTCAACTGGATATAAAAAAAGCATCATATCCCGCAGCATCAGTCTCATTTAGAATTCTGGAGTATTCATCCGATTTACTCCATAAAAGACCTTCTTTTATTGGCTCACGACCAATAAAGTCCAATCTTAGTCCATACCTATGGACTAAGACAGAGAAAATTGGCGATTTTAAAAGCATCTTATAAACAGAATAAAAAACTCTTTGGAATGTTAACGACATTGCAAACGTTGATTAGAGTAATATTTTATCAGTTCAATAAATTCATGCCTTTTTGATGACATAAGACAAAGCTAAATGGCTTCTTTAATCCCGTCTAATGAAGATAGTTGATGACTAAATTTCTAAACTTTACCTTCTTGCATGTTCCGACTTCTATCAAAAACATATTTAGATTAGTTAAAACAATGGATTGTAAAGGAAAAGGACTACTCACTGAATTTTTAATCACCACATAAATACACACTTTTTAACACGGAAATTATCAATTAAATCATGAATACACCAAAAACATGCGATTTAAATACATCAGCAGAATCCTAATTTCGCTGGAACGCATTAGATCAGTAGGCACACATTATTTGTTACGATATACGAATGGGAGGATTTATTATCCTCAATCAAGACATTTTCACTGGCATATCATTATAAAGCAATTTAATGTGATTAATTTGATAAAGAATAGTTTTATCCGAACAAAGACCGCAAATGTAAAATAAAACCTAAATGCAAACAAAACTTTCGTGTCAAGTACAAATCCATCAGAGTTACTTTCAGATCCTCAAATGAATGAGAAAGGTAATTGTGATTTTAGGATAGAAATTACGTACACTGCGTAAATCAGACTCCTATTGTGCCAAAGGAAAGCCTTGTAGTTACAAAATCTAATAAACGGTTAACTTCAAGAGTATACTGATAATGTTTCTTAAAATGTTTTTACAAAAGACTCAGTTAGACCTGGCTGCTCTTGAGCACATTAGCAAAATTGTAAATAAGCAAATATTTGTATTTCAAATTCTAATCCAGTAATTCCAATAAATTTACAGAAATCCAAGTTAAAATTTTTATTTTCCACTATTAAATACGAGTATAATTTTAAGTTAAAATGGAAGTTTAAATTAATTTGGAAATCATCTTCATCATATTTAATTATCTAAGAAAAATTTACAAAAAATATAATGCTAACAATTAGGGAAATATATTTTGTGTTTTGTAAAATTATTTTAGTTGATATTATGAATTAAAAGCAAACTTCCCGAGCTTCTGATAATTAAAATCATTGTTATAAAGTAATATGGAGATATCACGTTTGAATTGAAATTTAATATATAGAGGGGAAGTGGATCTTAAAAATGTAATAATATAAACCAGCGGGTCACGGTGGTCTAGTGGGTAGAGCGTTGGACTACGTTGATTCATGGAGTCTTAAGAAATATGTTACACCATTAGATATGTCGACTAAAAAGATATCGAGCAACCATGTTGATATTTTCATCAGTGTCATATAATGGGTAGGTAGAGCAGACCCTTGACACAAGGAGAAGAAAACAGAGAAAATATAATCTTTCCCAGCCTAAAAAGTTATAAGAAAAGAATAATTTTGCTGTGGGTCGCTCGGAAATAATAGTGATAAGATAAAAATAAAAACTTCACCTATAAAGGATCTTATATTAAAATTCGTTATTTTGAAAATGTATAATTCATTCACACTGAGCGCGAATGAATTTTACACTTTGACAATTGTGCATTTTATGCCAATAAGCGGATGACTCCGTTAAAAGTTACTGTCGGGGTATCTGAGAGAATTCTTTTGAAGCAGGTTATTCCTACATCACAAATAATTACAAGAAACTGTGCGAGATTCCGCGGCAAAAACCTATTGACGATTTGACATCCGCTAATATGAATTTCAATGAAACGATTTCAGAGTGTAAAAATCATTCGCCTTGACCGGGATTTCGGAGTGCAAGAGGATGCCTCGATAGCTAAACTGGCTAAGGTACTTGGCCGAACATCGGGGGATCCCATTTAAAGCGAATGATTTTTACACTCTGAAATTGTTCCATTGAAATTCACAAATAATATTCGTAAAACTGTTAGAGTAAATTTTTTATTACAAAGGCTTATTATTCTTATCTAAACCGGAGATAACGGTGTATTGTGCTCCCACGAATATCGGGTGTGGGTAATCGGACATAAAATAAATACGGGTAATGTTTACCAATTTAGAACGGGTTCTAAACAAAATGACTGCGTGGGTGAAAATAATACAAAATCCGTACATTAGGACAAAGGGAAAAAATCAGAAGACGAAAAGAAAAGAAATTACTGGGAGACAAAGATGACTGTCAAGCGCTCGGTTCGAGAAGAAGCGAGTAAATGGGAGAGAGCGGGGAAAGGGTGTACATTGGAAGGATTTCAGGAAACATGAGTATCGACGGCGCTTCATTTTACAGAAAATATGTACTTTTTTCCAATAGATTATCTCAGAAAACTTCGGCAGTTAATTAAATATTAATTAAAGATTATCTCAGAAAACTTCGGCAGTTAATTAAATAGATCGTGTGAGCTGAATGGTTTTGACGGACATATTTGACGGGAGGTAGTCACAGAAACTGAGGTACCGAGATACACAATACCATTAACGAAAATGCCTATTTCCATTGAAATTAAGCTATAATTTTGTACCTGAGCAACTAGTAGGAGAAAAATTTCTTAAACTCCTTTCTTCTCCCAATAAGTATGTAATTACCTGTAATTAATAAGTATGTACGTTCCAGATAAATTTCTTGCTGAATCCTGGGGTACAATTACTTGTTGTAGTTAAGCGTACATACTTGTATGCTTGTGGAGTGAAGGTAGGTGGATGTGTGTTTGCATGCGCGTGGAATGATGGGATGTTTCTATGAATGTGTGCACTGCTGTGGATTAGGGTTTGCATGTGTGTGTTGGTTTTGAATGCGGTATTTTTTTTTCCTTTTTTGGGTGGTGACCTGACACCCCCCCGCCACACGCCCTTGCGGCAGCTGGCGGGGTATTATGTAAATGTAGATGTAACATTAAAAGAAACTCAATATTGTATTTGGAGTTGTTATCCGAATACTACGTCTTATCCTTGAGATGAGTGCACGTATTGGTTAAGATTGGCTTAACTTTTGTGAATTTTCTCAGCCTGCGCCTTGAAAATACTGTTCGACCTCTGTATACATATGCATATACATCATCAACCTGGTGCAAAATAAAGAAATAAAAAATTCACTGGGCTAAATCGCGGATAAAGGATGGGCTTAGTACGATCACTTTGACGTACATAGACAGCTTCTGCCGTTAAAGATTTTCAGGACATGGTGCCGGGATGAAAGGGAGGAAGCGTGAATTGGTGAACCCTTCGCGGAGAAAGAAATGAAATAAAAGAGAAACCGAAGGTGAAGAAAAGGTTAAGAGAAAGTAGAGAGTGGGTGAGGAGAATTAAACGAAAGAACTTTAGGTAAATGAAAACGAGGAGGAAAAAACTGATGGGAGATAAAATTCCTAGAAATAAACATCGAGGGAAGGCTCGAGCGGATGGGGTTAGAGGACGGAGAGAATTTCGCGAGTTGCGGGGAATGGACCATTTCGATACGGCTTTCTATACCGGAGACGAAAGAAGGGGTGAGGCGAATTAAAATGTCATGTGATGGGGTGGCAAATGTGTGCGTGGAAGAGGAGGGCATCTGAACGAAAACCTGACTCGGAACAATAGATATGGATGGCGACCAATGAGGCACTTGGCGTGGAAGCGATTGGCACGACATTTCCTCTCTTTTACACTTTTCAAAATGCTTAGCCATTTGGATATTGTTGTTTATTGAATTACGTATCATTACCCACCAATTCTGACGCATTGAAATTCAACAGCATCTATTGATATGGCTGAGAGTTTCTTATTTTTTGTCAATATTTATAGCTGCATAGAATTTCTTAATATCAAAAGATAGGCACCGATTCTGGTTTATGAATTCTTGTGTGCAACACATATTTCATGGAGGAGTTGAGAATAGAATTTCCGTAATCACAATTAATGTTTTTCGTCAACTATATTTGGTCATGTTTTTTAGATTTAGCAACTTATTTGGCTTCATATTTGAGACGATGCAATGGACTGATGGAATGGAATTTGACCGATGGTTGATAATAAAAGCTGACTATAAATCATATTGAAAATGATTTTCATGCTTCAATCTTTTGAAAAGAAGGATTTATCTAATGTACCTTGGGTTTGAAGGATGAAAGATCAAGATCAATGTTTTAATATATAAATAACTAATTCCATTTTTTAGAATTAAAAATTAAAAAAAAAATTGAATCAAGTTAATATTTTATTATTTTGGAATTAAAATAATAAAATTTCATAAAAATACATATTCAACTACAATTCTTGAGTTCTTTTTCCAGGATTTTCTTTCAGTCTTTCAAGTGGTCATTAATTAAAATAAGTCAAAGTCAAATATATAAAGAACCCAATGGGTTATTGTTGCCGAACGTGTTCGGAAATACTCTAATATGAGATCGCACTCAGCTGATTTTGATGTTTTACAAAACTGAATTTTTTTAACAGGTTTAACGTACAATAAAACATCGCTGAAGACAGGGCCATTCAATCAATATTCACAAAATAAATTCGTGATTAACTGAAATTTGAAAATAAAATCGCGGTAAAATTTCAATCACATCAGGCCAAACTGTGCAAAATACCATACAAAAAGTATTTTCAATTTCCCGATAAGGTTCTGTGGGCACCGAATTGAGGTTTGCATAAGAATTCATGAGGTGGCACGCATCGAAATATGCTCGTTGCCTTTCCTCCCTCTCTAAAATCAGGACGCCGTTACGAGAGTGAATTCTAAAATGAGGACGAATGACGGGAGAAAAAAATTTAAACATCACACACCGCAATTCTCATTTCCAGTCTCGTGAAACCCATGGCAACACCTCTTCGCTTTGAGATCAAAATTTCCCCAAAATTGACGGACGGGCATGCAGCAGCAGAAGAAGGAGAAAATTGGATATTTTATTGAGGCATTTAAAAGAAAAAGAATTGGATCGACCTTGAGCGAAACAATTTCAACCTTTTAGAGCGTACATTATGGTCATATTTTTTCCCAATTTTCGCCAGTGCTATTTTATTCTTCATTCTAATCTCTTCCTATCTTATTTCCTCCCTTATATCCTTCACCCTTCTTCCTCTGAGAGGAAGACACCGGGGTTCCCTCGCTCCGCCATGAACTCGATGCGCCAGACCACAGATAAATGCCTTTTAATATTCATGAACGCTCTCTCCCTGCCTCTCGAGGAAATAGCTCGCGCACATTGCCGGAGTGGATACCGGGAAGGGAGAGCTCTC
Organism: Hetaerina titia; assembly: GCA_037158775.1. Lineage (NCBI taxonomy): Eukaryota > Metazoa > Arthropoda > Insecta > Odonata > Calopterygidae > Hetaerina > Hetaerina titia. Next base: position 54,441,440 of record CM073768.1, on the reverse strand, counting down.
CCCGCCGCGTAGGGAAGGAACATATAAATCCTTTGAGCTGTGCAACGAATTGATGACGCAAATTCTTTTCCTTTGGTGCTGTCGTTAACAAGGAGGATTAAGGAATTCCCGTTCACCCAGTGGGCACAGGGCAGTGTAGTGGGCGTAAAAGACTGCTCGACGTTATACCTCATATCCTTCCCTCCATCATCATCTCCTTGGCAGAAAATGTATGTGGTTCATATGAAAGCTAGGAAAAACAGATAGATATTACTACACGATTTACATTCAAAGCAATCTACAATAGGTTTGCGAAATTGTAATCTTGGAGAAATAATGCAGCGAGGCAGCGTACAAAGCTTGATAAATTAATTCCCGTGGACCTTACAAATGATACAAAGTATTAGAAAAGTAAATCAAAGTTAGGTATTTGACATGCATTTGAATTATTTTGAAGGAACCATCCGATGTAAGAGTTAAATAATCAATTTGTGGAGGTTAGAATAAGAAAATAATGAGTCGAGGACTAAATTCAATAAGAATATTAAAAAGTACAAGGACGTGATTGGCAACTTGGGTCGACTGTATTAGATAAAGACCAGATCAGGAGGAAATATAATATTTGGAGAATGAAAGATTAATTTTGAAGTCACTGGCATGCAGTGTTTCGATCTGGGCAAAGATGGACAAATAAACGGGCAATATAATGAAAGTCATATATTCATCTGCATGTAGTACTGTCTGTCTTAATACAATTCTATTATAACATACTTTACATACTAAAACGTTTTAATTTACGATAATTTCGATTGTGAATTCATGTTAGCCCTAACATTATGCTACCAAGCCACCTCTATTTCCTTTTTCTTCTTTTCCTAAGAGGTATCAGTAGCCTTCACTGAAGCAGGACAATATCCATTTGACTGCAGCATTAAAATCATTACTCCTGTTGAGTTCGAGTGTTGAATAAATTGGGTACAAATACATTGAATCTAGTATTACGCGACAAATAGAATTTTAAATTGAGTTTTTTCCAATATCAAGGAAGACAATTTTCGACAGCCATCTATTTGACTGTGATTTCTCAACGAAAAATATATGAATAACATGGCTCATTAAGGTAATAGGTGATTAAGAAACCAACGCCGTCGTTAACCAACCTGTTAAGGGACAATGCCAACATAAATAATTTGTTAGATAGAAAAGACGCCTGAGCCTCCAAGCAGAAGCGCTCAATTTTATTTACAACAATATTTGCGCAACATAAATCATCACCGACATAAGATAGGCAAAATATGCAAAAGTAGCGAAATCTGGAAAATAATTGAGTAAAAAGCATACTGGCATATTAAAGATGACATTGATTTGAATCACTAATACTCCATTCACCCTATACGATAAGTAAACAGGATATAATAAATTTAATTCACCATTAAAAATAAAGGAAGAATCCAACATACTATTTAAGATCAATTCGTACTGGTAGACAGAGGAATATAATTACTGCGTTATAAAAGAAGAGGCCTGACCAGAAACTAACTTACGTTCGGGCTAGCGTGGCGAAGGGTAGAACTAGAACCACCATCTTGGTGTCTAAACCTCCGTATATCGTATATATCCTGCTGTGGTAGTGTGCTGACTTTAGTTCTTGTACTTTGTTCACTGAGAACGGCTAAAATGTGCGCTGCAATAGGAACTCCCGCGAGGTGTGAAATGTGATCGGCTGTGATGCGATAAGTGATTAGGTTTTTACTGGCAAAAACCCTAGAGCCAATTGAAATTAATAGACAACTTGGTGATGTGTACGGTGACGGAATAATGAGTAGAGGCAGAGTGAGGCAGTGGTGCATTTACTTTAAAAATTGCCGCACCAATGTTCACGACAAGGACCGTAGTGGTCGGTCTAACCTTATGACAGATGAACGGACGGTGATAATCAACGAAAAAATTCTTGAAAATCGCCGATTTACGATTACGGATCTCTCGCTAGACGTGGTTTGCAACTCAGCGCTTTGACAGTGACGCAGAATTGCATACTGGTGTAAAGAAATACTTAAAATGTAAGGCGGCAGATTTCTTCAGAGACGGACCTGAAAAGCTTGTGTATCACTATGATAATTCCTCAATTTGAATAGCGATTATTTCTAAAAATAGTAGAAGTGTGTGCCTTTCAAATTCCAAGAAACCGCAGGAGATGGCGCTGCAGTAACTTTTAATGAAGTCATCCGCTAAATGTGAATTGCAATGACAATTTTGGAGGGTAAAAATCATTCATTTCGACCGGAATTCGAACCCGGATCCCTCAATTAACAGGTTAAAGCAGTCGGCCGGATATCGAGGGATCCGAGTTCGAATCTCGTCAAGGCAAATGATTTTTATTCTCTGAAATTGTGTCATTATAATGCCTTTTAAATGTACGTACTACAACTTTGCCTTGTCACTAAGTTCATAGTGTATTTCAAAACGTAAGTTACTTTCTGGACAATTTTCGCCGACAACTCCCGGGATTTTCCATTGTCGCGCACATTTTAACAGTTTGTAACAGTAAAGTAAAAGAATCACAGTCTGAAAACTACCACAGGAGGATGTGTAATGAGTGCAGAGACGTTAATAGGCAACAAAATATTGGCTCTAGCCCTACTCACCACTACGCTGTGCCAAAACGTATTTATTTTCTTGACAGCCCACGTATATTATCAGAGTAATAAATACGAAAGTTAAACTTTAAATACCATATAAGAATAAAAAGTATACTACCATTAGATATAATTTAAGCATTCTAAGCTAAATAGTAGCAGTTTGTAGAGAAAATTGGAGTTTATATATGTTCACGGGACATAACTTCGGTCGGAATGAGACGAATTTAGGAGTTTTACGAGCAAGCGGCTGCCTAGCTAAACGAACGAGGCGATGAAAATCACTACATTATTATTGGCTGTATTCTACCAAGTTATGATTAGTTTTTATGGACCATGAGACTACACACTTCTCTGCTGGCAAGCTAAAATTAAAATGATTTTATAAGGTGTTAATGAACTAGATACACAATAAAACATTTTCATATGGATAAAAAAACCTCATTGTTTTACCTGTCCATACTTTCTACCTTCTTAATTCCATCCTAAATGCCATTTCTTTTCTCCCGCTACCTCGCTTACCTAGCATTCTCCCCAATGACCTTTATCAGCCCCCGGTTACCTTTCTGCATCTCTTGCATCCACTAATCCTGCCTACTCTGAATTTATCCTAGCAACTTCTTCTCCACCCCAAACCAAAAGTTTAAGGCATGGTAACATGCCTCAAATTTTTGGTTTTTCCTGCCGCCTGTTCTACCTTTCACATCCTACTCCACACCCACATCTGAACCTCTCCTCTTATTCACCTGGCTCAGGGATCAAGTCATAAGAGACGATTAAAACGTATGAAATATCAAATAAAGTTTCCCAAATTACTACAAAACTACATGAATATCGAAATAATTCAGACTAAATTTATTAGTAATTAATTGTATAATTCATCGACTGTAGACGTTTAATTTTAGATAAACACTTAATTGACAATGAAATCATTTAATTTATTTTACGATTTGACTACTAGTCTTTCTTCTCTATGCGGTCTACATTTTCATGGATCCATGAAAATATTAACTCTTTCCATTCAATTACAATTAGTACCGTTACCGCTCTAATGTTACAAATATGTGTTTTGAAAAAATAACATTTATTTCATGAGGGGAGGGAAAATGTCAACCAGAACTTTCCGTATGTACTCAAAATAACCCGGAACCAGGATCAATATTGAATTCTGTCATTGGATCAAAATATGAATTACACAACATCAAACTAAAATTTTCTTTAGTGTCCATATTGGTATGATTTAAAATGTTTCCCCTTTAATTGACTTTTCTATTATATAAAGCTCATACATTAACCGTTAGATGGTAGACTGGCATCTTGATGGCAACATTTGATTTCATTTAGTCGAAGAACTTTTAGCCTTTTTTGAGGATTATAAACTGACGATAATAATTTCAATCTCTGCATGGAGAATCATATTTAACATTTAACGCCGAGTTGCAAAATGATGTACAACTTTGCAAATATTCTCATTTATAAGCGCAAAATACGAACAAGCACGCTTTAAATCTCAAAGGGGCGGGGAGGCGGAAGGCTCTAGCGCGAATCCTGAAATAAGGAACGTATATCTCGATCTCACACTTAATGTATACTTACGCCGGAAGGTGAGAAAGAGGTGAGGGTGGAGAGAAGGGGAATTTATCTTCACTTTCTCTCTCTTTACCGCGCGGAATGGGACCCCGACGGAGGAGGAGGGAGAAGCCTGGGAGATAACCGGAGGGGGTTGACAAGAAGAAGGGGACAAGTGGGAGGAGAGGTACGGGATAATCCACTTTCGAATTGGTCCCTAGGGTGGAGGTTGGCTAAGAGAGGAGTGGTCTGGCGGGAGGGGGGCGTGGGGACAGAGGGAGGGACAGGGTAGTGGGGGAGAGAAAAAGCGGTCGAGCGCATATTCTCCCGGCAGAAGATCATGTGGAGTCCGCCCGAGCAATTTTTGGGAAGGGAAGGGGTGGGGGTCCCCCGTCGCCGGGGAGGAAGGGACCCTGAAGTCCCTGGGTGTAGGAGGAGATTTCCTGTGGGTCGCACTCGCCTTGGCTCTTACGGGTAGAGGGAGGAAGTTGGGGGAAGGGGAGGAGGATGAGGGTGAGAGGGGGATGTGGGAGCTGCTCCGGAGGGAAGGGAAGAAATTAAGTGAAGACGGCGCGCCCTAATAAAATGGCTCAGGGATTGAGGGGGGGGGGAGGGAAGAAAAAAGACAAATACGAGACGGAGGGAGAATGATGACGACAGACGTGAGGTGAATGAACAGAATCTAATATCATTTCTATATAGATACACATAGGTAAATACGATCCTCATCATCCTCTTCACGTCGTGGGCACAAATATAAATTCGGCCGCAACTTCTTTCATATAGGACGCGGACGAGCTCGTCCTTCAGAGGAGAACGCCATCACTTAGCCCGGGTACGCTTTTGTGTTCCGGCGATGTTGATTGAGTAAAGCGCTCGTATCATTCGCCCGAAGCCTTGCCGTACACAATATAAACCGCCTTTACGGGATTCCTTTACCACTTTAATTTTGGTCCCACCCCATGAAAATCGATGCCGGGATGTAATCAAATATATCTCCGGTTTAAAAGTGTGTTCACGCACGGTGATATTTTTCTCATTTCTATCTATCTCACATCATGTACCGGACTTTAACTGACTTCGTACTTTAGAAGATAAGATATTGCGGATATCAAATATAGACTAAAATATCAATGATGAACATATTTCTGATTCAGGTTAATCCGTCTAGGTACTTTATCACAACCTTAGAAATCATATTACCATTTATAAAAAACGAGGAATGTCCAAAGAAATTATCAGTATTATATTTGTATTTCCTTAACTTATTTGCAAAACTTTAATTCAATGTTATATTTTTGTATATTATAAGTGTGTTACAAGTTGTATCAATTTGACAGTAGTATTTGGTCAGCGGTAGCGTTGGAAAGTTGAAACATTCAATTTTCCTATTGCAACGATGAAGTAACAAGAGAATAGGCAATCTAATTTGTCTTCGCCTGAAAAATGCAAGAGTTGAGGCCTATGTAATACTATAGGAGATTTATGGCGTGTCTCTTCTTCCCTATTTTACAGATAGAGGATGGTTTTGAAATTTTAAAGAGGGAGATTTTAATGGAAAGTGGGCACAGAATTGCATCCATTGCACTTACAGAAGCCAACAGTAATACCATTGTTGCCATTTCAGAGATGATCGTAAACTAGCATTAAGGGCACTATCAGAAATATTGAAATTTTCATTGATACCAATAAGCTTAACATCAGAAAAAATATATTTGAAATGTGTTTGTGTGTGATGAGTTTAGAAACCGTTCATACCCGAAAACAGGGTATTTGTGTGCAGGTTTTGTTGATGTGTACAGCTTAAGTTGATGTTACAGCATAATGACGAGTTTCTTTCAAAGATTACTACTGTAAATAAAACTAAGCTATCTCATTTTGATCCTGAGAGAAACCAAAAAAACTCTTTGTGAACATCTCCGCTATGATCAACACCAAAAAAAAAGCCTAAGTGATGGTTTCTTCGGGGAATACTGCTGTCTTATCATTTTTAGATATTAGGAAATGGATCAACTTGTCGAACCAGCGAACAAAACTGTTAATTAGCGTACTATAAGGATTTAGAGAAAATTCACCGAGGTCATATTTATAAACAACGGCCTGGATTCATTCATTCATAATGCACAGCCATATTTACAAGTTGTATTATTTTGAGTAACTAGCCGAAAACTGTGGAGTGTATCCATCATCATTTCAATAATATAGAGCTAACACGGGTGAGTTAAAACCTATTCCCTAATGTGAAGAAAGAACTGCGTGGAAAGCATCCTTCATAATCAGAAGCAGGGATAGGCGAATATGTCTTAACTTGCAACGGTTTCCGTTGACAGAGTATTGAAGTCAAATCAATGAAACTTGTACCAAACATATATGGCACACGAAGATAATCATATATAAACCATCACCCACTTCCACTCAATTCAGTTTGTTCACAAGTCGTTGTTTATTGAGACTCGATATAACATCTAACAACATTAATTTGAGACAAAGGTTTAGACAACTCCTGAATCATGAAAACCTCAAATTATTTTCCTCAAGGATTGTTGGATCGAAACGTCCACATTGAACAATCAAGCGTAGTTTCTGTGCCAATCGGAAGTTTTCTTTGCATATTCTGTACACATAAATGCAACACCCGTCCTTACCCAAGTATATATAGTAGTTCTAAATATTATAAGTTAATAAAAAATTATTAAGTCACCCAAATTTATCACTTTTGAGTCTTCCGTTGTAATTTTATATAGAAGATAACGTTGAGTTATGCATATTTTGGACAATATATTCTAGCTTGGCAGTTCTTTAATTTACAGTCATTATATGATTAGATTATATTCAGTCTAATAAAAAAAGAATCCATGCATGCAATAATTATCACAAAAATCAACTTATCTGTTATTTGATGAAATGAGATTGAACTCGTAAGAAGAAGATACATCCGAAGAGCTTACCTGGGAAAATAAAAGAGAACACGCATTAAAATAGTACAAATAAATTTCAAGCAAAAGATAGTTGCTTAAATACAATTCGCTAAAATTGTTTACGTGTATGTCAAAAGTAGACATGTAAATATCTGACTGTAAATATTTTCCAGTCACGCAAAATAGCATGTTCCAAAGAACGAATTCTACCATCGGCTACTTTCCACGTAAAAGTATGATGAACACAGTGCGATACAAAAAAACTGTAACAAATTTTAATCAATTCCAATCGTAAACACGCTTGTTTGCGATCGCAAGAAAAACAGTAAATATGGGAAAATACTGCAACCAGAGAGGATAAAACTGAAGCTCAAGTTTTGCGTGGAATTGGTAAAAGAGTTATCGTGCAAACAATACTGACTGGATTGGGTGATCTAACATGGTTCACAAACCTAACTACCTAGCAATACTCCATTCAATTAACAATCACTTGCCGCAATTCTATTGAGAAACAATTGCTGCAGGCATATTGGAAAGCTATTAAAACGTGAGTTACATGCACTATGTTATCCTTAGAGCCATTCCTAAATTCGTGAATGAGGTAGCCTTGACTCATTTAACTTCATGATAAATAAACTAAAAACAATGCGTATTTATTATAACTCTTCTTCATTAATACAAAATACTGATTTATTATAGGCACTCAGAATTAACAAAATCAAAAATTTTAATATAAAAATCAACATTCAACTACGCGTGTACCACGTCCAGTAAAATGTCATATCCTTTGCAATATATTTATGTGAGCATGAGAGAAAGGGAATGACCAATCGAGAAATATCTCGATACGGAAATTGTCAATGAAACTTAAAATCATGAATAAGTAAAACAAAAACGGTTCGATACTGTCCTCGTGGTTAAGAAAAAAATGTCTTATAAAAGAGAGACCACCGATATGGTTGGTTGCGAGGTTAAACATTCCAGGTTAAACGGGAAGATGCTATGATTCGATTTCCAGGTCAGTCAATTGCTTCTTAGAGTGAATATTTTATATTGAAAAAACGTTAACGAAGAGTAAAAACAAAATCTTAGATACGAGGGTCGCTATTTATATTTTGAGCCTAGCAACGAAAAGACTGCAAATGTATTCTCCGTGATAATCAATAAAAGTTTGCATGAGCTCGAACCAAATTCCATAACACTTTTTCCACACCGATTAAGGTACTTCAAAACCATGGTTTTCGAATGTATCAACGGCTTCTTCAGGCACCGGGAAACTTTGGCCACGCAATTTTTTCTTGATAAAAGGGAATAAAAATGAAGCTATTTGGTGCTAAATCAGGGCTGTGCGGACGATGACCCGCTAATTCGACGTTTTGGCTAGTCAAATAAGTGGTTGTTTCAGCCGATCTGTGAGAGCTTGTGTTGTCATGATGAAGACTAATCCTTCGTTGCCGCTTCTTTTTCTGTATTTCGCTGAGCGAACGGCGGCCAAGATGGAATTCATTATACCAGCGCTTCACAGTGGAAAAGGATAGGGCTTCATTGCCAAAAGTGAAGTAAGTTGATTGATGCACTCCTGTCTTGATAATACAGGTCGAAAGTCGTAAAAAATCTTTGCACGAAAGTGATGAGTTAACTCCATTTTTTCGCTGAGGCAAAATTTTGTTTCAAAGTTATGATCAAACGACAAAATGTTGTGAGGAAAGTTAGCGTTAAAAGGGTCATACATTCAGATGGAAACGTCAGATCAGTACCTAAAGCAATTAGTGTTGTCAAGGCTATAAATATAAATAGCAAACCTCGTACACGGCTGGATGGTAGCTTCTGTAACGCCCTAAGCTTTCGATAAAGTTCCTCATTGCAAATTACTCGCTAAGTTGGAAATTTATGAAAAAACGAGAGTATTATATGCTGAATTAACAATTCTCAAGTGATTATGTCCAAGCAGTCTTCCTGGACGGTGTATCATCCGATACTGTCAAGGTCACGTCGGGTGTACCACAAGGAAGAGTCATAGGCTCCCTCCTATTCCTTATTTACATAAATGACCTCAGTACCGTAGTTAATAGCAAGCTCCATCTTTTCGTCGATGATGGAGTATTTTATGGGGACATTCGAAGCCACGAAGACGTTAGCCAACGATCGAGATGCAATTCAAAATTGGTGCGACACATGGCAATTGGAATTAAATTGCAAAGAAATGCGTAGTAATACATTTTTTGGAAAAGAGTAATTCCCTCCCTTATAGTTACAAAGTGAAACAAACCAAAATCGCGAGGGTAGATTCCTTTAAATACTTGGGTGTAACAATTACTCACGATCTGTCCTGGGGAATGCACATATAAGAAACATGCGGTCGTTCTAATAAAAAAATGGGATTTGTGAAAAGTGTACACGGTAACTGCAACGAAAAAATAAGGGACGATGTTTCCATTCCTTGATCATGCCCCACCTTGAATATGCCGCCAGTATATGGGATCCTCAAATATAAATTTGATTTCGGAATTAGATGGAGTTCAGCGGAGGAGGAGAATCTGTCAAACATTGTTATGACCAACGCAGCAGCGTATCTACTTTGCTAGAAAATTTAGGTTGGGATTCTCTTACACAGCGGCGTTTACAATATAGATTAAAGTTATTAAAAAATTTTAAAGAAGGGTCCTTTTCCGATGACATGAAGAATATGATACAAACCCCACCGTGTTCCGGTCGGAGGGATCACGAATATAGGATTTGAGAGATAGACTGCAAGACTGACAGGTTTAACATTTCATTTTTTCCTAGAACGATAAGAGACCAGAATGCTTGTAGTCGAAGTTCCCCAGGAGTCAGTTCAACACAAAAAGTATTAACGTACAGGTTAGGGACTGCGCGTGGATATATATATATATATATATATATATATATTATTATTAGGTAATCTACCGGTTAAGGTAGGTTTTTGGATGGACACAACTATCAAATAAATATTTTGTAACTCCAAACAAAACCCAATCCAGCAACCTAAACTACATCAGGTCCCTCTTCATCTCTGTGTACTTTTTTCCTCCCTTCATCCCATCCAACATCCCTATCCTGTTCCTACCCTTTCCTCGCTTGCCCAACACTCTCCCCTCTATTACCCTCTTCAACATTTCACTACCGCTCAATACGCCTTTTATCCATTTTTCCTGCCTCCATAGGATTTCTCTCAACAAACCCCTCTCCTCACCCACCATCTCCAGTACTTCCTCATTTGTTTTCCTTTCGGTCCATTTCACCTTCTCCATTCTTCTCCACACCCACATTTCAAAAGCCTCCAATCTACGTCTATCCTCCTGCTTCAGTGACCACGTTTCCGCACCGTACATAGCTACGCTCCATATCAGAGTTTTTACTAGTCTTATCTTAACATCTCTACTCAACGTCCCCGTCATCAACTCCCTCCTCCTTGAGAAAGCCTCCTTGCCTAGCGCAATTCTTCTCCTTACGTGCCTACCACTTTGACCGTATTGGTCCAAAACAATTCCGAGATACGTAAACTGTTCTACCTACTCTATTTTCCCCCCTCCTATTTTAATTTTTAGCTTACCTTTTTTCTTTCTGGAAAATCGCAAAACCTTGGTTTTATTAATATTGATTCTCATCCCATATTTATCGCACTGAACCTCCAATTCACTCAGCAATGCTTGCAACCCCTTGGCTGACTGAGCAACTAATGCTTGGTCATCAGCAAACCTAACCGATTTTACGAATTCCCCTCCGACTTTCATTCCTACCTCCAGTTCTTCCCATGCCTCTTTAATCATTTCCTCTACATGTACATATACATATATATATACATATATATATATATATATATATATATATATATATATATATATATATATATATACACATTCAAACACGAAATACCTCCATATGGCGAATAAATATTCATTCAAATAGAAATAGAGATAAGGAAAATGGTAAAGGAACACATATAAAGGACGAACACAACAGAGGTGGGGATGGCGGATGTGAGCAGATCACGAATGTAAAAATATTTTCCTCGACCGGGACCGGTCCCGGTCGAGGAAAATATTTTTACATTCGTGATCTGCTCACATCCGCCATCCCCACCTCTGTTGTGTTCGTCCTTTATATGTGTTCCTTTACCATTTTCCTTATCTCTATTTCAATTTGAATGAATATATATATATATATATATATATATATATATATATATATATATATATATATATATATATCAGAGTCTGATGACGACGGCCGTGCCGTCGAAACGTAGAAACGTAAATATCTACTGTAAGTGTCCTTCTTTTATGTATCTGTGTGTGTAATATCTATTATCTTAGTGTTTGTGTGTTTGTGCGTCGCCGGAGAGCGTCATTTTCAAGATTATATATATATATATATATATATATATATATATATATATATATATATATATATATACATATATATTTTGTTACAGGTTCTCGCCACCTTCCCCCTACCTTCCATCACCTATTTGAAAAACCCCAAACCCCTATTATACTATATTATCCCTTACCCTTTCTTCCTGGTGCTACACCCCCTGCCACACACCTTTTTTGGTGGCTCGCAGGGTATTTTTGTAGATGTACACTAAATCTGTTTTCCTCTTCATGATAAATGGTTATCTCTTTTTTCAGGATCTTTTTGGTGTTTATTGGATGCACTTACCACATGCCGCACAGGAAAACGCTATTATCTAAAATTTGATGTAACTTTTATGCTTTTATGTTCATAATATACGATGCATTCTATGTTACAACGTCACGTCATTCTCCAAAAGAGAAGCTATCTCCCATGTTTACCTGCGTTTTCCAATATTTACACACGCGGAATGCTCGCAGAAACACCCAAACACGACTCGAATCTGAATTACGTGTGAATTGAAAAAAACGTTCACGGCTCCATTCGCGTCTCTTGGGCCCGCCCGCCGGTTTACACGTTGCGAAGGGGAACTCGAGCATTTCAGAAGGGTCTCCTGAGCCTGAGTCTCTTCCAGATTTTCTCGACCCGAATAAAACGTCTTGCCTATGATAGCAAAGGGCACCGTTGAATCGCGGAATATTAGCAAAACCTTTAGTGTAAATTTTACGGTGTGGATGTCTCAAGTAGTCCTTGTGTTACATAGATTTGAGGGAATGATTAGTAATCGCCGAGAGAAAAGGGGCTCTATGGTTGAAGTTAATCATGGCACCTAATGGATCAATCGTGACACATGACTATTTATTTCATGCTCCACTAATATGAGATTTTGGAATAAATTGTCGATGCTATTAATACTGCAGCCCATTCCATCTACCGATATTTGTTTTAGAACCAATTATACATGACCGACGCTCCTGGCGCCGCTTACTTTTACTTAACAAAAACTTGCTTCATGTTGGGATGAAGGAATTAAATGGTTTATGGACTACTGAACTAGATAACAATATTGCCAATGCATGTCCTCCGCTAAAACATAATAACCCATACTTTTTGAGGAAATACCTGTACTCTATTAATGTTCAAAATGTGGTCCAAATAGCTTCACTGGAATATAAAGAGAAGGCATTTAAGCACACGGTGAAAATATATTTTTCGATAAATTCGCATCTGCATATTTTTCTATAATTTTCCTATCAGATAAAGCGCATCCTAAAAGGTTTCGATTAGTTAATATCAATTATCTAACGCATACTATACGGTATTAATAGTGTATTTGTATGGTTTAATCGCATAATTGTTAACAACAAATAATTAATATCATGATTCATATCAAAACCACAAAGAGTCAAATATTACTTACTTATTATCTAACAAAAATAACTGATAAAAGCACATTAAAGTAGGCATAGAAAATAAATAGTAGCATGAATGGATGATGCTGTATGGAGGTGAGTAGGTGTCCCGTTGAAAATTGTTAATAAACTATGTTTCTTAATAAGAAATAAAGCTCACGGCAAAAGTTTTTATAACGAACTCTCTTCGAAGTAAAACGAAGCCTTATTAAGTACTAAGAGTTAGTAATTACTACAGGGTTCGTCCGGAAAATAAGTGTACTGAGCTCAGGAAAAAAAATTTATTACACTTTTACATATCTTAAGCTAATATTCCTCAAAATAGGACCCTTGTGAGTCGATACACTTGTTCCAGCGGCGTTCCCATTCCTGGAACGCTCCCGCGAAGGCATCATCGGGAACCTCTCGAAGACACGTTGTCACGGCCTCTTTGACGGCGTCCAAAGTCCCGTGTCGCGTTTCTTTCAAACTCCTCTTTATCTTCGGGAACAGAAAGAAGTCCGGTGGTGCCAAGTCCGGGCTGTAGGGCGGGTGCGGCAGCGTTGCCACGCCGTGCTTGGCCAAGAAGTCCGACACGACAAGCGCGGTGTGAGACGGCGCATTGCCATGATGCAGCCGCCAGATGTTTTTGGTCGCTGGCCGGACGCGGGCGACTCGTTTTCGAAGCCTGTCGAGCACTTGGACGTAAAATGCAGCATTTAGAGTTTGTCGTTCAGGTACAAATTCGTAGTGGACGACTCCCCTTTTTTCAAAAAAGACAATGAGCATCATAAACTTATTTTTCGGACGAACCCTGTATAATGGGGTGAACCAATAATGCCCCTTATCATTTGTCCTCATGACAGTCTACCGGTTAAAATGTAGATATGTGTAGATATTACATGAAAGACGAGAAAACGTGGTGATAGGTAGGGGAGTGAGATGCTTGACCCCGACAGTTATCACCCTTTTTTGAGATACAAATTGAGAATGGGCTCAAAAAAAAATTAGGAGGGCTATTGATTGAATTGGAAACTAGACGGTAATCTCATTGGTTCAGATTTTGAGGATGATTTTTTTGTCAATAAGGCAATAGATTGCAGTAATTCAAGCGCTCAGTACAGACCACCATAGAAAAAAACGATATGTGTATACATATCGATAAAACGAAAGCTTTGATTCTCCTAAGTGTCGGAAACACTATAATTCCTGTCGGAAGCCATAAATTAGACGTAAAATTTGGAATAAGTTCTTTGCAACTTATGAAAGATTCGGATAAAATGGCCACAAGTGTGATATTCCTTTAGTGATCATTCTACGGAACACCATCCAAAAAGCACTCATAATGGAATGATTACGACTTTTAGATATTAACAAAACATTCGAATTTTTTCGTGCTACTGAGAGAATAAATATGGATCCATGTTACATTGTCAGATTGGGCCACCTAGATTAGATACGAAAGACAAGCCTTCCATTGACAGATGGTAGCACTAGTCCCTCGCATAATACAAAACTATTTCCAGAAACAAAAAACTCACCCCTAAACTTTTTTCATAAAGTATAAAATATGTAAAGCTTCACTAAAAGATATCGATTTTTGCAATGAATTGATAACTTCTTACATGTGTTTATGCTCATGCGCAAATATATATTAGCATTAATGTTAACTGCACATTTATGCACACATGACTGATTCCTTTACACCTCTCCCCCTTTCAGCGGCTTGTGGTGGAAATGCGTATATGTAGATTAACATTGACTTTTAGGTAAACATAATATGTAATTGGAACGAAAAGGCACAGGGCTTAGAATAATGGGTTTAAAGCAAGGATGATAATTACGTATTTTAGATAAACGATGAATTACGGTTTTCGTGGTTTCATGGTCACGAGCATCTACTTTGATAAACGTTCGGTTCCGCAGCTCAATTTCCGATCCACTCGATTTCAATCTAATCAATCAATCTAAAGCTCGTGGTTATGAATGTCTGTGCATATGTAAATGTAAATATTTATGGATGCATGTAGATTATGACAAGTCGGGATGTTCGTCTGAGTAGCTTCACGTGGCCATATTGACAAATAATAATTTCAACAGGGCACAACTCTTTTTTTCTTCGAGTGTTCGTATACTTATATTTGGCCAAGGAGGACTGAGAAACGTGAGCATGGAGTTATGAATCCACCAAATCGGATGGAGGCTGCACCAGAAGTTCCTTCCATAATAACAGCGCCGTACGTCATATCGGAGAATGGAATGAATATAAAAAGGAATAGGGGACGGCAGAGGAGGGCCTCCGGGTTAAGAGAGAGGGGAAATGTGGAGCGAGGGACAGGATCGGAGAGAATCGTGAAGAATCTGAAAAAGGGTTGGGAGAAAAGAGTGATAAGGAGGGGGATGATTGAGGATGAAAAACAATGAAAAGGGAAAATGCGTAGTAGAAAAAAACATAAACATGAGACGGAAAGGAATGCAGGAAATGTTCTGGTGGAGAGATAAGAGAAGAGCAGCGGGGAATCAAAGGTCTGCAAGAATGAAACATCAGACGAGATAAGAAAATTATAATTTATTTATAAAATACACTATTTCAGCGTGTAATGAACACTTCGAAGTGTTTAACACGCCCGGATTTAAAAGGAGAACAAGTTGGCCGTCCTGTGAAAATTAAATACTCTATGTCGTCCGTTGGTAGCATTAATCTAGCCAATGATCAGGTTACAACACAAAAGGCAATACATGTTATACTACTCTATAAGCATTTAAGGATAAATTTCAACAAAAAGCGGGAGCAAAAGTTGAAAAAACTAGAAATTCTTACTAAAAATCTGATATTCCTCACTATCTGCCACTGATAATGTAAACGCGCCGTAATGACGCGAAATACATCCATCGTTTATTAGCCTATGTTCCAGTTTCAAGTGACCAGCGGTTTAATGACAAGGTAAATTAAAATCTATTAAAATCTATTTTTGTCATATTCCGAGGAAGTTCTTTGATGAGAATAAGAAATAATATGCTAGAACCACACGGGTATTAGCTTGTATCCACACAAAACCTTGAATCGATTTTAATTGGGATGTCAAAGTTGGGAAACGTAGGTATTCGAATGTACCTCTGTTTTCAAATCCAATTCCCCGAATGACAGCTTCTGTATTATTAATCCAGCGTATTTCCCACAAATAAACATCATTTTCAGCTTTCAAAGATAATAAAGAAACATGATAGTGGAAGGGAAATGAGAATAAATCTAAATAGATGAATAAAAGAGAGAATGCATTAAAAGAGGTAAAGAACGAGTAGAAGGTCGAAGAAAAATCGTCTCATTTCCGTTGTAAATTTCACGATTTTTCATTAAATCACATTATATTTATATATATGCATATAATATGTATAATAATGTATGTACCATATATATAGTAAATTACAAGCGTACATAATAAATACGCTTACATGAGCAGGGTATCCTACTTGACGAAACGAGAGGAGAATTCGAGAACTTGATAATGAAACGAGAAAGCTGTTCACCTTCTGTGAGATTACTATAGTCCATTTTCTAAGGCGAAGAGTGATTGTGGGGTAACACTCACGCTCTGGGGTGACTGAGCGAGTTCAACGAGCTCTTTCCGGCGCTTCCAGCACATCGTGGTCCCGTATATTCGAGGCCGACACCTAAATAGCAAATGACCGCCTTTCAACCAAGCGTCAACTTAGTTACTCGTGAGAAAATAAGATTCAAAAGCAGTTTTAAATCTCTGTTCGCTACTACTTATCAATAAATGAGATCCGTTTTAATTTGATTTTTATGTACCTTGTGAAGATCAGAACCGATTAGATGGACATAAAAATTTAAAAAAGTAAAGTTTAGAGAAAGATAATCTTAATTTTGAAGTAATTTAGAAGACTGCTCTTTTGAGTTTTTTAAAAAATGTGAAAAATGGTAACAAATCAAAGCACGCAAAAATTGTAATATATAAATCATGTAGAATCGTATCTAAAATTAAATCTTTTACAAAGTTATGCTATGTTTTCATTTACTTCCAAGTATTTTGGTGTAGAAAGTTAACCAGAGAAGACTGGTTAACTGTCTACACCAATATAAAGCAATTAGTCAATAGCTATACTTCTCACAGTATGACATATAATTCTTGTTATGCCTTATGTCTGAGGTCACATGGTAAGAAAGTGACCAAGAAGAAGTAAAATATTCTGAAGGACATTCTTGCCAGTATTTTAATTTAGACAAATAAAAATCGTAAATTTTTGATGAAATTTTTAATTCATAGAAGTGAGAGTCTTAAGCCGTTTTTATCAGATCTACAATTCATTTATGCCCCTTTACTTGTATTCATTGTGTGTGGAAGTGCAAAGTTTTTTTCTCTTTCTTTTACCCTAATACAGGTGGAACAAATTGCTAATCTCGGAGGTTTTCTGGACCAAAACGGCCAAAGTAGTAGGGATATAAGACGAAGAATTAATTGCCTTAGGCAAAGAAGTCTACACAAAGAGAATAGAAAATAGAATACAGATACCTGTAGATGAAACGTTAATTAAGGATATTAAGATGAGACAAGTAAAACATTTCGTTTGGATCAAGATGATTGGGACATATGAGGTTTTCGAGATGTGGGAATAGGGACGGATTGAAACGATAAAATGGACAGAAAAGAAAACGAAAGAGCAAGTGATAGGCATGGTAAGGGAGGAAAGGGGATGGTTGGCGGAATCATAAAAAAGGCAGGAAAGGGAGAACAGATTTATGGCATTTTTAATGGAGATGGAATTTTGAAAACTGTGGTAATGGGGATAACATTAGGCAAGTAAAGAAGAGATAAGAAAAAGGTTGTCAAACGGAACTAAGGAAGGAAGGATAAATGCTGTTTTGAAAATATGCTCATTTTAGTGCCATATATCAGGTTGTGTTTTTTAAGAATACGCTAATAAATACATAGTTATTCACTTTTTATCCATCCAAAACCTCACTTAAATGGTATTTTACAAAGAATGTATAATTATGTGTGCAAATATATATATATATATATATATATATATATATATATATATATATACATATATATATTCATTCAAACATAGAAATAGGTATAAGGAAAGGGGATAGGAAAACACATAAAAGGCGAACACAGGACATGTGGGGAAGGCGGTTTTTGAGCAGATCACGAAAGTAAAAATGTTTCCTTGACCGGGATTTGAACACCGGATCTTCCACTTGCCGGGCGGACGTGCTACCATTCCGCCCGGCAAGTGGAAGATCCGATGTTCAAATCCCGGTCAAGGAAACATTTTTACTTTCGTGATCTGCTCAAAAACCGCCTTCCCCACATGTCCTGTGTTCGCCTTTTATGTGTTTTCCTATCCCCTTTCCTTATACCTATTTCTATGTTTGAATGAATATTTGTGCGCCGTATGGCGGGACTTCGTATTTGAATATATATATATATATATATATATATATATATATATATATATATATATAATGCAAAATATATGCATGCAGAGACACACGGAGGGAAGGAAAGAGGGGCGCAAACATGCCACGCGAATCCTATTCCATTTTATCTTCTTGACTCCGGTCCATACCTTGTCTCCTTCGTACAACTAGCTCCCCATGCCCGCGATTTTCGTCCCTCTTCCTTCGCTATTTACGCTCCCAAATTCAGGAGAACCCTATTCGGCTTTCGCTCGCCTAGATGTCACGTGACCGCTCCTGTTCCGACCCCATCCGCCGCCCACTGAAACTCACTCCTTTATCCTATACCTCCCTTTCTCTCAAAAACCTTCCACCTTCTTTTTTCTGGTTTCCCAATTTCCACCGCAGGACACGGAAATTTAAGGCCCCGGAGGGCTCTTCTTCCGCTCCTACTTCGAGTGGGATTCCTTTGCTTCTTTTATGGCGGCGACCTCTTCCTCCTCCATCAACCCTCCCACACCACACTCCCCGAATGCGTTTTCAGTTCCCCCCGCCCCCTCTGCCTATTCCTCCTACTACTTCCCGAGCTCTTCCTTCTTCTGGATATTTTCCTTCGTTTCCACCTTGATGATTCCGGTCTTCAGAATCAGAGGGAAGGAAGTGGTAAACAAGAGGGTAGGCGCGGTATTTCTGTGACCCCAGAAGAGGATAAAGCTGTCGAAGGAATGCTTTTGTTTAGAAACAAGTCTTCTAAATTTTACGGATCGCACTAACAATAACGAAAGATTAACTGAAAGGGGGCGTTAGATAAAGGAAATAGATGGGTTCACTGAAAGATTGAATAGGTAGCCCTTCTTTTTCCCCAGGGACAAAGTTGAGATGAGTATGAACGTCGAGCTGCTGGCCATGGAAAGCGTTGAGTCCCTCCACTAGCGAAGTGAAAAAATAAATTACGAGGTAGGTTTGCAGGTAACATTTTTGACATTAAATAGTTTATTTTTATGTTCTATCTTCCTAATTCCGACGACTGTGTACCTCAATTAAAACATCAAGTAATTCCAAAATCTTGTCATGAGTTTTAAGCAGAACACCACAAATGAAAAAATTTCGGGCATTCAACAGGTTTCGAATGAGAATAACTTTAGGAACAAAGGTAAAAAAAAAACAAAATAATGGCCACACCAAATTATCTCGGTTAATTGATGAATATAACACTACATATTTATGTTTTCATTCACGAATTTGTCCATTTAATCATCTGTTTGGGGCAATGATCTTTTGAAACAATTTTTCCTGACGATACATTAAATACCCCCCCTCCCTTCACCAGGGAACAAAGCAGCATTTTGACGAAAGTCGGAGATTCCCTATAAACCGTCCTTTCCAATATCCATAAAATTCAACATCCAGAAGAGATAATGATTAACAGTTAACATTTATTCCGATCAGAGTCTGATTAAATTTAGCGACGTCACTAAATTTTTCTGTCGGTCCGATTCGCTCTCGGAACAATCACTAAATTCTTTTTGGAGTAACCTTTAAAGGAAAATATTTTCAGGGAGTTTTTTATATTATCAGGTCCAGTAAAATACATTTTTTGATCTTAAAATCTAGATAACATGGACCCACGAATGGTTACTTCTCGGAATATTACCACAAATATTTCTCAAAATCGGGAAATTCAATCGCGAATTAGGGTGTTACTACTGCTGACGACCAGGGATGCATATTGAACTCGACTATGACAGTTAATTGGCAGGTTTCTAAAATTGGTTCCACAAAGAGGATATTATTCAATTACTTCTGGAGCAGAGATCTCATTTTGACACTCCATTTCATTCACATAGCAATGGTGTAACGCAGGAGAGGAACTGCACAGAGATTAGAGTCGTGTAACCTCGCTGCTAAAATGAACAGAGGTTTTTTTATAAATGCCAATCGAATGAATGTATTCCCAAGAATATTATAGTAGGTGGAAAAATGGAAGGGTGAGAAATTTAATTCCGTTTCTCAAGACGATTACCAAAAACTAAATTCATAATTCGGACATTTAATTTTAGTTAAATAGCACCATGTGCTTTATAATGCAAGAATTTAATAATGTAAAATACATTGGATATTTTAAAAAAACGGGGATTTTACAATTGAAATTAATGAATACTTATGAAACTAAACTTTATTAATCTGTGATATTCATTTAAACCATCCGAAATCCATTAAACACCTGAAATTTATTTGACATCTCTCATTTTTTGCTCATCTTGAAATAATATTTCTTGTTTGCGATGTTATAAAAAAATGGGAGAAAATGCAGGTTACAAAATTACTTCTTTCCTCAGTGCAATTTCAAAGTGGTTTAGAATTTTTGGTAAACATTTTCAAACAGAATCATAATATTAATTTAATACGCAAAGTTGACAATAAGATGGGAGATAAATATTTCGTTACATTTTTTCCATGCACATCACTAATTATGTTTCCTAGAGCGGCAAAGAATAAATTAAATCATGTATAAAAATGGAACATTATTAATAAGTTTCCCAATTCAAAAATAATATCCCTTTTATAAATAAATTGAAAACTAAGAGAACTAATTTCCGTACGTCGTTTCTCATCTTATTATTACCACAGCTCTAAGTCATTTGTTTTGACATTTCCAGAAAATAATGCCCTAGGTATCATCTGTAAAATCTTTACGACTTTTGCCATGTACAAGTTCCCTCAATCCCGTGATCCCGATGAAATACACGTTATTTCAACGACACCACTTGGCTACAGAGAGGTTTTGCGCACGTGTTATAAAAAATACGGATAAAGAAATATGGGCTTACATTGCGTAATAACCTCGATATTCTTTCCTTCAATTCGTCATTTGACGCTTCAATTCATTAATTTTTTTGTAGATTCCTCAAAGGGGAAAAAGAGGGAGAGAGAAATTGAGGGGTCAATATCAAAAAAGCATTAAGCCTGCCGAGCCTTGAGCAACACATGCGGGTGACACCGCTGCTATCTCCAACTCGTTACTGTCGTCAATAAGGACGAGGCGCGCGTTCTTTTGGTGTCGGTGTGTGTATGTGCGGAAAGGATAAAGGCCAAAAAGGGGGACGGGAGAGGCAGACGGAGTGAAGTGGGCGAACAAGATGGACGTAGCCTGTGGGGTGGGGGCGAAAGGAAACAACGCGCTTTGTTCACGAGGCAAATGGTGTTGGAATGGTTTTTCAGAGGAAAGTTGGAAAGGGATTAAGGGGGAAGGGAAATGGATTAGATTGGTATCCGTATGTTGGGATACTATGCAAAGCGTCATCCACTGATAGCTCTAATAGATAAACCAATAATTGCCTTCTTTGATGCAAATGACAATGGAAATGGTTGACCACGCTTATTTTTTATGAAAAAATAATTTATAAAAATGAATGCTTCATTTTGAACGAATAAGTATAACGCAATTAATGTTTATTAAAAACATTATTCTTTGATCAAATACTCGAGTTATGGGATGCTTGTATCTAATAAGAATAATAATCACAAGCATCATCAATGTCATTAGTTAAAACATCAGCAGGGATGAGAAAAACACTGAATACGATTGGGATAACCATAAAAATAAGTAATCAACCCGAAGTTCGGTTTGGTTAGTGATGGTAAAGTTCACCCAGTACTAAGCTTGACGGCGTGTGAAATTCGCAAATCAGGGTAGGGGGGCCAGTTCCTTTCCCTGTGCCGGATATGGTATCCCAGGAAGACCTGGTAACGGAAAATCACAAAGCTTGTGTGCAGCTGAGGGTGCCCAGAGAGGGAATCATATGGTCTCCCAGAGAGGTGTTCAAAGAGGGAGTCTGAGGGTGCCGGTAATTGAACCTGGAACCCCCGGTCATTAGTCCTGCACTCTACCCCTGGACTACCGCGACCGTATGATTGGAATATCTTAAAAAAACTCAGGAATATATTATTGTTAAGATTAAATGAACGTAAAAGTCTAAATGGGGAAACAATCAGCACATGAATGGTGGGGAAAAGATAGGTTGAAGAGACTCAAGAGTACATAAAATGAATTTGTAAAAATATAATAGAAGCATACTGAGGTGGGGTGAGAAATATAGGTCGGAAATAAAAAAGAGAAGAAAAAAAGAGACGGAAATGAAATAACTAATGAGTTGTGACGCTGTGGGCGAGGGAAGGCGAAAGAGAGAATCCCATGCATGGTAAAGAAAAAGTGGAAATGAAAAAGATGGGGGGAAGCCAAAGGGGGGCAGAAGGGAGGATAAGGTGTGCATTGTGCTTAAGCAGAAGGGGATACGAGAGGAATGTGGTGGCATTGGAAAGGAATAGATATATACCCATACGCTCATACTATACATACAGAGATGTGGAGAGGCAGAGAGAGGGCGGCGTGGGGAGATAAAGGATTTTGGGAGTAGGCTGACAGAGGAACAAAACGGACAGGACGCGAAAAAGAGGGATTTGAGCATGGTTTTTGAGTAGAGCGGGGAAAGCGGGAGAGCGGAGTGGGGACCAGAGATAACAAAAAGAGCCAAGGTGGAATGGGGAACGTGTGACAAGGGAGGGAGGCCCGTGGGAGTGGGGGGAGGAAGCAAGCGGAAAGGAGGACCCGGAACGGCACTGGAGTAGTGCGGGGAAGGCACGGCATTCCCAACTCCCCATTCCTACCCCCCCCCTACCTCCCCCAGACAACATCCTCCATCCCCTCCACCCTCCCCACAGACTCACCATTGCCTCCTCCTCCAGCCCTCCCTCCACCCCCGTGTGCGAGCGAGACGGAAAGGGAGAGAGGGAGGATGGATGCGGGTGCCGCTGTCCCAGAGTCAATTTCGAGGTGCGCTGTGGGATCTCGGAGACCCTCCGTCACGTGGGATTTGGAGCGACGGTGGCTCCGACGGTGGAAGGAATGAGAATCTGGGAACAGGGTTGGGGAGAATGGTGGTGTGGTGGAAGAGAGGGGAAGGGGCGACCGAAGGGGGTAGACGCGGAGGAGAATCGGCAGTCGCGGATGGCGTAGGGGCCCACATCTTCCCCCGACCCTCACGTGGAAAAAAATGTTGAGAGGGAGGGGGGGCAGGAGACTGGCGAGGGAAGAAAAGAGAGAAAGGGAGGGAGTGGGAGATCATATGGCAAATGGACCCTCCCCTCTCTTCGTCCCCCTCCCCGCAATTCTTTTGCTTTTTCCAGGAGTCTGGGA
This sequence comes from Hetaerina titia, assembly GCA_037158775.1. Classification (NCBI taxonomy): domain Eukaryota; kingdom Metazoa; phylum Arthropoda; class Insecta; order Odonata; family Calopterygidae; genus Hetaerina; species Hetaerina titia. The sequence continues at coordinate 54,417,942 of CM073768.1, read as the reverse complement.
AGGGTCGTCGCACAGTCACCGGTTTGGGGGTGCGGAAGAAGAAAGTGAAGGGGCTAAGGAATGCGTTTGTGGACGTATGCAGTAAGAGGATGAGAAGAGGTAGAGAGGATAGATGGGAAGAAACGGGGGGAGAGAGAGAGAGAGAGAGAGAAAGAGAACGAGACGGAGCCAGAGGGAGAAAAATGCGCCTTTGATCTAGACAAGCCGACGAAGTTTTGCGGGAACGCGAACCGTCGCGGTTGAGCTGAGAAAGGAGTCGCTTCGGTCAAACACGTAATCTCGGAAGCTCAATGAAAAGGTAACCGGGGACATGATGGTGGGCGTCTCTTTCGGTGAAAAGTACCTATGGAGGTACTGCTCAAAACAAATAAGTTTGGGGCGTTTTTGAAGTCAGTGTATCCGAAGCATGCCACCGTAATGATTCAAAATTCATGAGGGATGACCTGCCGGAGTTTCTGAAGTAGATGGACATTAGGACGAAGGTGGGGCAAAGGTAGACAGGTATAATTTTATAAAGTTACTTGAGAGATACTCATAAACGAGCACTGCCGAAACATCATGACTGAACATGAGTGAACCCGCTACTACTAATTGAAGCATAAACTTATTCAACCTTTCCTTAAAGATAAAACGTCAATTATGCTCTCCGAATTCATCGCTCACTTTCAGGAACTCGGATAATAGAAATTATAGGTGCAAGTCCTAAAAATCTGGCCTAGCCAGTAATTAAATGTCAGTTCCACTCTAAAAGCCAAAAAAGTTCTACAGTTATAATGAAACAAGATTACTATTATTTTTCATAAAATGAAACTCCCCAGACAACCAATGAACATGTTATAAAAATAAATGGAAAAACGAGGTCTTACCTAAATAATGTTTGGAGAGGGCTTTTACTTAATGTATTTTAATAAGTTTGAATTAAATTGTCTCAAAGTAGGCGAAAGAACTGCAATTAAATTTCCCTACGCTCATTTGCTGAATATACAGAAATTAAATCAACCATATTTGAGACATTTCTCAAAATTGTCAGTGCTGCTTTTTCAATACCTCTAATTTACATAAATATCGAATTTCATTGGTAAAATAAAATAGTAAAACACGGTGTTACCTGTTCTCCACGTGACAGAAAGCAAACAACTATTGCTCTCTGATACATCTGTTGCCAAAAAGTGTTGAGTCACTCAATCCTACGAAGGAGAATAATAAGTTTATTGAACGCTGATACTTCTCATTGAAAATTACCAATTTATAAGTTTAAATCATTTTTAAGTGAACTTTAGTAAAATAAAAGGTTATATGACCTAGAGACGACATGACAGGTTAGTGCACCCAAGTTTGAGATGGATCTGGTAATGTAGAGATTAGAAGTTTAAGGAAGAAACTCTCAGGTTCATTGGGAGAATGAGAGCGTGAATCCTTTCCGCAAAATGAAAATCATTCCGAAGTCGTTGTTCTCCTGGAACTATCATTTCCATATTTTCCCGAACTGTCCAGATGCATATCAATCATGGAAAGTTTTTCTCCTAAAGTCAAAACACTGCTTCCACATCACGGTTTGAAAAATACACAAATAAGGTGAGTGGAAGTTTGAAACTTCTCTCTTACATGGGGTAGGCACTTGGAGGTTATATTTTGAGTAGTTGGAAAAAAAACTTAATATTCCTGTAAATTCGCAAGGAAATGTAGCTACCAACTCCTATTAATGTGCTGTTACTGAAAACGGGAGTGAGTACATTGACGAGCTCCTTCAAAAGAAACACATCTATGCACAGCATCTCTTTTAATTATTTTCAGTTGGCGGAGTAACATAACTCTTATTTTTGCATTTAAGCCTGTGAAAAATTGCTCTTTTCTGGAAAAGGTATAAAAACTACAGAATATTTTAATATCATTAAAAAATTCATCAAAAGCAGTTTTACTAAATTCTATATTAAAATGTAACCATTTATTACTTCCACGGTCCAAGAGCTAATGCATTATCAGATATTTCAGCTTTTAGTTTGCATTATGCATATTCGAGGACATAAAAACATTCTCTATCCATCATGCAATTGTTTGGTTTACAAATCGGAACAATGTCAAAACATGTCACAAACTCATTTCGTCCAGAGGAAAATTAACCGAAGCGCTCGTAGCCTTCAATCCTTAAAAAAATTTATTCCACAGGATTTCAGTTAATGATCTATTCAGAGCAATGACACAAGTCTCTTTACATACTGCTGTGCGTTCGTCACAGTAAGCCTCCGGGTGTTTTCAAGTAAATCAATCCACCTCAAAAACTTATTTTAATGTACTGTTAAGTCATTTTCAGTCGCAGAAGATGAAAAACACATCACGTTTAGGAAGACCCGATATTGACTTGAATCCTCGATTTTGTACATTTCTTCTCATTGATATCAACTCCCCACGGAAACTAGGCTACTTCTACGTGTAAGTAGGTAGGAAGTATGTCACATTTAGCTGGAAGACGTGGCGGTACTAGGAACTTTTTTAAGAAATATTAATTTTTGTTTCATCTTTTATATGCCAAAAGCAGCCTTACTTGATGGCCTGAAAGCTATTTAACAATAAATAATCTTCAGAGATGTTGGATTCTGATGTGTCAATCACGTGGAAAATTAGTAGAATGAAGAATTAATCCGTTGCTGTAAATTGCTATGATTTCGAGGCAATACCACAAATGGGCACATCAGTTTTGAACAATTAATTTTCAATTAATTAATTTAAACATCATATCTTGGATTATTGATACACGGGGTTTGAAACCAATGGGGTAAATACCTCCACCCATTATTAAATGGGCGCTTCACATTAGGACCCGACTGAGTGAACTTAAAGAAATGAAATTTTACAATGTTATAAGCGCTGCATTCGTTTTTGCGAAATTGATAGTATTGGAGAACGGGGCTGCAAAGGGGGAGAGAATATTTGATTCTTCCAGGCCGTTTAAACTGGCGGCATTTTCACCAAGGGAAGGAGAGTGGAGAAGAAGTCTTCTTCGACAGAATCCCAAATGCTGGTAAGATAAACAGGTTTAGTGGGTCTACGCGAAAAGGCGACCATTAAAAGTTTTACGCGCATTAAAGAAAAGTTTGAGGAAGGAAGAGTTCTTCCGGGGAATGGCGCCGGATGGCGTGAATAAAGCACAGACAGAAAAAACAAAAGTTTTCGGTTCGGTAAAAATGGCTTGAAATTTCGAGAGTTAATGATGGAAAATGGAAACCACTCAGGATATTTTTAAATCTGAAACTCAGAGTTTCATCAGACCGAAAAGGAAAGACTTTCGACATAATAATTCAGAAAGCGTTAATCGATTAAATGAAACGTAGGAATCAAAGGAGAATGCTGTCCGTAAAAAAATTATCTCTTTGATAATAAAACATTTTTGTATGACTATTGGCCGGATAAAATTTGAAATATTATGGTTTATTCTAATAAAGTCAGTGCAACCAGCAAAAACGTCAGTATTTATAATGAAATCATCTGAATACAACGTTTCAAGCAACAAACGTTTCAGAGTGAAGGTTTCTAAGACTTAAAAATTTGACTCTACATGCTTACTAAGTACCTTAATCACGTCTCTGACATATGTATTGCTTACTATTTGGCTGAATGCCTTTCATATTATAAAATATTTCGTAAGAAACACGTAAAAACCTACCCGTTTTAAGATGTAACTGATAGAATTTAAAGCGATTAAGTAAAAATTTTAAGCATTAAAAAGAGATAGATAAACAGTTAATGAACACAGCTTTAGGATACTAGTATTCATAGTACTAGGATTTAGTATTCATAAAACTCAAATAGACATTAACTAGCTCCATATTATCCAAGGGACAGACACCACAACTATGCGGAAAGAGAAATTACCTCCCGGAAAATAATGCACAAGTATCCATTTTAGTCAACATCAACAATAAATGAGCAAGTTCTGACAATGCTAGAACAACTGACGTCGAAAATTGTGGAGTCCAAACTGAACTAAGCTATTCTATCTCTAGGCCTCTGTGCACATGGCGGTGAATATATACGGGATAAATCAAGAGAATGAGTGAAGGATTAAAAAGAAAAGCAGAGTTGTATTCTAGATTCTAGCATGCGAGGACCGAACCTCCCCCTCCCGGGGAGTATTCCTCAACGGCTTAGAGAGGTGAAAATCGGAGATGACAAAGAGGGGACGGGGGTCTTAAGCGGATCCTCGGAACAAGTACGCCGCTCCCTACGGCGCTTCGACGCACGAGTCGACAATACGCGCTTATGCATGAAGAAAGGCGCCTCCGATGGTATCGCCGCCGCGCAGATGCACTCGATCGCCCTCTCCTGCACTCCCACGCGTGTGGCCCTCCCCCTTTCCCTCCCCCCTCCCCCCACGGGTGTAGGCCGCTGCACTTTGGGCTTATCTCAACCGTCCGGTTCTTGAATTATTGCTGTTGTTATGTATGGGTGCCGCGGGGAACATTAGTCGCCCTTGATGGAATCCTCCGCACTCCGGGGCGGCCGGTGTAACGCGAATCTCTCCCCACCCTCTACATTACTTTTTCCTCCTCTTTACTTCCCGCGCCCGATCCGTCGTCCCGACACCACTTTCCACCCCCCACCAACCTCACCACGTCCTCCTACGTCCACTATTTTAAGAGAGCTCGAGCGTTTAATTGGGAACGGCTCAAGTGGCGGGTTTGTGTGAAGCGTCATGTGGGATGATTGGCTCAAACTGCCCGCGACATTTAGGCTCCGACAGAGAGGCGTTCCTGGATTCCGAGCGCTGGGGGAGGCACACGTGAATTTAATGACGAAATACATGCGCTTGACCTTTATTTCACTTAGATAACATTTTGCAGACCATGCATAGAAGACTTTGAAATCAGATGGCTGTTCCTTCATGGTGTCCGTCTTAGGGGAAGGCATCTCCTATCGTCATTCAACCAAGAGACCTTCGTAACTTTCATTTATCATGTATTTTTTATTGGATCATAAAAATCGCAAAATATATAAGTCAAACATCAATATCATAAATCTATTTATCTTGTTGCTAAATCTTCAACAAAGTAAAATCAGATGGAGTAATCGGCAAAAGGGGGTGATTTCTAATGAACTCATCACGGACAACTATAACTGGACAATCATATCAATGAGTCACGAGGATTTTAAATCGATGATGATAGAGAAAAAGGAAAATACGCACTCCCTACACCTCAGTATTTCGGACCCTGCCTGTTGATTTCGGGTATTCCGCAAAATCCCCGGTGAGGGCTTTCAATGGATATATGGTTAAATAACTCTCTCCCTTGCTGTCCGCCCTCCCAATCCCTCTCGGACCCTTCGTATTCGATCCGGCACACCTCCCGCACCTTACCCTCGATGGTCCAACCCATTCCGCGTCTCTCCTCTCCTTCCGATCCTCAGTGTGGCACCTCCCGACCACAAAACGACATCCTCCGCCCAAAGATCCCCCTTCCCCAGCCACTATTCTCCGGAACGCACTCAATTGCCGCGAGCAGTTCGGGTGTTTCGGCGTAACGGTGCAATGTGATAGACCGAGTGTCTTTTGTTATTGATTGCTATTGCGCCGAGATTGTGGGATTGGACCGAGAGAGCCTCTCGCGTTCCTTCCCACAGCCAGCGGAGGTCCGAGGAATACTCATGTATTCCCAACGACCTACCATTTTCTTCCTCGAAGCTTCTGAACTGGGCTTTCACGTTGTTTCCACATGGTTTTACTCGTTCACCGTTATAAAAATGGCTTAAGAGGGCAACACCATACGCTAAAGATCGAGTGATAGCTCCAACGTAATTCTATAATTGATGTTCAATACGGCTGACGTATTCCTGGTGCCATCACCATTATCATACATGCAAATTAGCTGCGGACTTCATCTGTAATTCTTTGAGTCTATATCTCAGCTAAAATTTGTTCACAAAATATATTTAATGTATTTATTTCCAGTATACTTCTATGGATGAATAGATTAATGTACATAGTAGGTAATAATTACGGAATTTTGGATTCGTACAAGGATTATGACATAGGGCATTACGTGAATACTGGTCAAGTTCTTAAAATATATTAATCACTTGCTGTGCACAATATTTGTAACAACCTTTTTATAAGTAACTTAATACTATAAATACGTGCAGTGTTCCTTGATAAATAAACGAATATTGCATACAAGAATTGTTTGACCAAATGAAAACACACAAAAGAATCTAAAAATTTCTAAAACCAGGAATAATTCCTTATATTCAAGTCAACAAATACGATAAAGGTTTTCAGCATCTAATTTTTTCTATTAAATTATTTATTGCACATACTTACAACAAATTAAAAATCGGTAACATATATTCTTAAACATTTATACTTTTATACACGTTGGCCGAGCCGTGAGCGCGTTATTATCAATTCTAAACTAAAATATAGAAAAAATCACTACAATAGCATGATGGCATAAAGCGGACAATTTTCTTCTAATAGAATTATATCCATGGGATATTAAGTTTACATATATATCTTATCTTACATTATCTATAAACCTTTATGTTCACAATTGAATATAAAATCATGCAATTGACTGCAGATTGTACTTTATGTTTTGGAAGAAATATTTGAAATATTTGGGAATGTAAATGCCAGGAGATCATTAAGGTTATTCGTCTAATTATAGTTGCCGAGGATGCAGAGTTATAGCTATGAAATGCGATCTTGATACTATTTTGACTTTCACTTGCATGAATTATTCGAAAATTTCATAAAATAATTTAAAATCAAACCGAAAGTATAACCTAAAAATCCCTCATCACACCCCGAACTACATTTTTCTGAATATTTCCACACCAAACCTATCAGGAAAATCATGTGCGGCAGGCAGTGACAATTTGATACACTAGCAAATATGCATAAATTTGCCTGTTAAATCTCTTTATGTACTAGGGGCAGTCAAATGAAAACCGAGCACCCGCCATAAAACCGTCTGCTAAAAGTTAGAAGCTAGCTATTTACGTATCAATATTGACATCGCTGTGGTAGGAGAACTGCATAGTAACAACTCAAAGGCGAACGCATTTGCTGGGTTATGTCCTTGTTGGTGAGCGGACTGGTTGTAGTTACTGGAGTTCGATTTTCATTTGACTGCCTCACGTAGATATAAATAAAATTACTGACTAAAATTTCGAAATTTAGTTTTGAACACGACGACACTTTTTACGTTTTATTCTCATCATCGGCCATTCACCGGATAATAACGTTTGAAACGTAAGACAAGTGTTGTGTTCTTAAGAACTCGTGAAATATTATCCAGTAATTTTATTTCGATCTACATAGCAACTTCATACTTAAAATGTGACTTAACATTCTATGGAAAAAATTCTGTCCGTTTTCAGCAATAAACTAGCCGACGAACGGAGGTTCCTATCATCGTTTTCCCATTTAATTATTGGTATTGACGGACACGCCAAATACGTTACTTCCACAATTATAAGTGCTACAGAAATAGGATAATGACCAACAATCATAGAGATTTCATTTTGATTATTATCTTTCAAATCTTTTCAAATAAAATATGCTGAAGCGATGAACAATTTAATCTTGGAAAGGCAAAACCTATGGCACCATACAATCCCTTTGGATCTTCGTAAGATTCCAGCAATGGAATTGCCTCTGAGACAAAATATATGTAGTACGATCAGGCATTCGAGTATGAGATCGTTATACTAGAATTATGGCCGTGGAAATTGACTTTTCCAGACAGTGGATCTAGGCCGAGTTAACAAGAGGACTCGCTCTCGCCAGGTGCATACGTGGTTCGGCGGGCATGGTGCCAGGTGATGCAGGGCGAGAACGCCGCGTCTTCCGCCAAAAACGACGACAAGACCACTGCGGCTGATTCTCGAATTCCATTCAATTAAACGGCTTAAATTCAGGAAATCTACTAAATGCGAAAATTTTACCCGACGAAGTTCTAGAGAACTGGAGGACTAGCTTTTTTTTAAATGGAAATGGAGTCGACGGAAGACATCACGACCACGTGATATCACTAATTCGTTCCATCTGGATCCTAAGAAAAGTTCGATCAATTAAAAAAAAGACTGAAAATGGTTCATCGCCTGCAAAGTGAGTCGTCTTTCGGTTCCGACTCCACAAGAGGGCGTGGACTGCGATGATTCAGTGAAAGAGTCGGCCAAGAGAGCAAGGGAGTGAGGTGACTGCCGCACCGGAGGTCATAGATCGCGTAAGACTTCTAATACTCTTTTAAGTTTTTGCCACATGCCGTAGCGTGAGAGCTCATCGGCTCCCACAACCTGAATTACAGCCATCATCGCTCAGAATTCTCCCGGGGAATCAACTGTGTGTATAATATCCAGGTAAAAGTGAAAAAAGGTCAGATAAATACCATGTCAATGTGGAGTTACTGCACCTCCTTTTGCTCTGTGCAATAAAAAGAAAAGTTAATTTTTATGAAGAAGGTCCAAAAAGCGTTTAGCGTTTATTAAAAACGCTAAAAAGCATTATAGGTGCAATTCTATGCCCGTTTTAGCCAAAAAAAAACATATTTACCGCAAAGATCATATTTGTTGATGAAATTAAAAAAAAATTAGCCCGCTTTTTAATTCCCTCAACACGGAGAGAGATTTATAGTATTAACTGTTTTGGTACGTCATTTAGGAGCCCTCATGAGACGTTATTAACTATTTACCTCTTTATCTTGAAAATGTTTTTTGAAAAACCTTGAAATTTTTCCAAAGAAGAAAAAATAATCCAGTTTTTGCGGTTTAATCAGAACTCTTGGTTGTGATATGTTATTGCCGTGAGTTAATACTTCCACAGGATATCAGGCACATATAATTCTTTTATTCTAAGGTGCCTATCAAATACGTTACATAAGAATAACGAAATAAAATATCTATTTGCCTAAACTTATGCATTGATTTTTTATTTTTAGGATAAAACACCAATATATAAAAAGTAAAGCGGAATATGAAATTCGTTTTTCACATTTATTAGCCTCTATTACGTAGTTCTACTTACTTGAGTTTTTTCAAGATGCATTTCAAAAATGTTTGTAAGTTAATTTATTGTTGCGTATTTAATTCCCGCTAAAATGGGCTCTTTGAGGGTCTTAATTCCACTAGTGATAGATGAAATTACAAAGTCAGGGAATACAGTGCTCTAAGGGTTTTATTTGATAGGAACTGCAGAACAAAGCTGGAGCGAGAGGTAAGTACAGTAAATTCAAGGCGGAAGAGAAAGGGATACAATGAGGGTGGGATATACATGTATTACGACCAGAATTGGACGGCCAAACGACCGGTTGAAGTGAGGATGAAAGGCCAAAACCATACAAAAAACCGGTAGAGGAGGTAGACCAAGGAAGGATGTGAATAGGCGTCATTATATATCGATGGGCATTCGGGAACGCTGATATATTGATAATGGCATTAATATTACTTCCATTCTTTTTTATTTTCCTCGTTGAAATTAATGTGCATGGATTTGGGAGCAATTACAGAGATGGGCCCGCTCAACGTGGGCGCAGGTGAGCGACAGCGGATGGAAAATCGTAGGTTGGCGCAATTTGTGACGGCGGGGAGGAGCTATCGACCAACCGCCCATAGAACAGCCTATAATTTATAAACACCATCTCGCAGTTCCGTACTCTGCGATCCATGTGCATAAATTACGGGAAACGCACACTATGCTAACGAGATTCGCATCAGGCGAGAAGATTCACCGCGCACCGTGTCGATAATAGCTACTGCTATCTTCAATTTGATCGAATTATCTTTAATGGGCGATGACGAAACGGGAATGTTCAGGAAGCTACAGAAGTAAGGATCATTTTGATATGCGTGTTAACAGTTTCACGTTCGTGTCGATTTCACGTCGGTAATGTTACTTAAAAATATAGTTATTGAATACATAATTGGGTCTATGGTGGCCATATTAAATATTGGACCTCTTTATTAAGATCATCATTTTTCGGATGACAAACTTATTGTGACAACTTGAGTCATATTTGATCCATAAACCATTTATCCCCTCTAACCTAGCTTTAAAATTTTAGCATTAAATTTCAAGGAATAAGGAATCCACTATATAATTTAATAAATATACTAGAGTTTCCAAGTCACCGCTGTATTTATCTACTGAAAGAATTATGATCTTTTAAAAACTAAACTTATCTTATTTTTATTCTTCGATAATTCAAGGTTAAGGCCGAAACGGAGTGAAATCATTAAATATGTATTTCGGCATATTTAAAAATATCATGTTGGGATTGAAATTATTAAAATTTCAATCGAACAGCGATTTTTTTAAAGTAATCATCTGAGTAGAGAACTTACAGAAGGAAAGTACACAAAGGTTTTTATTCAGAAATGTGGGAAATAATTCACAAGATAAATTTGGAAAGTAAAATTGACAAAGTTCACTTTTATTTCGTTTAAGTCTATTTATGAGGAATCATCTCCGAAGTAATAAACTCCATTTTATTCTACCCTGTTGCATTAATCTTTGAAAGAGACTATAAATAGGGCCAGTACTTTCTTAGGAAAAAGGGTGTATGTATAATTCCACAATCTAATTATTTAGTAGGCTAACGTTTTAAGGTAGGATATAAATTATATACTCTTACATTTATTAGCCTTGCCTAACAAAGCAAAACCTGATATTTCAGACTGCAAGAAACTACAGTATCCAGAATTTCACCGCCAATCAAAATGGTCTACATCCATCTTTCCTGGCTCCTTTGGATTTTTTACAATAATCTCCTCTCTTCTTCACCTTAGTTCTTCCTCGCTTGTTTTCCTACTTTCTATTTCACCTTTCCTATTCTTTTCCATATCCCTAAATTAAAATCCTTCACCCTAAGCTTATCATATTAGTTCAGCGGTGTATGTTCACGCCTTAAAATACCGTGCTGCTTAACAAAGTTTTCTCTAGTCTTTCCTTAACCTCCTTACTAAATATCCCTGTCATCAATTTCCTCATTTTTGTGAAAACTTCTTAGTCTAACAATATTATTCTTTTTATATCCCTACCTCTGTGATCATCTTGTTCCAAAACACTACCACGATACGCAAACTGTTCCCCTTACTCTCCTATTTTAACATTTGCCTTAGCATTTCTTATAGTCGAAAACCTCATACATTACTTGGTAGACCATACCTATTACACTGAAATTATGATGCCGTTAGGCTAACGAAAGATTAATAATTTGCAAAAATAAATTATTTTACATTGTTCTCACATACTTTTATTCTTATATCCAGTTCTTCTCTTTCGTGTTTCACCATTTACCCCCACATATTCATTGAAACCACGGGTGATAATGGACACCCCTGTTTTACTTTTGTTTCTTACACTGCCTGTCCCGATTCTTCAGCCGTCACCCAGATCTTAGCAGTTGGGTACATGCACAAGATACGGATAAATAACCTATCCCTTCAATCTACTCTTCCTGTATCCATAACTATTATAATTCTACGCAAATCAGTCCATTAAACTCCTTCTTGAAATGTACGAAACAAACAAAAACATCCTGAAATTACTCTTATATTCTTTATTACTAGTGAAAAACTCATAATTGATACGTCATAACGAAAGTTTCTCCCTTTCCTGAACCCAAAATGATTATCTCCCAATTGATTATTGACCCTCCTTTTTCTTAAGAAGAGCCAATAATTTTTCCCTTATTGATGATCCTTAAGGATCAGTTTTTCCGCCAGTGAAATGAAACTTATTAGTCCAGGTTCTTTGCATATGGTTGCCTTTCTCTTTTTTTGGGATGGGATCTAAAACTGATCTGACAAAATCTTCCCGGCAATTTCCTCGCTCATAAATGTACAAATCAGTCCATTAAAACTTTTCCTTTTATCTTTTCCTAAATCTTAAGCAGAGTAAGTAGTAACTAGAAATTTCATCGATCTCCACATTCTTATTTGATTTCAATTCCTGTAATTACCACAAACCACAACCACCGTAACCACAATTCTTTCGCCCTATTTATTTTCGTACTTTAGTTAATTTTTTATTCTTTTTTTCTGTCTACATCTGCGTTTACACTCTTCTCTTTACTTCTTCCATCAATTTTTTTAATGACCTTATCAGTATTCCATGATTTAGCTAACAGTTTCAGGCTTAACTTTGAGGAATTCCTTCATGATGAGGGTAAAAAATAAAGAAAACTTTACACTTCCACACACTTTTAATACAATACGACCATAAATGATGATACGCAGCATCGAAACCATGGTCGTAATGTATTAAAGTGTGTGGAAGTCTAAAGTTTCCCTTACTTTTTACCCTTCCATGATTTAATCGACCTTTTCTTATCAACTCTTCCTATAATTGTGTTTGCAATTTCTGATATTCATTTCTTGGGGTTTTCCCTTTGTTCTTCTACTGTACTTATCTCCCTGCTCTCACTCATAATTCTACTGACTTTTTGTACTCCTATCGTTTTGTCCCGGTGAAAGCTTCTGCATTCCATTTCGTTAACCTCAATCTCTCTGTTACTCTATTTACTACGTTTCTCTTCATTATTACTAAATGATGATGTGACTCTATATATATACTATATATTCCCAGGAATTTATAATTAATGACGCTATTCTTAAATCTGTTTCAAACCATACTAAATTCTGGTACATTTCTGAATTTTCCGAGCATTATTAACATATACTTTGATCTATCATGGTGTTTACATCGAGTGATTGTTATGATAATACAATTTTTCGAGGAAAACTCTATGGCTTCTTTACCACGATCTTTTCTTGTTCCTAAACAGTAGCCCTCAACCATTTCTACCTTCTCTACCTTTGCCTACCACAACATTCCAATCCTTCTTAAACTACAAAAGCTTCCTTTTCATAAGTTATGCATTTTTCAAGAAATAATTATTTCCTCTATATGAAAAAACTCCTTTTCTTTACCTATCTATCCCTAAAAAACACCTATTTCTTCCTCCTTTTGGTTACTTGTTGGCGTGTAAACCTGTTTAATGACCGCATTCATTGGTTCAGGTTTTACTCATACTAATAATGTTATATCTCTCCGCAACCCAGTCTTTAATCCACTTAAACTTATGTCATTGTTCAATGCTATTACAAGTGTGACTTGAAACCTTACTCTCCAGTAGGTAGTCCAAATTACTACCACTGGACTATCGGGTCCCTGTATTATTAACTTAGAGAAATGTAGAGAAAAATATTATAAAGTACCGCTTAAAATATAAAAAAATGATTAGCTCATGTAGAAAAAAGGCCTTTAAATTATTTTCTACAGAAATACACAATTTGTGATCATAAAGCTCTAAAGCATACGAAATTGAACTGAAGGCCTTGACTGATATAGAATTATTTTATTCAATATGTTATCATAAAAGCTCTAAAATCATACGAAATTGAACTGAAAGCCTTGACCGATATACCACCATTTTATTGAATATTTAACCAATTACATTTTCCATAAGTTCAAAAAACAGTCCGTGAATGAATAAAGCCATCCGTTATAAGTTAACCTCGAGCAAAGTAGGAGGCGACGCAGAATTAAATTTTAAACCAAATTATATTTGCACTGAGGTAGCATAAACAAATAAAGTAAATTAATTTGTTCGTTCGGCAGAAATCACCAAAAAGAAATGAAATGAGGAAATTGTTCTTAAAGTAATGAACACTTAAATTTTTATTCATCCTCAAGGGGCAAAAGGGTCCTTAGAAAAGAGACGGCCCTGAGAAAAGAGACAGTCTTGAGAATAACACCTAATTTTGATATGCTAGTTCATCAAATTTTACCCAAGGGGAACCATGTGTGAAAACGTTTGTTTTCGTATCGATTGAGTTGAATGTATACAAATATTTTTATTATTTGACATTATTAAGCATATAATTGCTTTGGAATGTTTGTTTTCTTTTAATAATACCAGTACAAGATCAGGAAAATTAAGAATAACTTTCATTATTATTCTAGGCGAAAAATCCGTTACAATACTACATTAAGACTTTCATACCTTCTTGGATATTGTTTTACAAAATATATTCAGAGTAATATGACAAATAATTCATTCATTTATTTGCATATTTTACAGATTTAAAAAGAATTTATCAGTGTCAATTTGTTGGAAATGACTTCAATAAATAAAATCAAGCTCTTAAAATTAATTACCTGCAGAATTATGGAAAATCTGAAACAGATAATCACGGAATTTCAAAATGGTGTAATGACGTATTATATTTCAATCGATTAATAAATGGTTGCAAAACCATATACAAACGTGATTATGCGGTCAACATTCGAAGCCGCAAATATCTTAGATTCATTTTGATCATATTTGTGATGATGGTCACTTCACTAATTTATTTTGCCATCAACGTGGAATGTACACCAATTAGAGGTATGTTTCTTCCTTGAGTTATATTAATTGGCATAGAAATAGTTTGAACGAAAGAAAATCGAGTAAAATAATTCTATTGCTGAAAAAGTATGTATATTACCCTGAAAAGCTCTTATTAGTCTGAACATTGATGTGAATAATATTATAGCCCAACCTTAATTGACTTCAAAGAGCCATCCAATAAGGATCTTGGTAAAAGTAAAGTACTTACGTAAAATTAATGCATAATAAATTAAGTCTTCCCAAGTGTAAATGTGTCATGACTTACAATTAGTCGTGACGCCCCAGTCGCTCTGATCACCAATGAAAAATATAGTATGATATAAAAGTGCAGCATTTGCATTCTTATATAAAATCTGTCTAAATTATTTTATTTCTGAAATTACAGCCAGCGTTACAAAACTGTGGGGTCATTTGCTAGAAAAGAGATGTTATTTGGCAAAAAGCATTGATTCCTCGCCTAAAAACCTCAAGAGTTTAGTATCGCATTCAGTCTAATGATGTGATTCACGAACAGTTCGATAACCTCTATTATTAACTGGATATGATGTGCTGTGACCGATTATTTTGAGCACCCAATAGGTTGACTTTAATTCCATGTCTCCTGTTTTATTTCGCTTACAAAATTTGAAAAAAATGTTGGTTTTGGTTCTTTTACGCCACCGCAGACACTATTTGACTGGCTCTTGAGGACCATTAACACTACTTACACTAGCTCGAATAACGTTATATCTTCCTTCATGGTAAGTGGGCCCGTCGTCGTCGACGAAGCCTGTCTCTGACGCTACGATGATGGATAATGTCAAGCGCTCCTATTACAATACCTTGATGAATATTTTGACGTGTCGGTGGTGCCGATGCGCTACGCGACATCGAAGCCACGTGCGGGTAAGGCTTTTGTCCGGAGAGGAGCAAGGAGAGGGTCGGCGGGAGGAGAGGGGACGACAAAGAACGCCCCCTTTGGTTTAAAGCGCCGGGGGAGGGCCATTGCCACCGACGACGCACGCACTTCATCTTTCTCCCTGAAAGCAACCCCTCCCCCTTGTCTGTTTTTACGCCCTCGATCCCTGTTTCTCACTCTGTGTCCCATTCATTTATTCCTTCCCTTCCATTTCTCTGTCCACTCTACTTGTCTCGGTGCATGGCATTGGTGAAATCTGGCGAGGAAGTTGTAAGGACATGCCCATTGTTTCGAGCAATTAGGGCGTCACAGTTATCACCAAAACGACACTGGATCTGTTAATTATCAGCAAGGCGGGATACTCAAAGATAAAGCCATTAAACAATGTCAGCTATTTACCAGGAACTGTTGGCCATCAAACTAAAAACAAGCACAATCTTTACAAAATGTAACTGACTAATAAAACTCGCATCAAAATCATTTCTGCCGGCATCCCCTTTATGTGCATATGTGATTATTTAAATTATACAAAACATAGCAAAGAAAATCTAAGAAAGGGAGGGTGAGGATTTTTCAATTTTCTGTACAATGGTAAAATTCGGTTATGTGTCGAAACTGGCATTGGGGAGCTAGATTTGACAAATTTGACTACGGCTCCTATAAAAATAACGCTCATTCGTAAATCCGAAATATTTTATCATGAAGAAGGTGATTATCAAAATGCTTAAAGTAGTACAACTTGATGATGAGTTCACTTTTAAAGATTCTCTGCTGGGATCCTTTGGTTTGAATAGAAACTTCGTGAGCAATAAATGTTGGAGCTCATAATTAGGAGCGACAATTTGATCGGTAGTTATTCAGAATACATGTATTCGAAGGTTTTCTAAATTATCACTTATATAAACTCAACATTTGGGTGATTAATGTATTATTTTTCGAGTACCAATTTTCATCAAAACTTGAGCTTTGGTTAATGAGACCCTCCTTTTCACTGTTGAGTGTAAATAAAAAAATTGGGTGTTAACAATAAACAGCGCTATAGTTCTAGAGTACTCTGAGTGGGAAATAAATTGAATATCGGTTATGAAATTGGACTTAGACCCTTTTATTTAATCAAATAAATCAAAAGTAACTCGTTACAGGCAAGTTATTAATATTTACCATTCACGAAAGGCTTTATTGGCACTTGAAAATTATAATACATTGATTTTACATTTGTGCAATATGTATCTATTCCCTTATAGAAATAAATATTTGAGTTGCAAAGGGGCAATGTCATCAGTTTATGATTCACATTATTTTTAAGTAAAATAAAATATTATTAATTCATCTAACAATTGGGCATTTTAAAGCCTAAATTTATACTATATTTTGGGATGTATCTATGAATTTTCTTTTTTGGAAAATCACACAACATCCAAATACAATAATTTCCTCATATTCGTCATTTGACTATTTTCATTTTCTCTTATTCTTACTTTATTATATTTATATACTCTATTATATTTATACTTTTTCTGAACTTTTAAGAATAATCGGATTATGAATTAATATAAGAATGAAATTCTCACGTTATGAGTTGGGAAACCAGTTCCTTTTCCTTTTTCCTGAATTTTCCGATAAGTTTTCTTATCCAGGGAATTACCAATCATGGTCTAGCTCGAGTTCTAGAAAGGAAAACTCCAGACCTTTATTCTGAGAATTGAAAAGAGAGGTTAGTCGAGCGTCTAAACACTGATCCCAATAAACTCCAAGTTCTGAAACTATTTCACGGTACGATGACCCCTTTACCTAAGGTCTAATTTGGTGAAACATATGTAAAATACTGACACTTAAAATGAATTGAGCTAAAGAAACTTTCGTTTTCTAGGTGAATGGAAAAAAAATCTAGTCAAAATTATAGCAAACTGCCGTTATCATATGAGCTTGTAATAACACATGGTGTACCGCAAAATTTGGCACTAACTGCTAAAAACTGTGGCCCAAGAATAGAATATTTCGTCATTTTTATTTTTTAACGTTAAAGGTTTCATTAATTTGATAGTTAAATAGAACTAATTGGATTAAAAACGGCTCAACTGATTAATAATTTCAGTTAGAATTTTGAAAAATATAGTGAAAAGTAATGAATAATCCTATTTATTTTGTAGTGAAAACCGTAATAAATAAATATACTGCTGTAAAAATAAACAGCATTTTATACCCGTCCAATTAACTTAAAACTCGTACAAGGTATGTCACTGAGGCTTATGTTGATTTTTAAACTATAACCTGCAGAGAATTACGTGATTAACATTACGTTGCATTTTACCCCCGCGTCTTAAATTCAAGTGGTTATAATATGAATTACGGATCGTGATAAAAATGTTTCTTTTCCTTACGGGAAATTAAAAATCGTCAAAGTCTGAAATATTTAATAAACCGACGACAATTCATATTAAAATTCTTCTGGAATACGAATTATAAGGGTAAATTTAATGAGTTTAAAATGGGGTTCCTATGGCGCTTATGCTTCATTAGTCCAACAAGGTCACTAAGATTCCAGAACAAGTAAAAAAAACTGAAATGATGAATTATTTCTCTCTCCGAAGAAATATTTCTAGATTTAGAGTAAAAAGAAACGTTCATTTAATATTGCGAGAAAAAACCCAAGAGCATTGTTAAAGAAGCTTTCGAGTGTTGTTGCTAATGAATTATGTGGCTCAACGTTTCTCTCGCGTTGCAGCAAATCTTCGGGAGTTTCGTCTCCTTCGCACGCACTTCGCTTCCCAAGAAGCTCTAGCCTACTCAAGAGAAACACTGAATCTCATAATAAATGCATAATGCAAAACAACCATCGTAATCCACCTTACAATCATCAAAAAGTCTGCGACCTAAGCCTTTTAGCTATTCTTTTCCATCTCTTATTTAATATCCTTCGTCTCCAGTTGAGGCATTACGAATTAAATTACCCGCATCAATTCTCATTTCGCATTTGTGCCACTTGTGACTATACAATAATTTTATTTGGGAATATATATCGACATTTGGCGTGAAAATTGTGACATAGTGAGAGGCAATTTCGTTGTTCATCGCGTTAATAACAAAAATGATATAACATGCACGTGTTATGAAGGTCTGATGGCGTGCCTAAAGTTCTGATCCTGCTGAGCAAAGGGACTGACCCTTTTCCACTATCCAAGCTAGCATTCAATGTCGTCTTTCGCCCTTCTTCTATCTTTCCGCAGTCTCTCTCCCTCGCCATGTTGCCTCGTACCATGGAGAAAATCTCATCCTCCCTCCTCCTCTACTCCCCGTCCCGTTATCCACAGCCTCTTCCGCCAACAATCCGGCCGTCCCACCCTCGGGTTACCAGTCCCCTCCCCAAACTCCGCTCGCCATCCCCACTCCCTTCCCCATTCTCCTCGCCCACATCCATGACTCCGGAATCAAACTTCAGCGAAGCAATTAATCCCCGCTGCGGCGAGAGAAGAAGATTACGAGGCATCCATTATAACTCGGTTTAAAAAACGGGGGAAGGAGTGTGAGGTGGGGAGCGGGGAACGTTGCGGGAGGGGGTGAGAGACCACTGGGGCGGTTCTCGTGGTAAGCTTTCCTCACCGCACCGGTGTCTGCTCCTCAATATCATCGTAGATTGAAAAATATACGGCGTTGGGTCATTTGCGATTCAAATCCCACGATAATCTGAGATCCTCTCTCTCTCTCCCGCTCCTTCCTTAGGTGGTTTCGATTCCAAGACGCAAGGAGAGAGTGGTGGGATGGAAGGTTGGGGTCGCCTTGGTTCGCTCGGGTTGTGACCCTATTTGGCCACCCCTCCCACTGTCCTCCCCGAAGGTTCTCCGGGAGGATTGGTGTGGGGTCAAGGGGATGAGAGCGGAGTAAGGGAGAGGAGAGATTACGCGAAATAACGACAGCGGCGGGTGGTTGGTTTGGCAGAAGGGTTAGGGTAGAGGACGAGTCACGGTGGGACGGGGATGGAGGAGGGTGGGAGAAAAGGGGTTGGGAGCAGTCGCTCTATACCCTCCTTTCCTCCTTCGCTCCTGTCCACCGACCCTTTCTTCTCCCTTCCCCTCATACCCTCTTCTCGCACCTTCTTTTCATCAAGAATTCTTCTGGCCCGCCGCAAATGATAAACGCCTTCTTATTCATCCAGCGGAAACCTGTATCCGTTTACATAACCGGGTGTCGCAAGGAGGAGACATTCAGCGGAGTTGGGCGTGCAACGTGAAAGGGGTGACCCTGGGGGAGTCGGAAAGGGATTAAATAGGGGAACACTGAGAGAGGGAGAGAGAGTAGGATAAGGCTACACGGAAGCACCCTGAGAGTATGGATGAACCCAATTGAGTAAGGGGGGGGAGAGGAGGGTGGTCGAAGAGAGGATTGGAAATGGGAAAGAGGGTTGGTGAGGATCCGAGGAAGGAAAAGCCGACGGTGAAGCGTTGGAATGCATATTCCCGTATCCCGTTGACTATTCGTCATCCGAGGACAAGGATTTATATTTTTAAGGGACTATTAGGAAAAGGGGACAGCTGTAAATCAGGTAGAGTGGGAGTCAAGGCGGGTCAGAGGGCATCGATGAGAATAGACGGTGAAGTTGTTTTTGGATTAATAACCGATCGCGAGAAAAATTGTGGAAGTTCCGGTTCGTTTACCGAGCGCTTCGAAAACCATTTTTTTCGTCGAGACAAAAAGAGTTCAAATTGATTGCACGTTTTCCTGGATTTGTCAGGGAAGCCAAACTTGTTAAATAGGAGATTTCGCGACAGGGTATTTCACGGAAATACGAACGGATCCCGTTTGCTGAAATTGATTCCCTAAAAAATGTTGAAATAATATTCAGGAAATAAGTGTTTCTTCTTCATTAAGCATTCCATATTTTTTCACGCTCGTTCTGAATACCCTGGGTAACTGGAAGAGCGAGGAGAAGCCGACACGACATACCATCGATTACTTGTCATGCAGGGGATTAAAATCCTAATAGGGTGTTATAGATTTCATTTGGATTAACACGGTTGCTTTATAAGATCGAGTCATTGGTAGAATTAGTCATCACGGTTATATTATAATCTTAATTTATGAGCAATTTTAAATTCAAGGATACTTAGAGCTTTGAACATAATTCAAACAAATATTGTTTAAATTGGATGGCTATTAGTATGGCTGGAAGGCTGGAAGGTATTGGATGGCTGGAAGTATTAGTATATTTATTCATTTAAAGTAATATACCCATTACACATATTTGGACGTTGCACATTGGGTTATGTTCCACCAAAATTTCTTCTTTCTTGTGCCCTTCACTATTTCTTTCTCATTTCTTCCAGCTTATGTCTGTCATCAAGTCGTCTAAAAATAAGGTATTATCTTCCTTCCTCTACACCATTTACCTGTTATCTCCCTTCTTTCAAAGTTCCCCTACTCCTCAAATCTTCCTACATTGCGTAGATTATGGAACGTTAAAGTAAAACAAATAAGCTTCTTGGTATTTTCTCCTTCCACGTTTTCTGTCCTCATCAGATTTCACCGAACGACTTCCTGCCTTCTCCCATCATATCTAAAATTTGGCCGTCTTGTCTAAGTTAGTTTTCCATTACTCCCTATTCACACGACTAAAACTACTTCAATTTAAGCCTCAATGATCAGGTTTTGGATAAATACATCGTTGAGTTCCTTAGTAAGTCTTCAACTACTCATTTCTTTACTTCTTCCCTTGCCGTAGCTGTCAACATCTCTGTTATCGTGAATGCTTATATCTTTAACGAAACTTTTCTCTTTATTTCTCCACTAACGCGCTCAGTTTCCTTCAAAATACTTCCCAAATACGTTAAAAGCATCATTTACTCTAGATTTACTTTAGATAATTTGCTTTAGATTATTTCTTCCTTTTTTAATATTTTATTTACTCTCGAATATACTCATAGTTTCATTTTCATTTGGAAAAGTCTTATTTCGTTTCTCCCGCAAAGTCCCTGTTAACTGTTCAATGATAACTGCAATCCTTTGCTGCTATGCTACTACGCCAGAATGGAATGACCACTTGAAAAACTAAAAGATAATCACTTTACCGTCCATTCCCAAGGCATCCTTAAAGCCCATTCACTACATATGTTGAAAAGTACTATAATAATAACCAAAAATAAAAATATGTTGATAAGGAATTGAAATCACATATACTAAAAAGTAATATTCATTTAATTAGGGATAGAAGAGCGCGTAGTTTATTTACGTCGATTGACATGGCCGTTAGTGAGCAGTGTATTTCGTTGGTGTTGCTTATGACAGCTAAAGATCTGTCGGATTCTGGACACCACCCAGAAAAGTATCCACTTGCTTCTTTCAAGCTCATAATGTCGCTCCGCAAGGAGTGTGTACATAATTGATCGAGGGAAAAAAGCAAACCTTGGAATTAGCGCCCGATTTAATGTTTTAGATTTTTTAAAATCTCTTTTTTGGCGCTTCCCCGTATCTCCTCTTGGTTTTGTTGTGCGTGTTCGTAGGATGCGTTTACCGTCACAACATCTCGGACTCAAATTTCACAATATTGTGTTCTCAGGTGTTGACTTTGAGAGCTTGTTGATGTCAATACGCCTAATAAAGTCAAACATGTATCATATAATACCTATAATTTATATCTCAGGAGAGATCATGCTCATTCGTAAGACCGACCGTTGATTTTATAGAAGAGCGTTCGATCGAAGACTAAGCCTCACGGAGTTTGAATATCAAGTTAATGATAGACAATTTTATTAAATGGTATTTAAGAAGTATCGGTCGAATGAAAAACCGTAGTACAGATCATATTTTTCACCATATACGTATATTAATTTCACGAAATTCATTGCGGTAACAAGAAAATCAAACAAAAGTGGGATCAAATACCAACTACCAAAGGAATGACCACGGTGTGATACCAAAACCTGAGGAATCGGATACACAAATATATTCGAGGAGTAAAAAATGTGTGATGGAATTTACTTTTGAAATTTGCTACACGTTCACTTCACGCACGAAATCAAGCAGCGTAGAATTATTGTCAGACGGGATTTATTATTGCATTTCTGAATTAGTCTAAGAAACTAAGCTCAGTTCAAAGGTGCATGCATCCGGCTCCGCTTGGAATTTATAATCACAAAGCTTGTATGACGAGAACTCTGGGTGAATCTTGGTTGCATCCCACAAGTTGATCTGCACGAGTATGTCTTTAACACGGTCTGTGAATTATTCACGTCTCAAGAGCAATGCCTGCTGCTTGTTCACCACCCAGAGAAGAAGGAGAATACGGGAGGGGGGTTGAATATTTCATCGCCCCGCTTCGGAAATGGCAGCATCGTGCCGAGAAGTCATCACACGCGATATCGGGGCAGTTCCGAGTTGAATTTTCCATTGAAAAGAGAATTTTAAAAAATGAAAGCAAACAGTCTTGGAAGAAATTTTGCCTAATGGTGCACCGGGCGTTTCCTTGGAAGCAAGACAAACAAACACGAAACCTCGAGCTCCCTCACCGCCCTCGGATCTAAGGAATCGTCTTAAATCATTGTCCCTTCAATTAGGCGAATGTCTTCTCTGTCACCGTGAAAATCTTGTTTTATCACTTATATTTGCCCAAAAAACAACCTGTGACAATATTTGCCCTAGTACCGCCCACACAATGACACAAACTCCTACTCTCCCCTCTTCCAATCTGAGATGTTGTGACTGCAAACGCACCCTACGAACATACAGTAATGCAAAGCGATAACCAAACTAAGAGGAGACACGGGAAAGCGCCAAATAATTTTTAAACAACCTAAAACATTAA
Organism: Hetaerina titia; assembly: GCA_037158775.1. NCBI lineage: Eukaryota > Metazoa > Arthropoda > Insecta > Odonata > Calopterygidae > Hetaerina > Hetaerina titia. The sequence goes on along the minus strand of CM073768.1, from coordinate 54,394,862 downwards.
ATCGGGCGCTAATTCCAAGGTTTGATTTTTTCCCCTTGATCAATTGATTAAGTACACACCCGTTGCGGAGCGACATTTTGGGCTTGAAAGAAGCAAGTGGAAGATCCAATTCTTGTTTGAACTTGACTGATGGAAAAGGAATCGCTGGAAACCATTGCTCAAGGCGGAACGAAAGCATTCTATCCAATTAGGGGTTCATTTTAGGCTCTGAAAGGAAATTCCGAGAGATTTCGTCTTCCCATTCCTCTTAGAAAAAGCGATGATGAAACGATTGGTTCAAGCAGAATCAAATCTGGCAGTATACACTCAGTACTTACGACTCAGATTTGGATACTAGTTTCGTATATACAAAAGTTTACATGAAGAGAAATTTCAAAATGTTTTCATTAAACATTGGATATTTAAACGATTAGAAAACCTAATGCTGAGGAGAAAACCTCAAAGAATATGAGCGCAAATCGAGACGAGGGAATTTAAGTCTTTAATTGTAGTAGTATAAGGAAGACTGTCAAGACTAATTTTGAAATAAATCAAAATTTGGTATTTTTTCTTACATAACCTGAGAGAGCATAACATTATAGATGTTTTTCATGCGGAAAATTAATGAATGAATGATGAACATAAGCAATGGTTCTAAACTCATTTCGAAGAATTAAAATAACGTGATATTTCTTAACATTTTATTTATTTAGCCAACCGCGGAATGGGTTCGACACAGAGTGCCATAAAAAGACCTTGAACATGGAACTCAAAACTGGTGTCGAAGCCATAAATAAAAGATAGAGAGAAAGATAAAAAGTGTGGAATTATACCAAAAAAAATTGATTCTATTGAATGAAAAAATAATAAAGGGCCGTAATGGCTTATTACGATAGTTTACTCATTGACGGTTCAATGATACAATTACGGCTCCAATTAAACCTCACATTCAGATCGGTAAATATTTATGTCGGTCCGAGGTAAAAATACTCCTCGACTCTCAGTGAAATGTTTTTCAGTGTCAGAGAAATTTATTTGCTGAACACATTTAGAATTATGCACCAAGGTTGAGATCACTGAATTAAAACCGAGATGGCAATTGGTGCAAGAATATATATTTATGATAGGAAAATTTACATTTCACTTCAATTTGCTGTTTGGAGTAATAATGTTAAGGTAGCAGCAGATGAAGTTCCGGATACCAGAGGTAATATTTTTTTTAAGGTAATCTACCGGTTAAGGTAGATTTTTGGATGGAAACAACTATCCAATAACCATTTTGTAACTCCAAACAAAACCCAATCCAGCAGCCTAATCTACATCAGGTCCCTCTTCATCTCTGTGTACTTCTTCCCTCCCTTCATCCCGTCCAACATCCCTATCCTGTTCCTGCCCTTTCCTCGCTTGCCCAACATTCTCCCTTCTATTACCTTCTTCAACATTCCACTACCGATCAATACGCCTTTCATCCATTTTTCTTGCCTCCATAGGATTTCTCTCAACAAACCCCTCTCCTCACCCACCATCTCCAGTACTTCCTCATTTGTTTTCCTTTCGGTCCATTTTACCTTCTCCATTCTTCTCCACACCCACATTTCAAAAGCCTCCAATCTACGTCTATCCTCCTGCTTCAGTGACCACGTTTCCGCGCCGTATATAACTACGCTCCAAATCATAGTTTTTACGAGTCTTGTCTTAACATCCCTACTCAACGTCCCCGTCATCAACTCCTTTCTCCTTGTCTTCCTGGTGCTACACCCCCTGCCACACAACTTTTTTGGTGGCTCGCAGGGTATTTTTGTAGATGTACACTAGATCTGTTTTCCTCTTCATGATCAATGCTTATCTCATTTTTCAGGATCTTTTTTGTTGTGTATTGAATGCACTTACCACATGCCCCCTTGGCTGACTGAGCAACTAATTCTTGATCATCAGCAAACCTAACTGATTTTACGAAATCCCCTCCGAATTTCATTCCTACCTCCAGTTCTTCCCATGCCTCTTTAATCATATCCTCTACATATACGTTGAACAGTACCGGTGACAATGGGCAACCCTGCCTTACACCTCTTCCTAACACTGCCCATCCGGACTCTCCGTTCCCCACTCGCACCTGATCAGTCTGAGACATGTACAGGTTGCGGATCAGTCTCCTGTCCCTCCAATCCATTCCTATTTTCTGCAATACACGCATTAATTTTTCCCAATTCACTCTATCAAACGCTCTTTCGAAATCTACAAAACAGGAAAAAACGTCCTGATTGTATTCTATATTCCTCTCGATTAGTGATCTCATTACTGTAATGGCATCACGCGTACCTCTTCCTTTCCTAAACCCAAACTGATCATCCCCTAAGTAATCATTTGCCTTACTCTCTATCCTTTTGTTGATGATCCTGAAAATAACTTTAGCTGCGTGGGATATCAAACTTATTGATAATATATAAAAATATTTTGAACGCTTAATATATATTTGGATTGTGAAATAGGTAGATGAGGCAACCTTTATCTGGAAGCTAAATCATTTGGTAATTAGAAATTAAATCACTCCCAAAAATAAAAAAAACATGATTCTCGTATTGATTTAAGTCAAATTCGTATAAATATGTAGACAGAGAAAGAAAATATTTCAAGGGTAATGGAAATTTGTTCCCCGTTAGACTCAACAGGTATATATTTATATTTTTCTTAGATTGTAAAAAACAAAATTTCACAGGTGTCATCATATTCATCACAGATGAAAATATCGACAAGTAAAATTTCAACGGTGGTGGTATGTATATAATGGTGCTCGTACTAGTATGCACTGTAAATAAAATCTCGTCATCATAGAATTCACCCTATTACTTAATTTCTATAGATTCTTTATTACCACTAAAAGTATGGTATTGAAATGGGAACACGCTACTGATCTCTGTTGGCAAGAATTGGAATTAAAACGGAATGTAGATGTCAAATTTCAACGTGAAATGAGGATTGAGTATTCATTATTGGGCTAAAACAAAACCAATCAAGTGTGAATTAACAATTTAAGATGAAAATTATTTGATCAAAAATTTACTTTTCTTATATGATTAAACTTTAAAAAAACAAGAAGATCTATTTCTCATAATTACGTAAGTAACTACTGTTTCACTCACAGGGTGACCGCACTCACACCTGAGTAAATAACAATTTCATAGTTAACATTGGTTTTGGTAAAGTTACTTGCGCTACTTACACTAATGTTCGTAAAAGTTTCTTCCTGAGAATCACTTTATGCCCTTTCTTCTAACGATAACCTAATTATTTCCTGAACGCTTCTTAACCGTGGATTCCACTCCATCGTATTAAACTTTAGATACATATGTATTAATATTAGTCATTTAAATTGGACAACAACATCGAAAATACTTCTTATCGATAAGCCATATATTTCTCAATGGTCGAGTATTCGGTGTACCATGAATATCATACATTTTTTTACTAATGTTTACCTTGGCGAACTGCTGTATACTCTATCCCACGTTGCAAGAAAAAACCTCTAGCTTCCTCCGACAAACTTGAAAAAGGAACTCACTCCCGCATTTCAGAGAGGAAAAAGAAGAACTGATTCGTTTTAATCACTTATTCAGAACTGAGATATTCTCCGTTGCTACGAAATATTATTTGTTAAGAATAAATAAATTAAAATGCAGCTTAATAAAAATAGAAAATAAAACATGACAAATGAAATATAAAGAACTGAGTCAATTTAGTGTGGATAAATTTCCTTCGGACTCGAATACACGAGTCAAAATTACAGTCCAAGGCTTGACGGAAGTTATTCCCCGGCTGCAGAGAAACGGACGACCTGTGCCCACTTGAATAGCAACGTACGGGTTCTAACTCACCCAATCACCCCGTCTACCCAAATGATCGTTATCTTTTCTGAGGGAAGTTTATACACATACAGGTAGAGGAACTTGTGAATGTCGACGGTGGCGGTGATTTCATTTTTTCCTCCCCTCCACATTTGCCGCCTTTTCAACTGCCCCTTTGCGGGGCAGTAGTGGGTGAGAGTATATGGGAGAAAGAGTACTTGCCCAATTGTGGCCCTTTCGGCGGAAACGAGCAGTCAACGGTGAACAACCCATTCCGGTCGGCCAGACGCTTCCTCCTCCTCTGAAGAGCGAAGGGAAAGAAGGGCGGAGGGAGGCTTTTGAGTATCCCGAATCGTGTGTATACGTGCAGGAGTCGCGCTCCAGGAATACGCCAAAAGAGACGTACGGGAGGGGGAATGTTCTAGGAACTAGGAGGAGGGGAAGGAGAAAAGGGGATAAGAGCACACCCTTTGCTTGGACGTGTACACATAACCTGGGAGGAGTGACGACGTACGTGAAGGAAGTAGGGCAGCTGCAGAGAGGTGAAAGAGTCCTTAAGGTGGGGGAGGGTGGCAGGGAGAGCTTAAGGGAACTGAGGTAGACAAGCGATTTCCAATGAGAGTGAGCGCTCTTTTCGCGCGGGGATCGTTAAGGACCCACAGAAGGGCTCGCTCTGAGGTCGATGAAGTTGGCTTATTAAAACTTCTATTCCATTGTCTGGAGAAGCAAAATCGTGGAGCTCCGTCCCTCCGCCCACCCACTCCTCTCTTCATTCTACACTCCTTTCCCTCCCCATCAGCTCATTCTCACCCGTTCCCGCTCTCACCTCCGGATGCTCATTTACTACTCATCTTTTTCCTCTTGTTCCCACCTCCCCATTTTGTGGTGCTCTCAGATTTGAAAAAAAATGCGAAGAAAAAATGTTACGGGTAGACTTGTGTAGAGAATGGAGTTGGGTACGTGAAGGTTGTAAGGGTAGAGGAGGATTGAAGGAGTTCAGTGCAGGAAAAAAAACTGAGTGAAAGAAAAAGAGATAAAGACAAGGAATAAAAGGTTAAGGTAGAGGTAAAGATTTTCATTTTCCATTGCTGAACACTTGATGATCAGCGGTTATCGCCCTCGTCAGAGTACCCCTCTCTATTTTTTATCAATTTGCTCTCTTATCCGTTGCTATTTTTCTGTCGCCGCTGTCGTAGTAGGGAAACTCCTGCATCTTTCCTTAGCGATGAAAGTGATGAGGTTTCTATTTAACTTTCGCGTCATCCCTCCCATTGACCATATTCTTTCAATTTTCCGAGAGATCCGAAGAACAATTCAAGCTTTTCCCCGCATAAAATTACCATAGCAATTGGTTCACAGACACGGCCACTACCAGGTAAGTTATAAATAATCGAGGAGTTTTCAGTAGATTAAATCCTACGAGCGCTTTAAAGAGGAAAATGAACAGAAACAAAATGAACTTTTCTTTGCACATATTGTAAATGTTCTGACCATCTCCTAAACGATGTGACGTCGGATCAATACATTTTTGTTACGGATACTCATTGACACATAGTCCGGATAAAAATCACACGTTTTGAGTTTTGTATTGGCTAGAGTTTGATACCGGCACCTGCGCCCCTATACAGGGATATATCGAGGACTCTTTGCACAGGGACCAGTAAACAATTAGTACATAAAATCATATCCGTGACAATTGTTATCAAGTTTTCTAGTCCAAGATTCAAATACTTATTATTTACAAAATTTGACTATGCACTAGAAATTTAACTCTTCTCTTTTATTAAATACTACATTATACTCTAACAGAGTTAGTAAAAAGTTTGATTATTCGTCCAATTAAGAGTATGGCTTGATCAGTATTCGAAACCGACATCCCACCCAGTAACATAAAGTTATCTAAATTTCCAAACAACCTTTGCGCTCAACTAAATCAAAATACAAGTTTAATCATTGCTGTTCTCTTTAATTATGGTTGGACGGTATACCATTATAAGCACCATTGAATATCAGTCATGGATATGCTATTACTTTTAAATTACAGAATGACTAAAAAATACCATTTATGAGATAATATTTTATAAATTTTAGAGAAGAGAGTTTTCACATTATTTATTTTTACCCTTACAAGTTAGAACTTCAGAAATAATTAAGTTGATAGACGAATTCAATATAATTTTACGAGATGAATTGCAAATTTGAGTAAAATAACCCAATTTAGCTGTGGCCTTATAATAAAACACCATAGCCATGAATTACGAAAATACTGACGTACGGGAACCCCTGTCTGAGTAGAAATATCATCTATATCAATCCAAATATTTTTTTTGCATTTAAAATTCAATTTAAGTATGCATATGAGGATTGATTATAAAAATATTGAGATTTGTCAACACTACTTTGAGATGATTCTGTCACCTGAATTAACGCATAGTACGGATCTCAAACTACACACCTGTTCACTGCAGCTTTTATTTAAAACATCCAACATCTGCTTCTGCTTTTTGCAATTATCTTGCAAACCTAACGTTTGAAGTTAAAGAATACATTTATATATATGCGGATATCTTTATCTCCAATGGCATCGGCTCCAACATGATTTCCTCGTTGATTGCGTAATGGACGCCTGTGACGTCAAACCTCGTTCTCATCACTCCTGTTGGTCAACGTAAAAAAATGTAACGGTTTAATAAACGAGAAAAATTATTAAAAAACGAACATTCAATGCTTAATGGAATGTAATCCGAGGATGCAACCAAAGGAACTTCGTATTAGGCAGATGAGAGACGATTCCTTCCCGCAACATGGCGAATCATGCCTTGACTTCAATTCATTTTGCCCCTGACTCCCAGGGCCAGGGTATTTTTTTCATTTAATGTCTTGAAGACGAAGCTTCTTGCAAATAGTTGTCGATTTAAGTTGACCAAATAAACTATCAAAACTAATTTAAAAACTTTAGATGGATCACAACTCTTTAGAATTGTCTTCTTTGCATTAAAAAAACCTTTTTTTACTTTGAACAGACTAGGCATCGTTTTCCTGAATTATTATTTTTGAAATTACAATTTAAAGCAACTCGTGCATGTGGTAATACGTTCAAAACCTATCATCCTGTAGGAAAGCTAATTGGTTAATCCAGGGTCTTGGAAAAATAGGCTGTGGCAAATCAGGGATGAAGATAGATAAAACGGATTAACAGATTGATACTTGTAAAATGTGTTTATATTTCAACACAACTTGAGATAAAATTATACGCATTTATAACAACTGTACTCATAATTTGAAAAGGTCTGATTTGAGGAAATAAGAGACCAGCATTTATTTTCTAAGAAATACTAGAAAGCAAGAACTTCGTTTACCAGAAAACCACCCAACGCTGCATCATCCTTATCCGCCGAAATTACCTCCCCTGGAAATCGAAGAGGATGATCATATGGGATAAGGGAGTAAAAATTGAAGCCATATCTTCCGACCTTACTCAGATCATAAATACACCTATCTTTACTGTGTAACGCAATAAATGTTGAGATTCCAGACGATGACGTGAAACTTAAAACGAACATGCTACCCACGCAGTCCCCCCTCGGGAAGATGGATGAAAGAGATTACTGGGATTTGGGCAGGGGATGGCAAATTGGATGACGGTGGAAATAAGTTAAGAAGACGACGAGGAGAATAGCAATGAAGCGACCGGAGGGAGGAGGAGGTGGCGGAAGTGACTTGGGTGGGCTGGAAGGGTGGGAGAGAAGGGAAAGGCGGTAGGCGGATGATAGGAAGGAGATGAAGAGTGGTGGATGAGGTGGGGAAAGTGGAAAGATGCACACATACTTGGGTAAGAATCGATTATGCATTTATCAAATCGCAGGCGGTGGTAGTCCCCATCTGTCTTACCTAACGCCTACTTGTGAAGCCAACAGGAGACCCAAAGCTTCAACTTGTATCGTACCAAACCGTCACTCTATTAAAGCATCGAGATGCACAACAAATATGTCAAGGCGTTCCCAAATTGGGAGCGCTTGGAAAACTTCTTTTATTTGCAGATACCTCCTTCGAGAGCGATGTCAAAGTGATAGCAGAGCTCCCCTTAACCCATTTTCTTTCTATTCCAGCTCTCAAAACCCACGAAGAAATTTCATCATAGTGAAGTGAATTTACTCCAAAGTCCTGCTAAAGTCGAGGTAACATGAGGGCTCTGTCTCTCTCTCTCTCTCTCTATCTGTACCTTCGCTTAACTCCACGAGGATTTGGACTCTTTGCGACTTCCTCCCTCATCTGAAAAGCATTCCACCTAAGTATCCCACTCTCCTCCCCAAGGGGCATCTCTGATCCGGATATTTCGATCTGACCCTATCCAAATTGATTCAATCTCTCCCACTGGGCGTTTTACCCACTTTTCAATTTATTTCGAGATATTGATTCTATCCAGATCACTGCAACCTTAAAAAAATATATGAACTCACCTCTGCGAACTTATGACTCAGCTCCTCTATGTGAAAGTACATACTGAGCTACGCAATATCTGAGAATAAGAACGTGGACCATAATTTCCAGTCTCCATAAGTTGACGCTTCATTTTCAGTTCATTCCATTGCAAAGCCATGATGAAAGTAGGGAATTTTCTTTTTGAGTTGATATTTGGATCAGATTTATTTGAATCTATCCTTTCTAACCAGATTCCCTAGCAATTATCATGATTTTCTTAAAATTTGTCGGAAATAAATGGAACTCGAGTAAGATAATAAAGATTGAAACTACCCGAATCAGATATATTGTCTGTGATTTCATTGCGGCTACAGGTAAATCCGTGGTGAATGAAATATTGAATTGTCTTTACACAGGAAATTTGTGCGTTTTCGTTATTTCTTCTCTGTATCATTAGACTTCCTTCATTTAATGATGTTTTACTTTTTGCGGTCGAATTTCGGCTGTTAATTATGTGTTTGAATCATTATCTACTAACTCAATTACTCTCTAGCAAGAAATTATGTACTTCGTTCAAAATATTTTTATCAACCTGGGCCAATTCCTCTAAGGAAAGGTGAACATCAGATTTATTTAGGATAGCACGGGATTAGCCAAACAAGAGGAAAAAGGTTTACTAATTTTGTGTACGTGCATGAAAAGAATTTCTAAAGCGTAGTGATTACATATTACTCCAAATTTACATTTTGTATCCAGTATTCCTACAAAAGTGCCAATGAGATCCTTACATCGCTTACCTTATGCATGGGTGTACCGGAACGAGTCTGAATCAACTCTGTTCGTGACCTCAACGACGTACTATATATTGAAATATCCTCAAGCGCATTAGCTTTAGTTTTTAAAATGGGACATTTTTACGAGGAGAAATGCTCGTAATAAAACTTAACTGTCACTTAATGGTAAACATGAATATCTAGGGAAGAGGCTACAAAGAATGCCTAATTACTTTTCCTTTTTTACTGAATGTCAATTAAAAAACAATCGGATTTAACCTATCCCACCTAAATATCCCCTCAGCAAATTGTATACATCGGGTCAGAATAACATAGAACAATATCATTGAATTTTTTTTTAAATATACTACTACTAAACACGTATTCACCCTCCCAACTCTATCACAGCGATTCATGCCTTGGAAATCATAAATTTAAACATGTGAATAGCGGGATAATAAACGATTAAACAATGATCATAATGAATAAATCCCAGTCAGCATGGGTTCAGAAAAGACGTTTCTGTGTTACTCAAATAATTGGGTGATATCTAGTCGATGCTCATAACGATTAAAAGCAGGTAGATGCTACTGGGATAGACTTAGATGAAGCATTAATAAAGTAAATCGTGATATATTGATAAGTTTGTAAACATTCGGCCGGACTTAAGTGTAACAGACTGGGTAAAACATTTATTACAGATATAAAACAAACAATCAAAGTGGGTGAAAAGGAATCAGATGTAATTCAGGTGAATTTAAGTGCTCCCCTAGGGACGTACTTGCGCCGATGCTGTTTTATTTTTCAACCAATGTGTTACCTAATTCATTCCAGTCGACAATGCGACTCTTTGTTGTTGTTGTTGAAATATGTAAATAAAGAAAACGTTCGCAAATAATGACAATGTGATGCAAATAACGTTCAAGAGGGGAATAGTGGAGAGAATAAAATCAACAAAAATTATAATAAAAGCAAAATAATCAATGTTAATAAAAGGAAGTTCAGATACAATTATTAAATGGGAATAGAAATTATACTTGATGTTAGTAATTGTAAATATCTAGGAGGAAATTTTACTAATCTCAAATGGAATGAACATGTGGAGATAAAAACATATAAAGCATACAAAACGCTAAATTGTATCATGTACAGATGTAAAATTCCTGTACATGATACTGTATATTGCATTGACTGTACCTGTTTATTCAAAAGAAATGCAGTATAAAAACCAAAGAAAAGAGTTCTATAGTCATAGTAAGACCTTATTAGAGTATGAATCATTTTTATGCCACTCTCATCTCAATCAATCTGAGAAAAATATTGAAAGGGTCCAAAGGAAATCCGCTCGCTTCAATTTAGATCAGTTGAAAAGTCAAATGAGCGTGGGATGATTTAGCAATTTCGATGGGACAGATTAAAGAAGAGACGGACAGTTAAAAGGCTGGGGGAAATGTTTGAATTGTACGAGGGGTCTGAGAATGGGGAGACGTTAAAGGGAAAATGGCAAAACTACATGTTGCAAAGTAAAGGAATATCATACGCACATACTAAAATGGCTCACTCCAAGGAGTGACATAATTAAGCATTCATTCCTAAATAAGGGAATAAGTGGTAGAAACAAATTACCTAGACATTTTTTAAAAGCTTTTTCTGTAAACGACAGGAGTTTCAAGAACAGGTTTCGGCAAACACCTGGACTAAATTACTCTTTCTTCTTATGTTTAATCTGACTACTACCTGGCTTGCTTTCAATTATTGATTGGTTTTACGGTATTTTGTTGTAACTGTACGTTTCAATTCTTTGTTGAAACTGTTATCTTTAAATATTGATTCGTCTAACTGTACCTTTTGGCCCGTTGGTTTAACTATACTTTCAATGGTTGGTACTGTGATTTGATAGGTTTAACTGTAATTTCCCACCTGGATCATTGCCAAGTTGCATTAAAATATATAATTAAAATAAATAAGGGATGGTGGCGCATAGAAAACAGGGAGGAGATAGGGCGGCAATGGGAACAAGTCATGGGGGAAGAAAGGAAGCCGGGGGTTTTGTAGCCCAGATGTGAAAGCGAAGAGGGGGGAAGATAGGGGTTGAGAGGGTGAAACGGGAAGGGTAAAACACAAGGCGGGATGATGAAAGGCATAAAATAGGAGGAGTAGGATGGGTGGCCACGGAAGTGGTTGGGACGGAAGGAGGAGTGGCCGGGGAGGAAAAGCGGAGGAATATTCACTCGGGCTGCCTCTGATTCTCACGGTTAAAGGGATCCGCCAGGATTGACCGCGAGCGCTTGTTAAAAATCCAAAACTTTTGGCAGAGTTTCCACACGCGAAAAGCAGAGGTCCGGTCCAAATATTAATCCATTGCCGCGGTTAAGTCAGCTTGCTACGAATAATTAATCATGGAAAAAAATTCGCAGCACAATACTGTTCCCATGAAAGTTGAGTAAGCAGCTACAAAAACCTTCATGATACCAGAGTTTCCGCTGATGTTAGCACGGTAAAAAAGTCTCTTATGGGGATAAAAAAAATAGTCGTTACCACGGAAAGTGAATGTATCAGTCGGAGCATAACATTTCATAAATTGAGAAATATCAATAGCGTTAATTGCTTAAAGCACGTGTATGAATGGCTGGTTTGTCTTTGGATACCTTTAGAATATTTTTAGTTCCCGCTTATGTTCAAATTAACTGTTAAACTGGCCCTCATTTGAGAACGTCAGGTAATGATGTACTAGGATGCACTTCTATATTTTTAGGTAAACGCTGTAGAGGCCAAATTTATTATTTACGTAAATATCGTCATCAGATCTTGATTTTGAGGAGTACTAGCACGAGTTTTACTTAACCTGTATTATGCTCGCAGTTTACTTCATTATTTAATTTATCATACAACACAGCATGATTCATCAAAACCGCAAATTTACGAAAATATAAATTATTTTACAATGCTTTTCTAAAATACGTGGGTGGTCTGTAAAGTGTAAACCACCCTTATATAAAAACACAGTACAGTAATCAACCCGAAGGTCGGTTTAGTAGGTGATGGTAGAGCTCACCCATGTACCAAGCCCGACGGCGTGTGAATACTTACACATCAGGGTAGGGGGGCCAGTTCCTTTCCCTGTGTTGGTTATGGTTTCCCAGGAAGATCCATTACCCGAAAAATCAACTAGCTTGGGTGGAGCTGCAGGTGCGCAAAGTGACTTGCCCGGGAATTGAACCCGGGACCCTCCGGTCAGTAGTCCAACGCTCTACCCACTAGACCACCGCCACCCATATATTGAATCTAGAAATGATTTCGTACTATACGTGCATATATAAAAAGATTTAAATAATAAATTGAGACGGGTAATGAATAAAGAAAAAGAAGCGTGGTGGTAGACGCAGTACGAATACATGGAAAGTTTGCAGGTAAAGAGCGAAATTGGTGCCCTCTACAAGAAGGTTAAACAACTACCGGGAAGTAAAAAGGGAAAATCTGTGTCAACAGTTAGAGATAAGTCGGGTTGGATACTGGTTGAAACATAAAAGATCCATAATATATATGGAAGGATTATACATAACAACTGTATGGTAAAGAACGTAAGCCACAAACTTAGGCATAGAAAGAGAATTTAACGTAGATGAAGGTAGCTTAGGTCTAGGCATATTCGACGATGAGGGCATTCTGGGAGATGAAGTCAAAAAAGGCCGTGAGGGTAGACGACATTCCTGCATAACTACTAAAAGGTTTAAGAAAATGTGTTAGGAAAAATCTATATGGACTGATTCGTAGTGTCTATGAGAAAGGAATCCTCCCGAAACACTTGGTGAGATCAGTGTTAGTTTCTACAAAAAGGTAAAGGCTACATCATGCAAGGACTACAGAACAATGTTTTATTTCCTACGCAGTTAAATCGGTTGTCAAGATCATCAACAAAAGGTTGGAGAGTATGAAAAATGATTACTTAGGGGATGATCAGTTAGGGTTTAGAAAGGGGAGAGACACGTCCGATGCCGTTGAAGTAATGAGATCACAAATCGAGATGAATATAGAATAAAATCTGGACGTATTTGCTTGTTTCTTAAATTTTTAAAAAGCATTTTATAGAGTGATTTGGGAAAACTAATCAATATATTGCAAACAATGGGAATAGGTTGGAGGGATAGAAAACTAATCCACAACCTGCACATGTCTCAGACTCCTCTAGTGTGAGTGGACACTGAAGAATCTGGATGGGCAGTGTTAGGAAGAGGTGTAAGGCAGAGTTGCCCATCACTGGTACTGTTCAACGTATATGTGGAAGAAATGAGTGAATAGGCATGGGAAGAACAGGAGGTAGTAATGAAAGTCAGAAGGACGTTGAAAAATCAGTTCGGTTTGCTGATGACCATGCTCTTGTTTGTCAGTCAGCCAAGGGGTTTCAAGTATTGCTTAGTGAATTGGAAATTAAAAGTTATAGATATGGGATGAGCATATATAAACCAGAAGTCATGCATTTTTCCAGAGGGAGAGAGGTTACGTTTAACATTTAAATAGGAGAGCAAAAGCTAAAGCAGGGGGAACAGTTTACGTAATTCGGGAGTATTTTCGACCAACATGGTCAAAGTAGTAGGGACGTAAGGAGAAGAATTGCATCAGGCAAAGTAGCTTTCACAGGAAGGAGGGAATTAATGACAGGGGCGTTAAGTAAGGATGTTACGAAAAAGCACAAGGAAATCAAATGAGGAACTGCTAAGTATGGTGGGCGAGGAGAGGGGATTGTTCGGAGAAATCATAAGGAGGCAGGAAAAATGGATGAAGGGCTTATTGATCGGTAGTGGGATGTTGATTATTGTGATAGAGGGGAGAATGTTGAGTAAACTAAGAAAGGACAGGAGTAGGATGATGATGTTGGACAGAATGAAGGGAGGAAGAAAGTACTCAGAGATGAAGAGAAATTTGTTGTAGAGTGGGATGCTGAGTTGTGTTTTGTTAGGAGAAACAAAATATTTATTTGGTAATTGTGCCTTTCCAAACCCAACCTTAACCGGCAGATTACTCAATAATATATTTTTATAAGTATATATACAAATATTATTAAATATACATAATTAAAATTATATGTATATTTGTATTCAAATATAGATATACTATATTCGAAGGCATAATTTTCAAGAAAAATAGGAGAGTTCAATTTTTATCCTGCTTATTCATTGTTTGTATTCCTTTAATGGCGCATATGTAGATATAACTCGAACATGAATGAGCATATCTTACCATTTTGTTTCAATCTCCGATGAATGAACAAACTCTTAAATGTGAGCATTGGTCCCGCGTGACACCTAAGCATTAGGTACTCAATATACTAAACGAGCAATTCCATTAAGAACAAACTATCATGCTGTTCGCTCTATTTAGTTATACTATTTTCTGTTGGAAGTCATTATTTATAAAGGTATAGTACAAGTTTTTATCATCAAGAACTTTTGTAGGAACACTGTCACTGCTATTGTGGGCGTACAAAAACCATTATAATCAATCATAACGGAATATAATACGCATGTAAATTTTCAAAGTAATACGGTAAATGACATTATGTGTATGTGAATATCATAGAGAATAGTTCATTCTTTAAGAAAAAGAAATTAATTAATTTTTCACATTTTAGGGTAAGTTAAAACTATAAAAATTGTGGTTAAAAGTCCGTGAAAAGAATTACTATAGATTGTTGTGAAAATATATATCATTTCATTGGGATTATGTCACTTTTTAGTCATTAGGATTCCAAAATTGAAATCCAAACAACTGAACTAGTACGAAACTAAATAATTTTTCAAACAAATGAATCTGGCAATATAAGTAAGTCTCCGCTCTCAAGTTTGTGTTATGCGCATCCCTCTGCGCACTCAGTGTGTGTCTACTGTGTGCTCACAGGTCACAGAGTGGCTGCAGTCAGGTCATGGACATGGTCAGGACAGGTCAGGACATGGTCGAATGATAAGGACAGGCAAGAAAATATTTTTCGCCACCTTTATGCTAAAAAGTTTTCCTTTGAAAATGTCGTGATTTTTTAGGGATTGAAAGGACTCTGGAAAACAAATAATTTGTTCTTTTTAAGAAATATACCTCAGTTATCTTTTCTGAGTGCATTCCCTATTCATTTAAACCATAGACTAGCATATCATTTTGAAAATATTAGATATTTATAAATGAAAATACTTAAAATTTTAAAAGCAAGAATTAATATTTAAAAAACTGCAAATTATAAAGTGTCAATGTTTAAAAATACGAAATACCCTACATGCCGTCTCTATGATATGTGACGGGAGTTTTAGGGCCATTTTAGCTTAAATATATAATCCAAGCTACGTGATTTTTCGGGTACCAGATCTTCCTAGGAAACCATAACCGCCACAGGGAAAGACACTACTGCCACCCCTACCCTGATGTGTGAATTTAACACATCGTCTGGCTTAGCACTGGGTGATCTCCACCATCACTTACCAAACCGACCTTAGGGTTGACTACTGTTTTTATGGTTTTATTTAGTTTTACAAAAAAATGTACATATATTTTCATTCAAAATTAAACAAGCGCATACATGCCTATTTACGTCATGAAATAATAGTTGTGTTTGAGTAATGCTCAACGTTTTTCCCTCTTAATAAAAAAAGTACGGGTGCTAAGGTTTTATTTTGATATGATTAGTGGTAACATGTGTGAGAATTGAGTGAAAACGCTCGTCAAATCATTATAGGATGATGATTACTGAGAATAATGAACATTTAGAAGAGGGGGATTGATTCCAACACGGTTTGAATGCTTTAAGCTTGTGACAAACGTTGGCAACGAAGTCCTCTTTCCATCTTCGTAAGGTATGCCTACTCGCCTGTATTAACGCTTTTGCATTCCAACAGATTCTCGAGGGTTCTTGGTACGTAATTAGACCACGGTTGGAAGAGTAGGGCTCGGGGCATGGCCGTTCTCCTTAAGATTACTCCGCTTCCCCAAATCCCTGCCCCTCCACGCTCCCACACACCACCTCAGGGCGTTGCAATCAAAAGGTATCCGACTCCATCGCCATGGCAGCCGATTTTCTTGGCTTCTCCTGATCTCGCGCATCTTTCTCTCCGGTTGCCTCTCCCATAATAATCCGAATGCGTAACCCTCATTTTTCCTTCCCATCCACCCCTCCCCTCACACCAGCCTCATAGCTCTCCTTCGCTCGAGCATGGTTTAATCCCCAACCTCCCGATTCACTCCCACGGTGGGTTGTTAATTTTGAGGATGAATACGAGTATTTGAACAGTTTGGTAGTACATTGAAATTGGTCTCTAAGTCCACAATATGTAAACAGCATAATAAATATAATTTATAAGTTACATAAAGAAAATATAAGAAGTAAATACGTTGTTTTAGTAGATACGTACACAAAAACTCGATCCATTGAAAGTAATTACATCTACTCTTAATTTTTTATACCTAGTGTATTTTAAAACTAAAGGGCAATAATCTAAATTCAGAAGAAATTATGAAAAATAGTGTCTAGATGTATGGAATTTTACTATGCGTAATTAACTTACTTAATAAGTACAATCAGATAGAGACTTGCTAATTGGCAGACAAATTAAAATGATATTTTCTAAAGTTCAGATGCAAAGTAAACTAGTCATATTTCTCTTATTCGAGATATCTACAACTCTTTCTTATGCTCTGTGTTTTTTACATAATATAATGTAATCTTTCATTTTCAATAGAACCTCATGCTTCGCCAAAAAATTTATAGTGTAAGCAAAATTAGCGTTTAATATTTTATAAGAAGTTTTAAAGAACATAAATGAAATATGAATGGAAAATGACTTTGCCCAAATAATACCCTCAGGTTCCAACATTTTCATTATTTACCTAAAGTCGAATTTTGTTCACTACCGATTCTGTACTATTCCATGATGATTAAAAGTGACAAAAATAAACGCAAAGATTGAATTGAGGAAAACGGATGCGCATCATGTCGGTGACTAATTTTTAACGATGGTATTTCTCCATCCACATAATGTCATATGGTTCTCATTCCCCTAAAGTTCTCCTGCCATACTCAGATACTAATCAATCTGTTCTAAATGTAATCCATAATATTAGCCTGAAGGTAAGGGCGCTAAACCCAACAGTAAAAACCAAATACAACCGTTTGAATTCTTCTTTAGCCAAGTTGTTTAAGGTTATATGACTGGATATAAATCCATAATTTTCGATTCAGTTTGAGCCATTGAATCCCAATTATTACGACCGATATAGCGATGCTCTAAATTGGTAACTCGCAAAATACAACATAATTTTGTAAATATGTACTTCCTTCCCGTAGGCAGACGAAAGTTTTCTGCCACAAGGGTGGTGCAAAGAGTGAATCATAATAATTAATTAAGTAATAGACAAATGCTGACATTAATGTTGCATCAACAAATCTGAAGCAATCGTGTCATGATATCTTACGCGATCAATTAGAGTCTCAAGGTACATTACCTAAGTACCTGATCCCGTCTCTCAGACCACAATCTTCCTTTAGATGACAAATCTCCGACTCCAACGGACACATGCTCACAGGGACACACACACATACAAACGAAGCGAGCCCTCCCAAAGGACTCGGTCCCGACCGACTCTGGCAGATCTCTTCCCGCCCCATTCCCTCCCTCTCGTACCCTCCACTTCACCTCAATTTCTTCCACAGCAGTGACCTCCATGAGAGTCTACAGTCCCACTCCCGACCCTCCCCAGTAGCTCCTTCATCTTCCCCCGCCATGTCTCTCCCCATTTCTCCCTCACGGACCTCCATCCCCGGCGAAAGAGATGCCCACCCACCTCCCCGTTCATATCCCCCCCTCGCACACATCTTCACTCCAAGCCCCCTCCAGCCCATCCGAATTCCTACCACCCTTTACCCTCTCCTCACCTGTCTGTCCCTCAACCTACCTCTAAACCCCTGATCTACCCCTCGTACGCTCTTACCTTGACGACGCTGTCTCTTCCTCAAAATCCCTTCAAAGAGCCATCCAACCTTCCCTTCTTCCTAAGCCGAAACCAGTGCGGTATATTTTACGTCTCTAAATATCTTTCTTTCCCCTCCTTACGATGAAACACCATTCCTTCTCCTAACCGACAGATCCTCCCTCTCCCGATACGTCGGTAGACCTGTACCCAACCGCACTCACGTCATCCCTCCCGCTGTGGAGCAAACTAAATTTCCATGGTTACGCGGCCGCGGAGGTGGGTGGGAGATCGGGAGGATTGGGCCCGACCACCGCGAGGGGCCGCTTAACGGCGAGGAGAGGCAGGGAATTGGGAGGGAGGAGTGGAATAAGGCTGCGGTGACGAGAGCAGTGATGCAGGAAGGGAAGGAGTTGGCGCGGGGAAGAGGGGAGTAATTTCATGCGAAACGAGAGGAGGCATTAGCGTAGACTGTAAGGGAGAGAGTGGCGGGGCTAGAAAATGGGAGAGGAGAGGAGGGCGGAGACGACAGTGGTGACCCTAAGCGTAGCATAATCCCGCTTTCTCCCCCCCCACCTCATTTCCTTCCGTTACCGCGCACAAGAAGCGGAAATATACTCGTAATTCCCCGTGGCATTTTTCGCCGCAAAAAGGGGAAAAGGGCCAACCACCTCAATCTTTCAAGGGATGGCAGTGACAATAAGAGGAGAGATCGAGGCACAAATGCCACTCTGTCCTACCGTGCGCATGCATGCGTGCAATACATACATAAGAGAGGTAGAACGAGAGATGAGAGGGAAGACAAGGGCGAAGGAGGGAGGACGTGAGGGAGAGAGAGGACGTGAGAGAGGAAGAGGATGCTGGGGAGAGGAGGTTGGGGCACCCTCCGGAAACGAGGGAAGGAGTGGGTCCTTTCATTTTTTAATGTGGGAAAGGAGATAGGGACCGCTGCAGATTCCACAGCCAAGACAACCGCTTCAGTGCGGTTTCCCCCCAAGAGCGGGACATGTCCCTTTTGGAGTAGGTGTGCTTACTTTTGAAAAAGAATATCTGGGACAGTTATAAAAGGTAAAATAGGCGAGATCCGGAGGGAATATTTTTATGCGTGCGTATGATATATTTACATATTACCGTACATACCTAGGCACACACATAAACATACAAATATATGTATGTATGTGTATGCATATGTACATAAATGTGTAAATGTATATATACATTTACACATTTATATACACACACCCATACACATATGCATACATACACACTTGTATATGTGTGTGTGCGCGTTTCTCCTCCACAGAGGAAAGAAGCGGGGGTTTAGAGGTGAAAGCACAAGAGGGAAGTAAGATTGGAAAAGGGAGATATGTTTAGAGGGAAATCGTCCGCCCGTACCAAGGAATCTGCTCCCTCTTCTTTCCCCCTCGTCGCCCTCCCTTCGGAGGAAAGAAGAGGGGCCATTTCCCTTCGAGGGACATTGCTAAGATCGTTTCCTTGCTCTGGCAACGGGCATTAAAGACGTTTTGGAGACAGGGGGGTGAGAGCAAAAGAGGGGCGAGGAAAGAGGGCGCAATGGAGAGGCAGCGGGGGGAAAGATGGTGATATGGGCCGGGAAACCTTGTAGTGGCGATTGGGGAGAGAGGGGAGTGAGGAACAGCGTTGGTGGAGCTATCTGGGTATGCTGAGGAGGAAAGAGTAGAGAAGTTGGGGGGCTTGACTGTCATGGGAAGGGGATGAGATGCGAAGACGGAAAAAAAAGTGCTGGAGACTTTGGGCTGATGGGGGAGTCGCTACGGAGGTTTTGGAAAGAGGGGAAGGACGTGAGGGATGGATTTGTAAAGATATTCTCTTGGGACGGAGGATTAGGATGTGTGGAAGGAAAATAATCAAAGAATATTTTATTTGTGACCAGGGAACTCTTGCTTCAAGAACTCTTATCTGTACGAATCAAAATTATAATAACCGACGAGACTGAAACCTGGGCCGTAAGTATACTTGATAGATTTCGACCAGAATTATTCCCAGTACGAATGCGATATTAGGCCTTCATCGTAATTGAAATGCATTCTTTTTGGCAATGAAAAGTTTTTTTAAAACAACACAGTTGTTAATTAAAGAGATCAATGATAAATTGACGTGATGTTGTACAATAGAAAAAATTGAGCCGTGAGACTAGTTTTGACACACATGTTATTTGCATTTGGTAATTATCAAATGGTTTACGACACAAACATGATCGTGATGCGTTCTACTTCCCTGACGTGTTTCACCGTACTTAATGATCTAAGTGTTAAAAACTGTTATTCCTTCATTTTTTGAAATATACTAATTACTCATGTTAAGTATTCTGTCGATATTCTAACTGTAATTGATAGGGTAGCTTCTGTGTTCGCATACAATAAGACGACAAAAATTCAAATAACCTGACCTACATGCTTTGGACAGCATGATACTTACAGTGATTGTTAGTTTACGATGAACTTCTGGATAAACAGTAAACAAATCTGATCGTGTAGGACGCTCAGGAGCGGTACCGATGAACTTCTGTGTTAAGAAAGGGCCGACCCCCTTTTTCCTCAAGGCCCCAAAACCCTATTCCCGTCTTTTCCCAATTATCCATGCAAAAAGGGTGGAGGAATAAAATTTTACTCCAGAAAATCCTTCAATAAAGGGAACCACACATATCAAGAATATGTAAATATGAGTAGGAGAGGAGAAAACAAGAGGAATCATCGCGAACGGGAAAACTGCAGGGAGGCTATCCGAACGTGAGATCGCGGGAAGGGGTGAGAGGCAGAGGGAGAGATTGAAGAGGAAGAACTCGGAAGGGGTTGAAAGACAAGGCAGTCTCTGAAAATCGGAATGAGCGCGGGAAGTGGGAAATATATGAGGACCGAAGGAGGAGGAAGGGAGGTCTCCGAGTCTGGAATGGGGAGAGGAGGGCTGATAAGGGAGGAGGAGCGAAGACAGAGGACAGAAGTCATGTATGACGCTTGGGAAGCAAGTGGGTGGGGTAGAGATGTAGGAAGGTTTTCCCCATCCCTAAGACAATGCCCTGAAAGGGTTGCATAAGGAGGGGGTCCTACCCCCCACTTTGGAGGAAGCGCTGGGTAGAGAGCCGATGATGCAAAACTTAGGAGAAAATGAAAAAAATGAGAAAGACTCGGAGATAGAGGATATGTTTGTGAGTGGGTGTGTGTGAGAGAGAAAGAGGGAGAACGAAAGAGAGAGAGGACGGGGGAGGGTTTATAAGGATGGTCGAAAAGGGATAATTTATGGTGCGAGAATTGCTGAAGTTAGCGTCCTTTTTAAGCGCGCGAAGCCACCTCCTTCCATCCACCCACCACCTTTCCCTTTGCCCTCCCTCCGGCACTCCATCCCACCGTCTCTCCTCTCCCTCGAACCCACCCCGAGAGACGGTTCGTATCATTTTCAGGGAGTTCGCACACGGTTTAACGGTTTTTATTTTCGGCGGAGGGAGGGAAGAAAAATGTGAAATGAGGTATGACGGTATGGTTTTATGAGAGCGCACGATTTCTTGCCTCGTTCTCCAAATCTTGTGACTGTGAATACTTTGGGGAGATGAGGGGGTGCCCCCTTCTTCCAATATACTCTCAGCCTCCCCACACTCAAAAATATCTCGAAGTTGGTTGATTAATTGAAAACTCACATAGATGAACGTCTTTGTTTTCACTTAGATCCTAATTTGAAGCATTACCAAAAGACAAAGACAAAATAACTAATGCCTGTGAACCCTATTGGCAAACGGTGATTCAAAAAATAAAACGTAATATTTCTATTTTTATTTAATGATACATGTTTTTCAATGAACAGTTTAGGATACCATTGAATTTATGATTAATACCACGATATTTTGGGGCCTAGTAATTTATGATACAGGAAAGGAGAGAAAAATTAATTATTAAAAGTAAATTATTGGAAGGTCAAATTTTTGTTATTGATTTTAGATAAACGGATATTTTATAGAGAGCGTGAGTAGGGCGTCTCACTACCGGACCGAGAATATCAGTTTCATAACTTCGGGAAAACGTTTGGACAACTCCTTTAAATACCTAGAAGTGCTATTTTCTGTCCTCCAGGACTTTGTCGGAAAATAAAGAGCGGAAGGAATTAATACCCCGATCCTGAATGAACAAATTTCACACGTCTTAAGGATTAGTTTGAGCTTAGCATTTCATTCATCCGCCAAATTAACCTTCGGTTTAATGAATGCGGTTAAAAAAGAGTATTTCCACAAAACATCCTTCTTACAATCAGCTCTTTGAACTTTTATAGTCGCTATTCGTGTTAATTTAGTTTGCTGCCAAAAATAAACAACACTTGAAATTTGATTACCTATCAATCCATAATAGTATTTGATCCATTCATTTGTGAGGGTGTTTTCCACTAATTTAAGTTCATGATTTTCTAAAGCCTAGTTACCTGAACTATACGCTGCAAAGTTTAGAACTGCTTCAACGCACTTAATGCCTTTGCTTAGAAAATGTTTAGAATGAAATTTGTAGAATTTTCCTTGTTGTTTTGAAAAAAAAGATGAATATATTAATTTTTAAATGTTCATTTTTTATTCGGCTTGATAAGGACCCAAAAATTCTCACTATTTTCATCATTTTTCTGAACCTTAATCATCATACTTTCATACAAATTGTCAGAAAACATCTCGCCACGTTAGTTTTAATAAAATCACTACCTTTCTCATGCCAAATGTGGATGCAGAATTGTTTTAGATAGTAATATTAGATGTGCGCAATGTAGAACTATAGGAGATTTATCAAAAAGAAACTGATACTCTAGGAGAAAGTTAACCTTACTTCGTGACTATTGTTGAGTTAGAGAAGGGTGCGAGAGCTAACGCGAGAAATTTTATTCGTAGTCACTGAAATTCGGAGTAGCTGAGCGATGAGTCACTCACTCTATTGGCTCCATGTCTCACATACCGTGTCTACCACCCAAAGGTAACCAACTACCGGTTTCTTCATAGAAGAAAAGAGAGAAATGTGTTGGCGTGCTCTACCTTCCAACAAAAAAAGTAAAAAGTAAACACTGAGTCGGCCAAAAGGTATTCATTCGAGGGAAGTGAGGGAGCACAACTGAAAGTTTTCATTATGCGGGGAGATGCGACGAGTGGCTGCGGTCGATCCTGGAGCACGACGGCGGGGGATGGGTGAGGGAGGGGGGCGGGTGTGCCGTGGGCACGGAGGAGGGGGCGACATTTGGAGACTACTCGCCCTCCCGGTGGGGAGTCAACCGCCTCCCTTTGAGGGGATTTCCAGGAGGATGTGGGAGAGGACCGAAAGTTCCGCGATGAGGAACGAAAGAAAAAGGGGCGTGCGTGGGAAGAGGTCGTGAGATGAAGGTTCCACGGGAGGGGGCTCGCGGAATTCGGCGGCAACAAGAAAGGGAGACTCGGAGATTCAGAGGGATTGAGGCTTGGCCGCTGAGACCTGAGGTGCAGGGGTGCGGTGAAGAGTCCGGGGAAGGGGGTCGTGGGAGAGAGAAGAAAGGGTGTCGTAGAGAGTGGTGGGTTTGGAGAGATGAGGTGGAAGTACTAGAGAGAGAGGCGGAGATGACATGGAAAGGGAGAGCTAAAAAGAGAGGACAAATAAAGATCAGAGAGGGGACGAATAAAGGTGGAGGACACGGAATGCGAGCTGGGGATATGAGGAAGTGAGACCAAACTATCGTAGTGTTTAACATGATGGTTTTAAAAAATAAAGATAAAAGTTGTTTCCTAAGGTACATTTAGACCACACGAAGGGGAGAGGACAGAGTGAGGAGGGCAGGTACATTGCTAAAGAGGAGGAAGGTGACTAAGTGAAGAGAGATGGGAGTTCTGAGGTATATATGTGATATATAGGTGACTATATATGCTTGTATTGTATCTATAATTTTAGGAGAGGAGGACATATACTCACGAAAGGGGGATACTCCAATTTTTATTCTGCCATTTTGCATTCATTTAGTTCCTCAACCTTAAATAGCTATCGTATGACTTGGGGTTATATCAGGTTAACTAACTAGGAAGGTTTCGATGATATTTGCATCCATCATACACGCAAAGTTCAAAATTCAAAGTAAAAATACTGCCTCTTACTGCTTGACAAGAGAAGCCTATGGAGAGTTGCCTCACTGAGTGAGAAGACCCAAATCGCAATCATGAACGGAAGAACTACAATTCCATATGATTTACAGTAGTGCACCAGTTAGCAGGTTTTCGAGGGACCTCAGAACTACACAGAACTGTACATCCAAGTCCTTACTAACATGACTGAAAATATCCTTTCACCACATTATACATTGTAGAATAAGTCGCTATTTAAATCTACATACTCCCTAATCCCACCAAAAGACCTATTATTTTCATCCCTATTTTCCTCTTTCCCAACATTCTCCGGTCTACCAACACTTGCAGCATCTCAATTCCTCTATACACCTGCTGTAGTAACTCTCCCTGCATTCTTCAAAATTTTCCCAACATCCTTCTCACTTCCACTACCATGCTTAAAACTTCTTGATTTGTTACCATTCCGTATAGTAATTTAAAATTATGCTAGAATTGAGCGCATTAAAACAGAATTAAACTTAGCGAAGAGCACAAACATTCTAGTGTTTGCCGAACACGCTGGCATGTTCAATGAAAACAGTCTCCGGAGTTTCCACCGGTGCACGCACCCGAGGGGAACGTATTTACACCGAAGTCTGTGCTTATGCATTCATTTTGCTTGCATCCGTTGTAGACCATGTGTTTCCGACACAACCTCATTATTGATCCAAGGGGTTTCGATGCCCTTATCCTCAGATGCTGGCTCAGATTAAACTTCACCCAATTTTCATAGGCATAGGCAGTATGTGTCAGATTAATATTTCGGTGAAGTGTGGATAGTTGTAGTCCTGACACACAGACTAAATGGAAATCAATTTCAGCATCGCATAATTATATTATATTCCACTCTTTCTTTAAACTTTTGCATGACCCTTTTATAAACTGATAGTTAATAACTTTGGCAAACAAAATTCAGTTCTAATGATTGAGGTTTATAAAATTGTAAGTGGATAGGATGCAAAAACATGTTTTTATTTTCAACAATATGAGATATTAATGTTCGCTTTTGGGTATATAAAATGCTAAGAATATTTTTAGAGATTCTATTTGTTGGCACACTCCACTTTATCGTTCAAATTGATTTTACAGGTGGTGTCCTACTGCAATAATTTCTGATTTGACCTATGAAATCCGATAAATTGAGAAATTTGTCTAAAAAAGTTTGCATTCAATATTCTTCTGTGTATCGTAATAAATTGAATATATTTCATTTTACATTGAGATTATTAAAATAAACTATATCGACTAAATATCTCCGGCATTAAAATGGCGCCTATTGTGTAATCGGCAGATGGGTTTTATAAGCTCATGATATATGTGTCTTTGAGAGAATTCGGGTCCTATTTCGTCACGTTAAATTCCTTTCGATTTGGACGGTTTTGTTAGAATTGGATCGTCTGACGACTTTGTGGAAAGTGTAGTATCATTTTATTTGGAAGCATAATTGAAAAACATTTACCAGAACTTAGATCAAAGGTCCTTTCTTGAATTGGATCGTTCTCTCGGCACAATTGTGAAACGATTTTAGTTTCAGCTGTTCTTTTCTTCATCGTTTAATCTGGCCTAGTGTGTGGCAAGTGTGTTTTAACTTGAATTTAAAAAAATAAACGATAAAAACGACTAGTACGCCAAGTATATAGAAATGAAATTATTAGACAACAAAAGAAATTGAACTTTGAAAAAAAAAATAAACTCGACCGGTTGGGATTGGAGAGAGTTCTATGATTTTAATGACGAAGAGATATCATTTCGGATAAAAAAGTGACTCTGCTGGTAATCAAATAACTGAGCAATTCATGAAATACAATGACTTTAATAGGAATTCAAAAAAATAACGAACTTATACCTATTTTCCATAAAAGTTTGTTTTCTGCATGGATTCCCTAATTGTTTGCGTTGAATGGGGTTTGGCTGATTCGCGAAACTAATTCACTTAGCTCATCGAAGCACCGGCATTGTATGTCTCCAACATCTACCAACAAAGTTATCTTTATCTAAGCATGAAACAAACTAAATTCCCTGGATGTAGATTTTTTAAATAGTTTATAAAATGTATTCAGGCCTAATCTGTTAGCGCAAAATTTGGTCGATTTTGTAGAAACTTTCGCATAAATAAATTAGAGACTAATGAAATTTCGTGTTCTTCGAACTATTCGGGAAGGTGAAGAAGAAAAGGTCAACGGAGTAAATTACTGGATAAATTCAATGATTGAGCCAAAGGCAGGATCAGAAATAATGCAAATCGTGGATTATAGAGACTGCATATATAGATAACGCTTTCAAGATTAATGTCGTATGTTATCATTAGTTTTCTTGCGTCACGCAATTACAAAGATTTTTTTCGTCTTCTCAAACTATGTTTCAAACTATTAGGAAGAAAAAGACGGTTATCATGCAAACTTGTCTCTAATGCACCATTATTGTCAGCATGGTGACAATTATCGCCACTTTTTCAGCCTTTAGGTACACTCAAGATCACTTAAGAACCACGAGAAAGATTCATTTCTCTTTAAGGACATAAATTCGGTCATAATTATCCAATTTCTTCAAAGTTTGCATCAACCAGAAGAATTCTATGTGATGATCTTTAAAACCGAGGTACCATGAGAAAGAGAGAGAGAGTTAGAGAGAGAGAGAAAGCCATTGCGTCTTTCTCTTTTGAATGAATCCACCGCTAGAATCCTCCTGGATTGTAATGCGGAGGAGGTTTGGCCGGGCCTTAGCTTTAGAGAGTGAGCCGACTAGTATGTGGAGTGAGAAGGAACTCAGCAGGGAGTGAAGGCGACCGACCCACACCCGCCAGCGCGGAACCATTCCGTCTCGTGGCGCGAACTCAACGCTAAATGACTCGTACGGGAATTACGAGTGCGAAGAAATGAATTCAAGGGTGAGGGTAAATGAACGTCAACGCGTTTGGGGAAACCGCGTTACAGCCTTCTTTCCTCTAATTTCTTCCGTTCCTACTCAAGGGAATTTATGTGAGTTCAAGACACGAGTAATATTGAAAAGGGATGAAAATGTCTGATGTCTGATTTCACCCCACAGGTTCACTCGATGACGGTAACTAAACGTGAAATAAGGTAAGCATCAGAAAATGAATGTGCTATTACCACCAATATCTCCCCCGACGACGGCGGCTCCAGGCAGGCTCGAACCCAGACCCTCCTGCCCACGTCGCATCGACCCTCCTACTCGTAAATTGTTGAGGGAAAAAAGCGCTGGAAAAATTATGAAAATGCTTGGAAAATCATAATAATAATTAGGGATCTCTTTTTATCTGTCACCGGCCGAAGTTACTGACATTCTTTTAATGTCATTATTACATGAAAATCCGAACTGTTATTTGATGTCTACTGGGCCGAAATGTGAAAAATAAATGAAGTTAAGTCACATTTAATGAGCTCTCTCCTTTCTACCATTCAAAGTAATTTACGTATTTTATGAAGTACTTAGACGGCTCTTGATAGAATGGATTTTTTATGACAACATCTACGATACGTGTAGGTTTATGTGAAACCATATCGTGATAACAATTTTGTAAAGTCACTTGAATGATTTAATGTGTGATAAATTCATCATAAGGGTATCAGAATTCCCATACGGACACTGTGTATCTTGTTTTACTCGTGAAACATAAACAAAGTTTTTTTAGAGTATTGTATGGCTAAATTCGGTAGTTAATACTGTATAAGAAATATTCCAGAAAAATACCGAGAAAAAAGTAATTGGAAATTACTTTCCCGCAATTAGATCCAATAGATTTGAATTTAAGCATAAAAAATCGATGTTAAAAATTGACGGTAAAACGTTTATACTGGCTCCGCGGAGCCACGAAACTACATTACCATTATTTTAAAGAAGCCTCGTTGTTTGAGTGGAGCTTCATCTTAAGAGACATGTTTAACCAAATATGATGCGAAATTATGATTTCTCCTTTTAGACTCGATCGCGATCAATATGATTCATTTTAAAATTGTATCACCAATGTTTATGTTGAATTGCTAGAGAATCGAAAATATATGAACGACGTTTACAGCTTTGGCTCGATAATGACGTGAATGCTAGCACATTAAATGTCAATTCTACCAAGGACTTAACAGGAAGTTTTGAATAAAGTAAACCTCTGAAGTGGATTCAGA
This sequence comes from Hetaerina titia, assembly GCA_037158775.1. Taxonomy (NCBI): domain Eukaryota; kingdom Metazoa; phylum Arthropoda; class Insecta; order Odonata; family Calopterygidae; genus Hetaerina; species Hetaerina titia. Next base: position 54,366,637 of record CM073768.1, on the reverse strand, counting down.
TAAAGTAAACCCTCATCGCTGTCTCAAAGATGTCATTCACACGTGATATTTATGCACCAAAAAATCAGGATGGACTTCTCTTTTTTAAAAATGAGGAAAGGAAGTTTCCGAAGTCCTAGGTACTACGCATACATGAAATATAATATGTACTTTTGTGTATATACAGGTATACTGTAAATGTATGCCTGATTTCCGCGGTCAATCTTTTCTATAAATACGAGTCCGATTTAGCACATGCACTCTCTCAAATTTGAATGTTACTTTGACTCACTGGAACACCAACATTCACTGGTGTACGTATAGGTATGGTTCGTCACAATCACATTGTCGAGAACCGTATGTGGACCTCCATCTTCCAACAACGTGGCTAAAGGAATAAATCTCTCTAACCCTTACCCGTTAGCCCTCACAATGGCCATCAAGGTGTTTGACACCCTCTGTTCTAATTGTGAAATTCCTTCCATTTTTGCTAAAACTTAATAAACGAAACATCTCTATGACAGTCGCCAAGCCTGTCTGCAGCGGAAAATTACGGCATTAGTATTAATTAATAGTTTTTATACTCGATATAATCCCTTTACCTTCATCACCTCTCCCTCATCTGGACTCTCTCTCTCTCGCCCTTCCGCCACTGACCTTTGAGCCTTCTCTAGCTTCCTTCCTCCTTGCTCCTGCCTATTTATAGCTCCATATTTTCCCCCTTCCCCAAGTCACCCCTCTTCCCCATTCCCATGTCTCTCCCTTGGACCCATCTTCCTCTCCGTTTTCGCTTGACCGCCCTCGAGACCCATTCCAACCCCCACCCCTCGAACCTCCTTCGGAGACATGGACGTGATCCCGCCCCCTCTAGACGACACCATCTACAGAACCAACCACTGCTGCCAACCCCCCTCCCACTGCACCCCCTCCTTGTACTACCAGCTGAGTATCCTCCCTTCCGTCTTCCCTCCCTTCCCCAACCTCTCCCACCTCCCCATCCCATGTCCCAATGACCCTCTCCCCCTTCTACTGGGTCCCAACAAACCATCCATCTCCGCGTCTTCTCCTTCCTCCGATCCATCCCCCTCCTCGCTCTCCGAAATGACTGCCACCCCTTGAAGGCCCTCCCGAGGGTGTGCGGAAGGGGTGGCCGTCCGAGAGGATTCCTCATCCCATCCGCTTGCTTAATGATAATCACTGTCAACAATTAGCTGTGCTCAAGGGATGATGAATCCTGTTTGTCTCCCTGAGTCTCCTCCGCCCGACCCCTCCAGTTCTCTTCTCCGGCCTACTCTTGTTGCCTTCGCCATAGGTCGGCCCTTGCCCCTTCTCCCTCAACGCTCATCCCCGACTCCAACCTTCCCACTTCGTCCTTACTTCTCGTCTCTTTACGGGGGTTTGGGGGGGGGGAAGCGGCATCTCCCACTCCATCCTTCCCACCCTTGCTCCTCCTTTTGTCTCGTGGGCGCTATTTCGTGCCCCCCTTCTCCCTCACCTCCCACTCCCCCACTCATCGCCGTCCCGCACCATGTCGTGCTTCGTGTTCTCGTCGTGGCATTTGTTCGGAAGAATCGTGCGGGTGGTGGTGTTTGCGGGGCGGGCTTGTTTTGCGGAGGGGGCGTGCCCGAAAAATCTTCTTCTCTCCCGCAGATAAGGGGGGAGAGAGAGTTTAAAGGGAGATGATGGGATGACGGTGATATGGGGCGGGGAGGAGGAGAGATGGTGACGTGAGAGCTGCCGAAGTGGGATGGGAGAGGGAAAGGACGCGTGGAGAATGAAGCGGGATGTCAGGATTGCATCCCTCGGGGATAATTGTGAAAAGCGGATCCCCCACCAAGGGTTTCACCCTCCACCACCACCACCACCTCCTCGGTTAACTGCGGGATGATTCATCGTTTGCGTAAAACATTCGGAACTAAGTGAATTACGGGCACGGGTAGAGGTGTTCGATATTTTCACCTCCACTACTTACAATCGGAAAGAGAGTCGACGTGATGGCAATATATCACCGTACCCATATAGGGTATATCCAGTAATGTCAATGTCAACTATAAATTCACGAGGATAATATGGTCACTATTGTATCCCGTCCCCATGAGAGATGCTAATGCAAATGTACACGCTCTTAACTGGCGGGAGGAGACAAATTCTGCGCAACATACCTATATCACTACATTTTTGCATTTCGACAACATCGTTGCATTTAATGCCATCGACTGTTATCGATATTTTGGCTACATTACATTTTTAATTTAAACATTGATCTGATAGGGACCAAATAAAAATACAGAGTATAAAATGCATAAAATATCCCTAGACAGTAATGTCGGGAACAACATTTATTAATGAGCAAAAGGAATTGTCTATACTTTTAATTTTAGTTTTAAATAGATTTTATAAATATTGCACACTATAAGGATATTGGATTCAATTTGAACATCCACATTAGCATGCTAGCAATTTATGGGACCCAGAGGTGCATCTGCCTCTTTAATTGCACAATACCGCTCGAGCCATAGGAAATCCGGGTGGAAGGGAGTGTTATAGCATCCACCATGAATTTATACTTGATATGAATAAAACCTCCTGACAACAAATTATCGCTTTTATTATTAACTTTGTTCCCAAGAAAATAACGCATGCAAGAGTCAATGCACCTATGTAATATAGATGTACCTATATAATATAGATGAAATGATGAACGAACTTAAATGATGTACAACGAAGAATCTAGATTATAAAACTAATTTCTAAAATAAAAAAACTTTAAAATGGAAGTAATTTGTGGCTTAAAAACCTCTCAGGGTCAAATTTTGATTTTTCAGTAACTCCATCCAATATTTTTATCTGTAATACAGATATTCAAATTAAAGTAGCGTAGACAGCATTAATTTTTCTGAACTGAAGTTGAAGACGAGTTGACTCCATTCCATATCAATTATATCTCAAAGACTGTTTCTAATTCTATCAGAAAACGTTTAACTTCCTGCCTTGCCTTGAACGGATGGACTTTATTACCACTTTATTATTACAACCAAACAAATGGGCTAGAACCATTGAATGCTGTAAAGCAGGTCGTACAATTTTCCTAACCTTAATATTCCATGCTAGCTCTATCGATTTTTAGTATAAAAATAATAACATTCCTCTGTAAATGCAAATTCCAAATATTGACTAAGGAAATTGCATATATATGGATTCAAACAATAACTTTTCCCATTCTTCAGATGTGGGGGGTAATATTAATGTGCATAAAGTCTCGAGGAAATATTGAAGGAAAAGCTTTCTTTTAACATCTTGGATGGCTGGGAAACAGTTAAGTATATTAAAAAAATGGGTAGAATGATACTGGGTGTTTATCCTAACCTAATCCTAACTGTGTGTTCGCCTAAAGAATGGCAGAAAATATCGAGAATTAGCCTGCAGCATTAGTATTAAGAAATAGTTAACATATTAAACATTATTTTCACTTTCATTCGGAGGCAATTTAGTGAAACCCGAAAAGGTGATAGCGAATACAAGTAGTCAAAAGGATTCTTCTATTGAATTCCTTCGAGATTTCCGTTCAAAGAAATCCTTCCGGGACTCAGAAATTAATTTATTAGTAGCGTTTATAAGTTACTTACGGCTTAACAGTAAATATTTTGGGTAAATATTGATTTGCGCTAAATAGAAAACTGAAGAAAGAGCTACAATAACAATACTAACAAGCGTAAATTTGTCCAAACAATCTCTGAGCGCATCATATTTTAACTGTTAAATTATGTTACATCTCTCCGAGGAATCATTGCCATGCGTAACAAAGCAAATATTTCGAGATCCAACATATAATCTCAAGTTATTCTCCGCTTGCTCCACCCATGGAACTGATAAAAGAGGCAGAAACAAGGAATGAAAGAGTGGAGATCAAGGATAGGAGAAGAGAGAGGATCTAGAAGTTCCCAGGGAATAAGTAGCCCAGGGGAAGAAAACTATGGGGTACGATGAAAAATCAAAAAAATACGACCGAAGGTTGCGGGAGAGAGGCAGGCGGAGCAGTGAGAGGGGTTGGGGGAGCGGGAAGGTAACGGACTTCATTTCGCCCTTGATACGACTCGGGCGAACCCTTCATTTCGGGTATCTCGATGACCACTGGCGCCTTCCTTTTCTTCTCCTCCCTTTCCCTCGATATTCCCTCCCAAAAGGCAGGAAAGGAGGCAAGGCACACCGCTTTGATGAAGGGGAGTGACGCGTGTTATTGGGCAGGCAAAGATGTTATACATATATAAAGGTCACAGAAAAAGATATATGTATGGAATTGATCACGCAGAGACTTTGGGGTTGAGTGAGGAAAGAGAATTGGTTATATTACTGCAATTCATTCTTTTTTTTTTTGATCGCTTCATACCTAATCTGACGTCCTCCGGAGTACATCTGTAATGCAATTCAAGTTCGCCCCAAATCGTATACGTAACGGGTTCTCCTTCAGAAAAGAAAATATTGCATTAAATAGTAGCATAAAAAGAGAAGTGTTGGAGTTGTTTTCGAATCAGAGTCTAGTAATTGCGCGTACCCAGAGCTGAAACTTCCGTATGGGCAGAACCCGTGTTTAGCCCAAGTTTAATTTTGTTCCTTTCAGGCTATAATCAACATCTAAATCTAGGTTTCAACATTACTACATTTTTTAAAGAATGGATATTGTTCACAGTTGCAATGTGATATTTCCAAAATATTCATGTCTCTTTAATACTCATCTAACATGCTTATGTTTACCCGCCGAGTTAGAATACAGTGCACAGAAAAAGTATAATTTTCGTTGAGTTATGATGAAATTTATAGGTAAATTTGAACACTGCTGAATTTAAAATAGTTCTGAAAATGGACAAGTAGCTACAGAACTTTAAGAATTATTTGGGGCATAAAAATATTCGCGCATAATCAATGTGTTGGATGTCTTTAAACTAAACTCGAGAGGCGCTAGCATTGATTTTAAACGATAAATAAGATTCTAAGATGAGGTTTTAACGCAGGTGAAACATAAAAAATACATTATCCTCTGGAATAGAAGGCTACAGTTTACCACCACCTCAAAAGTGGGAGATAAATTTAAGTCCCTCTCAGAGGATGACTGAAATTCTCAATAGGTATTTCGCCCGAAATTCGGGATTTTCGTGGGAACAATTTGTAAGAACTTTAGAAAATGCCAGAGAGAACTGACTTGAGTTCCACGGGTTTTCTAGTCTTTGCAGTTGGAAGGCTGTGGTTGAAAATCTAGAGAGTGAAGAGAAGGTGCGTACTTCAGTGCTCTACACTCTTCCGCAAGACAAGCCAGAAGAAGCCTTTTGACATCTCTAGCACTTTTTCCTTTGTAAAAGGTTGAAATCCTGGAGATAAATCGATCCTTTGATACTCTCGGTAAATACGGAGACGAAATCCCAAGTGTTTGACTTGCGCCTCAACGCTCCAAAATTCCGTCAGAGTCTGTCTATCCGTCTCATCTATGGAGACGAGGGAAAGCATTAAATTCAACACGCACGCATTCTGGAGAGAAGGTAAGAGAAGTGAAAGCAGGAGAGATAAAACATGTGGTCACTCTCTTCATTCACCCCTTGTCAGACGTTCTGCCACAGACTTGGCAACGGTCCCGGTCAACAAATGGGCATTGATCTTAGCACGGTGAATCACAACTAAGTATTTACTATTTAGAGCCAAACATATTGTTTGGGATAGAGCCACGCACATAGTGTTAAACTATTGCTACTAGTTGATAGATGAGTTAAAAACTTAATTAAATTCGGAATAAAAAGTTTTAATACGCGTTATACATTAGTATTTCGACCATTATCAGCGTATACATTAGGTAGATATTTATAAGTAAAATTTATAGGATGCATAAAAATGTTTTAAAAGTGTGATTGAACTTAATAAACTTGAGGAACATCAAAAAGGAATTAATGTAAATTACCAAAATAAAACATAATTTTGATAAGTTTTTCTCGGAAATAAAAATTAGATAGTCTAACTGGAAGAATAGAAGATTTTATTGAGAGAAATAATAATGAGAGATCACTCTCAAAACTCGGAAATGGTTCATATCTCATAACACACAAAATTGCCAAAATGTGTAATTCATTTCTATTATAAAAACTACAATAGATTTTTCACATTATTCGATGTCCGAGTGCCTTTATTAACTTATTTATGGAATCTAATAATTTCATAATCTAACTTTATTAGAATAAATTTTATGATCTATATAATAATTTGTAATTTATGACATTATGCATTACGTCAATCAGAAGGTTCAGACGGTTTTGTATTTTAAGGATGCAGAATGACCAAAGTCTTCCTGAAATCAGTGCCTGCCACCACATTTTGCCTTCTCTCTGGGCACGATACATCATATCAAGGGAACCATATAAAAGAGAGATTGGAAATAAGAGAATAACGTGACTCTTCTTGGATTATGCCTCATCACTTTACGTTTATTAGACTTATATAAATCTCGTATGCATCGTAAATATGATATAATGCTCTTGTATCCCGATTTCGTTTGTGATTTGAAAATGGAATGGAATAATGAAATGCATTTTGGTAAATTACCCCTTATTTGGAGAAGTCTTCTACGGCCATTCATCTGAATGATTACGAGCGTATAAATTTTTAAGGTATTGAAACCAACTGATGGAAACGGTTTCTCTATTTCCCTCGTGATCTAAGTGAAGCCAGTTTTCTTCTCCTTACATCCAAATATCAAAACAGTACTTCTCATATGCTTTTATAAGAATCACAGAGCAGAGCAATTTAAAGCCACTGTTATGACACTGATATACTACACTTAAACATTACCAATACTAATACAGTGGAGGAAACGGAGTATTTTTCATCCTATCTTTGTTTTCATTCCACACATAAATTTTGGAGATGATTACGAGACGTTTTTCAAGCCTAGTTATTAGTACTTGTTGCTCACAAAAGACACAGACCAAAGAAATCTACTTTTTAATCCGTATCCCAATTAGAGTGGGATACCAATTAAAAAATGGGATATAGTTTAAAAAGAAAAAAGTTATGATTTAATTCATATTTATTTTCCTGGGATTCAACAAATGCCAAAGCATTGTAAATATCTCTTTGCGCCAATTAAAGTCGGAAATGAATTCCGTAATCATATATCACTATCAGCCGTACTTAAATCACTCTATACAATCCCTTCAAGGATTACCAAAATAAAAGGATATAACTCTAAAAGATCCAAAAAATACACAGTATTTTATATATAGACACATATCTCTTTTGTACAATATAGACGATAATGTAGGACATGCAACGTGCGATGATCATTTCTGATCTTAATCGCCTTTCAAAATTCATTGTGAAATCACCTACTTAAAATAATGGCTCACTCGTAACGCAAACATGGAGTCTTAATTGTTACTTGCTCTTTGGAAAATTAAATATTAATATAGGGGATTTTTGGATCGTTCATCACTACTTGAAGTGGGAGTTTAATGAGTAGAGGTAAAATAACACTATTAGGCAAATAACCTTTAGAACAGTGTAAGTTAATGCTTTTTCGTGACATATCAAAATGGAAGAACAAAAATTATCGTCAACGCAAGACGAATATCACAAGGAGATCCTTTTCTCTGCGAGGTAATCAAAATCCTAGTTATTGCCAGGAGAAAGAGGGCACATCATAGATAGATTCTCCATGTACATGCAGTACCTCCAAAATATTGCTGTTGAGACAGTACCATTACTTAGACCAAGGTTTCAATTATAGTCATTAAGAAATCATGAATAACGTAAATACGAGCTAGCATTTCTCTTCTACGAAATTGTGAAGATCAAAGATTTCTAGTTATATATGCATATACATCCTCCCCAACTTAGGAAACTTTGCAGGGAGAAAGGTCTTTAGCAGAAAAGGTAGGGAACGCTGAAATAAAAGCCACCAGTACATCTAAATGCGATTTTTACATAAATTCGTATTCCAATACCTAAATTTCTGATTTTAAAAGTGTACAACAAGTACTCTTTGGATAAATACATGAATTAATTTAAATGTTACATGAAAAATATGGTGTCGCAGTCCTGTAGGTAGTGCGCTGGGTTACTAACCGGATAGATAATAATGAAAATAGAATTATATATTCATTTAAGTGCACTTAAATAAGTTCAAATATAAATAAGATAAAATATATAACAAATGAATACACTAAAAAAAGGGAAAAGAACTAGTGCGGATATCAGTCAACGTTTCGGTGATTCATTCAATCATAAGACATAACTCGATTAAATGAGTGATAAATATTCGAAAGCTTACTGGAATAACATGATTCTCATCTTTGTCATGGAAAACTCAGGCATGACACGTATTTGAAACCCCTTAATCATTCAGACTAAACATCACATATTCTGCACCGTGATGACAAAAGATAAAGACAGATAAAATGGCAAATAATGAGGAACAAATACAGAAAGCTAATACACTGAGGGAAGAAAGGGAAAGGAATCGGACATTAAAAGGATACATCAAGAGGGAGGTGGAATGGTGGTGAGAAGGGAGGGGGAGTCCGGAAGGCTTGGAGATAAAATAAAAGAGTAGGGTTGCGGGAGGAGAGGGGGAGGGTTGGAAATGGAAGGAATTCTCGGGTGGGGCACTTTGCGCGGTGGATCGAGAGAAAGGGGAGCCGGCAGGGGGTCGAGGGCGGAAGTGAATTCGGAAGGGCTGGGTGGGCATGGGGAAAGAGCGGATAGATTGACGCGGAATGGATTAGATATGGAGAGGAGAGGAGTCACTGGGAAGAGAGGATGAGGAAATAGCGGGGATGGAGAGGAGTGTGGGAGAGAACGATGGATAATGGATGGGAACGGGTGTCGAGAGGAACGGGACAGTGGGTGGGTGAGTGACGGGGAAGGGAGCGATGAGGAAAGGAGTTGGCGAAGGAGGAAGAGAAACATACATATATTATATGTATATACACACACATGTATATATATATATATATATGTGTGTGTGTGTGTGTGTGTGTAAGAGTATGCAAGGGAGGTAGGTGGCATGGAAGACTGTGGGAGCCGAAGAAGGCGGAAGAGGTGAGGGAGAGAGAAAAAGAGAGGAAGGAAATCCAGCCGAGGCAGTGTGGCGTGTTAGCTGGTGGGTGGGCTGAGTGTGGGTGGGGAGGGAGTGTGCAGAGGCAAGGCAAGACAGAGGCCCCTTTCCATTCTTAAGAAGAAAAATTGGTAAAGGGAAGGAGAATATCCATTGCATCAGAGACGAAAGAAATTTAGTTACTGGACTACTCATCGCTTATTCGGCGAAAATTCTATTTGGCCACTTCGGATATATAAGCCATAATGCATTCTGCATTAAAGTGAGCAAATACATTATAACGTCATTGAAAACGTGAAACTATTTTTGCATGTGGTATCAAAGGAGAGGTTTTTCGATGAACCTTATCAATGCTATAACACCCAGAAATGTGAAATTTTCGGTCCGTAAAATGATCAAGGCGTAGACCGTGTACAACTAAGCTTTCAATAAGCCTATTTTATCTCATTGTTAGATTATACAGATTTGGAGCCACCAAAGGGTTAAAAGATGGGTTTAAGTCCCCTGCGGAAAATGAACTTTCCATCTCTGGCCTAGTTTGAACTGGCTAGTGCGCTCCTCGCCACTATTACTTTTTCAACAAAACTTACGTTTGGCGGGGTAAATATTCGAGTAATTCCGCCTATAAGTAGTATGTTATGGAGTACATATGGGAAATTTATGGTCAAATAGATAGAATAGAGTTAGAGATGTATAAATGAGATTCGCACGTACTTATGAGTGTACATGTCATGAGTGTTGTAACCATATATCAGAGTTGAATCACCAACAAGAAGAACAAATGGTTTGACAGGTTGGATAAGGTCGTGGGTGATTGTGATCGAAGAGATACTAATGCTAATGAGCCGTTAAAAGGAGAGGGCGGCATAGAATTCATTATTTTAGCGGAGTAAGTCTCCAGGAATCACTTAACATTAGCCATTTTGCACTTAGTATTCTCCGAAAAGGGACAAAGACGTGAAAAATGTTTTTGTATGGACAATTAATTCCGATACAACTTGTTTATTATTTATTATTCACGCTCTTCTTCAAAATTCAACACAATAAAATAAATAATATTGTGATTAAAACCACCCCGGGGATTTCATTAGCAATTTTGTTTCCTCGATAGTTTAATTAGTATAGATAGCATTGGCCGACAAGTTGATCGTCCGTGGTTGAGGTCTCGGTTAAGGAATCCTTTTCCTGCCTGGAATTTGTATCCTCCTCCCTTTGCCACTAACATTGTGTTCGTCCTTTGGGTTTATTTCTTTCCCTTTTCCCTGTATCTATGTAAATATATTTTTGCCGTATTGCAAGTTTTCGTGTTTGAATGCGTGTGTGCGTATTTGTATAGAGGTAAATCACACGGGGGCTCACTAACCTTTTGGCGACCATGTGGATTCATTAGACTGAATCATTAGGGTTCTCTCTAAATAATGATAATATGATCTGATGAAGCCACATGGCCTCTAAAAGGTTAGTGAGCCCATAATATCCTGTTAATGCATAGTGAGCATATAATCCTGTTAATATTATTAATACAATAAACACAAGAAAAGAGAAAGGTAACACTGATAACTTAGTGAATGAGCGCATATTTTATTGAAACATTTTGATTTCATCACGAAGTTCTTGTTATTCTGATTGGCTGATTAGGATTATTAAGTAATCTGAATGCCTTGTTTGGATGTAAACCTATTGTTAACTATTTGGGAAACTCTCACTTTTATACGTCCTGTCTGATGCTTGGTATTAATCGAACTGATTGATAAGTAATTGTTATTATATGGGCTTACGAGTCTCTTCTTTTAATAAAGTTTGTGTCTCTAAAATAGAAATATGAGGCTTGGGTCGAATTAGGAGTGAATTAATATGATGCGACGAATATGCAATATAACGAATCAAACCATTTCCAAGTTAGTTTTTTAAGAAAAAAATTATAAACCTCTATCTTTAACTGTAGTTATGATCAAAGGGTACATAAATTGTGATGCAGTGTTTCAAAGTTTACCTTAAACATGTCAGTAGATTATGAATGCAGTCTTTATTTTTAAACCTCAAATAGGATAGAAATGACTTTAGGAAAGAAGAGAATTTCTGCCGAAAGGTCTTCCCTCATTATCAAATAAATAAAATAATAACACAGTACGTACATAGATGGCGGTTAATTACATTGAAAGCAAAGCTCTTCGTTACCCCAGGATTAAAATAATTGACTATATATTTACGTGTTCAATCCAATTAAATTGGGGAAGCAACGTCTCTTTCCTGGAAATGCAATTAACTAATTCATAAAAAGATGCTCTCATATAAGGTGCCAAAAAGTAACTTAATCCTTTGTCCGCCATCGTAACAAACATTTGCTATTCTGTTTTCAGGCTGTACATATGATACTAGTATCTACTTGAATATATTGAATCTCGTTCTTTACATACAAGTGCGTTAAGTCAAATCTTAAGAAAATTAAAAATAAATATTTCTGAAACTCACTTCCGCTTCATCCCGTTGTTTTCATTCTTTCAATGTAATCACGCATTCCAAAACTCGTAACAAACAATAGGATACTGTGCAATTTTTACTATATGTGCATAAGGGAGAAGAGTGGATTTTTCATGCGGCCACATTTTCATTTCGACTAGATGCGGAGGAGAGGGAAATCTAGAAAATATGTATTCTCAGGATGATTTTCTCTGGTGGCACATAAAGCTGACAAGGAGTCAAAATATCTCATCCAATCTCAAAATAATATTCAAACACAAGTACAATATCACATGTCCTGAAAGGACAACCCGATTATTTCTTCTCAGATACAAATGATTGACTGATTTGCTCTCTGAACGTAAACGCGACGACGGAAATTGACACTTCTTGTGATGGAAAAAAGGAAAGAATGGAGAGGTAATGATAAAATAGGCAAATGAAGTAATATGTTAGCGGTGAACGCTAGTGGTACATTAAAATGCTAAGTAGGGTACAAAGAGAAATAAAGGGAAGAATGCCTTCCATGGAAGGGAATGAGAGGGAATAGGAGGGTGCATTGTTGAGAAGTTAGGTCTGTGAGAAAGGGGGAAGAAAACTATTCCAATAAAATGGAAGAGGAAAAAAATGAAATGGAACGGAGAAAGTATTTATGGGATGTATGTGAGGAGTCCTATTCATTTCCTTTATGTGCAGCTCAAGCAGGCATGTGTAAATTAATGGCATTTCTTATTACAGACAATAAGATTTCCATCTGAGGTTGTTAGCCAGGTTATTTGAAAATTATGGATGAAATTCATTAATTTAAAAGAAAAAATTCGTGTATTGCTAGGAGTAACATTTTTATACTTTTGTGATCATCAACAAAGATACAGCAACTTACTTAAGGGACAGAAATAACAAAAATACTAACAAGAGTTGTACCCCTGTTTGAATATAGGAGAGATTCTATATCCTCATGTTATATGATCTCAAGCAAAATATTAACTGAATTATGAAAAGGTATAGAGTTTTATATTCTTGAATTTTCACAAAATTTCCTCGATTTACAAACAACATAATATCTATCAACGTTTAAATGTTACAGTTTACACTCTTTCACAAGCTGTATGAGGGAATTTTACTATGAAGTTATTCGGTATTAAAATATTCCTTCTGACGTAAGATTTATCCTTGAAATAGAAAGGCATGGTTACCGAATCGTTCTCTATTCCCCTTTTTATATCGATGAAGTAAATTTTCTAAATATTCTCAATAAAAATAATATCGCAATGTATTTCTGAAAAATCGGCTATTAATACATAGACTTTGAATTCGGTGAGAAGTTACAGAATCAGCATTAACGCTAGCAGAATTTACTTCATAATGTAAACAAGAGATAGTATCAAATCATATATTTCCATTCAACAACCTTGGATAAAATCCATACCCAGTACTCCATAACCAGCACGTGTACCATACAACAGAATAAACAGTCTGGGATCTATAAAAGAGATGTGAAGATAGGAGATCAATAATGCAATTTATGTAAAATTTTAACCCGAAGAGTTCCACAATATCAATAAGATTGACTAACTTAGCGAAAATCAAATGAAACAAATACGCTGGGCTAGTTGATTTGAGTTCCAGTTCAAGTCCAGGGGATCTATAACGAGCGGTGACATTCATACATTAGTATTTTTACTTTAGTGATAATGGCTTTCCACAAAGTCAAGCCTGAAAACGTCGAACTCGGTTTAATTAATATTAAGATTTTTTACAAAAGTCTCAGGAGAGAGAGAGACGTTGGAACAAACCAATGCAAAGGATAAGGGGAGGATATTGAGAGGGAGAGAGGGAAGAGAGGAGTTGGAGGATGATAGGGATGAAGACAGAAAATGTGAGAGGGAGCGAGAAGGGCGGCTATACTCGGGAGGAATTGGTTCTAGTCCCTCCCCAGAGGCGAAGGAAGGAGGGACTCTTCGGCTGGGGGCTAGACGTGGAAGTGGAGGGGAGAGAGGAAAACACGACGGAGGGTGTCGGCCCCGAGGTATGAGGGATTGGTGGGAAGCGTGGGAGGACGTAGATGAAGGCGAGCGAGGGAGGAAGGGGAAGAGGGAGCAGCTGACAATTCGGAAGGAGATGTGGAGGGAGGATTTGCGTGGATGGTGGAATCGAGCGAGGAGGTGGGTAGGATTGCCAGTGGAGAGAGGCGAAAGGAGAATGAAACGGCAAATTCGCGTATTCGGGGAAGGGTGGGAGCAGGGATGACAGAGTGAGGAAAGGGGAAGGAGAGGAGTGAAGGGAAGTTAATCCAACGCAAACGAAGAGAACATCTTTAAGAAAACGGGCCGGGAAGAGACTTAAGCAAATGGCCCTAAAACCATCGAGGAGGGTGGAAAGGAGAGGTAGAGAAGCGGGTTGAGGCAGGAGAGGGAGCGATGGGAGTGGGGGGGGGGGATTACACGCTTAAAAGGTTTTTTTTCCTTGAATAAGGGGTGGGGAGGCTGGGATGAAGAGAAGTAAAGGAGGTCGTCGAATTGGAGGCATTTGATAGCGAAGGCAGAAGGAGAGGAGTCTAGAAATAAGATGGACAGACAGAAGAATCCATTTTTGAAATTGGTTCTTTGAAAAAAAAACATTATAGAATTCCATGGGTGGGTGACAAACGCCTCATCGGCGTAGAATTGAGAAGGTTGACATTAATTGGCAGGAATAATTAAATAGCAATGTTACGAACTGAGACGATATCATAAAAAAGTTGAAATAGTAAATCAGAGCGATATAGTAGATGGTGGAAATAACGAATTTTTGTTCAGCAAGCATTTCTAGCATTAACTTTAGCCTTAATAGTAAAATAAGGAGCTCGGAAAAAGGGCTGACTTGAGAATACTTTACAATTTATTGATGAAAGCGAAAAAGATATATAAATAGAAAAAGGAATCATTCATGGGATGTTTCCTTAGTTAATGCATTGTAGAAACCATGAAATAAGTACCACCGTATGAGTGAGACAATGATTACCTACTTTGTTTTCCGTAAAACGATTAGCACCACCACGCAAAGACATAGACTGACACAACCGATTAGAACTTAAAATATTTCGGCCCCGAGGATTTACTTTTTCATCTCACATAATGAAATAATTTTGCTGAAAATGATTAGGGCCCTGTAATACCATCACTATTCGTTTAATATTATTTTAGATGATTTTTTCTATGTGTGTTCTCATTAAGTTGGTTCTTTGAATTAGGAATCATTTTTGTCGCATCAGCATATTTTGAATCACGACACATTATCGTATGTTTCGGCTAACTTTAGGTTTATTTCCGTTTTCCGCATTAGCATTTGGTAGAGAAGGGGTATTGCGCGAGAGAACACTTACTTTTCTTTCTGTAACTGGACACGTAATCTTGTGCTCGATGTGATGAACTGTCGGCATATGCACTACTACATATTGATACCCATTTTGAGAGCACTACGCGTGAACTAGGAAAGTACTGATGGTACTACAAATAGTGTGTCTCGGTTAGACCATAAATGAAAGGGATAGAGAGAGCGAAATTAAACTATTAGGACAAACGGATCTTGACGTCATCAGCATCATGCCTGAGGGGAAACATCGAGACAAGGAATGGAGAAGGAGAATCCAAAGGGACATAGAAGAAGAGTGAGTGTACTCGTGCTCAAGGACATGCAAGGAGTGCAAACTGGAGAGGGGAGGGGGAACAAATTCCAGTGTCGGCGTAAACCCACTATCATCTAAGGTCGCTTTGAGAGCCGCATTTTAATGCCTCATCCGATAGATGACGGCCTGATGACCCTGACGCCTTCCCCGTGAAATATCAAAAACGGGACACGAACGGTGATAAAAAAAATCATGCCGGTGCACAGTAATGACAATGGCAGGGCTAGCAGCGTGGGAGGCCAGGATATTATCCTTTCCAACAGTTGAATCGCTTTTTGCCATGAAAAGGTAAATGCAAAATCGACTTCGCTTGCTACCTAGCCGTCGAGAACTCTCCGAATAGTACTGGAGAAACCATTTCTTCAGATTCAGTCAAACAGTTTACGGGGACAAACAACAAAAAATTAGCTCAAGTTTTCTGACACACACACGAGCGATGGTGTTTCAAATAACTAGGGCGTCACGTTTAACGATAATTGAGAGCATCATTGCTTAAAATGAAACCCGGTCCCTTATCGTTTCAAATCATTTCTTGCAAAGAAAATTCAATATCTAAGAAAAATATGTGAAAAATTCTAAAATCGAATGACGTGGAGAGAACCAAATTTGTTATTACTTGCCCTACTAATCGTTTTTTTTCCGGCGCCAAAATGCATTTCCCGATGCAAATATCCGCGATAGGAATTATCGTCCTGATCCACAAATCTGGGAGCGATTTTCATTGCCCATTTAAAAATGTTCAGCCCTTTGCAGGAACTTGAAACCATACCTTGGAGGAAGAAAAGCATGAACACTGCTTCACATATCCGACGGAATTATTCGAAAGAGTTGAGCGAATTCATATCACGTGCATTAAAAATAATTTCGATGCATAAATATGATTGAAGATAATACAATGATCAAGTATCTCTTGGACAAAAATTAACGAGCAAAAATAAAACTTGAGACATTTCAGATGTCATTCGGTCAAATTTATCAGAACAATAAAGCGACATGTGTTGAAAACAATAGTCTTTCTTATAAATTCGTGAAATAATGAAGCATCTTACGTGTAATAGAATATTTAATCTGGGAAATAGGAACATTTTTTCTCAGAAGAAACGAAAGATGTAGTTAATGTACAGGGTGGTGCGGAGAGGGAGGAGGACTTCAATTCTATGCTCAATTTTTACTGCTCCGACGCAAAGAAACATTTGTATATAGTTGATGGTTGATGCCTCCGTGCCTTTAAGTGAAGCGCAAGGAGGCACCCAAAAGGGAGAAGAGGGTGGGGGGAGGAGATCATTTCTGAGCGCGGGGGTGGAGTGAGGAGATATATACACTCTCCAACAACGCTCGCGTCACCTGACGGCGTCTCATGGCATGTTGACGGCGAGGTGCAAAGGTGCCAAAGGAGGGTCGGACTGACTGTATACTACTAGTATATCTCCTGCTTCTGCGTGCTAGTTGGCATAGGTGGGTCGAAAGTGGCGAGGGGGTGGATATGGAGGGGGAGGGAGTTGGGGGGGTGATAAAGAGAGTGGAAACGGTAGGGAGTTGGAATCTCGCCTTCGCTTCCGGCCATATCCGCAGACGCCAGGCCTCGGATCGGAAAACACGGAAGACCCTCGGCGGAATACGGCCTCGAAGCCGACGGCGCGGCGGTGGTAATAAATTACACACGCACACTCGCGAGTACTCTGTACATGCACCTCGCCTTTCTCCCCCAGCAAGCATTGGAAGCTTCTTTGCACTCATAGCGCCCACGTTTCCTAGAGTTATTCTACCATAGATGCTGTGCTCACGAGGGCAAAAGAAGAAACTGGTCGATGAGCACGATTTTACAAAAGGTTCAATAAACTCTCGTAAGCAGAAAGAAAAAACACCCTGTTGATGCAAGTATACATCACATGGTTCCTCAAAAACAACATAAAATATCCATCGGAATACATAGTCTGACTATGTACGTATTTAAATAAGAAGAACTTGACTTTTCTTTTAATTCAATTTGATATTATACAGTTTTACTGCCAGAAACTCTTAAATTATTAATTATAGAAACTGTTTCATTGGAGAAACCAAGGCAGGAAAAAATCGATTAAATGGACAAAAGTACAATTTGATTTGGCTTTAAGTCATTCATCAACGAAAATAATTGAAGTTGAAACGGAGATAATTAAATTCTCGTCACAAAATATTGATAGAAAGAGTTCATGCAACAATAAGGAAACAAAATAAAATATGTCAATAAAATATTAAATTTAAGATGATAGGGAGATCAATGTTCCAAATTTTCTATGTCACTATAACATTTCCCTATGGATTTGAAGTGTTGAAATAGTCTTGAAAAATGGAATTCATTTCATCGAGAGATTCAAATAGATAGCATAAATAGCAGCTATTGAGAGTGCACAGCAATCAAAAGGCCTCGTTTATTGAATAAGTAGATGAAACAAAAAGTACTGATTTTTTAATAACTTTTCAGGCAAATTCTGCTGATATAACTTCAAAAAATGAACTGTTTTTTGGTTCGCCGGATGCTCGCTAGCGTATTGCGCAGACAACATGTTCTACTTAAAAAAAATCACTTTCATAATTGAAGTCCCTCTCACATGGCTGATTGAATTCGCGCATTATCTGCAATGCCTAATCAATTTGCTCTAATGATTTGAGCGGCTCGTTAAATCACAATCTTCACATTGCCTCTTATTCGCAGGGGAGAGACAATGCTTTTAGCGCTGGAACTTTCCGTCGGAGCAACGACGCTTGCCGAATGATAAAAGTTTTAGTGGTACTATATTCCTATTGCCCGAATATGAGTCGTGAGAGAGACGTTCCAAGAAAGGGAAGAAATAAAAGTACCCCCCGCGAAACGTCTGAATTTACTTAAACGAAAATGTGGCGGGCGTGGTGATGAGGGACGAGGCGGCTGGCTGCCGTGTCTGCGGCGGAGGGAGGGAACGGGAAGTTCCCGCGCCAATCCAAAGAAGAGAATAGGCGAGGAAGGCTGAAAAGACCCGCGCTTTTCGGCGGAGACGGTGCGGGGGACAGAGGAGGGGAATTTCCATATCGGGAGTCATCTGGAAAGGAGGGGAAGCTGCGGGAGTGGCGGGAAATTCGAAAGGGGAACGGACACTCCTTCTCGCACCCCCTGGCCCCAGAAGGCGCGGGAGAGGGAGGGAGTGGGAGAAGGGGGTGCATCGGCGAGAAGGGTGCGGGGAAATGATGGGAAAGGCGTTCTTTTTTAGATTTCCCCGGCGCATTAAAAAAAATATACGGCCCTGCTGCCTTGAAGAATGGACGGAGGATGGGTGGCAAAACGCTTTAAAAGTTGAGGAAATTCGGGACATCGAAAGTTGGGGCAGCGGATGAGAGGTGGGAGTGACGAGAGGGCGCTGGTTGGGGGATGGAAAAGGGGTGTAAGAGTGAGGTGGGCTCTTGCAAAAGGGGAGGGAGGCATTAAGGATGAGAGGGGGTTACGGGGGAGGGAGGAGAAGGTTGGCGCGTCAGAGCGGAGTTCAACGCGGACTGGAGTCGAGAGTTTGGGGAGCGGGTCAGGTTCGCCGGGCAACTACTGCGGGTGTAGACGGGGAACGGGAGCGGACCAGGGGCCACATGGGGCGCCGAGGAAGGAGCAGGCGGAATGGGAGGCGAAGGAGCCTGCCCCGACGATATCGGGGGACTAGGTATTACAAGGCGAGGAGGATTGGACGGGTGCGAGGAGGATGAGGAGGTGGTGTGAGGGAAATTGTAATTGGCGGATATACTGAGCGCCGCAGATGCGTCCGATTACGCATTCCACCTCCTCCTCAAACTCTGCTCATAGCAACCCCCCTCCCCTCCATGAAACCTCTCCCGGCACCCCATCTCTCCCTCTCTCACCATGCCACCAAAAACCCTGCACCCACTCCAATTCTCCGAAGCGCCCGACCACCTTTAAACCAAACCAGCGCGAAACCGAAAACTTCGGACATATTTCGGGAGAGCGAGTGGAGAAGCTTTAGACCCCAGATAAGGCACTTAAGGATGGAATGAGGATGGGATGGAGGACCGTGGTGGTGGAAGGAATGTTCTGGTTTGAACTGGCAAAGGGGGTGTGAGGTCAGAACGGTTAAAACGGTGAGAGGGGAGTGGTAGTGGAGGGTGAGAAAAAAAGGTGGGACGCTCCTTCAGATAAGGGCACTTAAGTTTCTGCAAGGAGGAGGGCGGTGAGGGAAAGGGGAAGAAAGAGATGAAGAAAGAGTGAGGGAAAGTTGGGAGGCGGGGAAAGGAGGGGGTGAGAGAGAAGGCAGTGCCGACATTAGAGGTTGTGGCGCTAAGAGGGGATTGATTAGACTTTCAAATTAGCGCGGCGATGGATGCATTAGCCTTGTTTGATTGCATTTTCTAATCCGTCTTCGGGAATGGGTGAGGGTGGGGAGGAGGTTTGGAAGTGAGAGAATATCGGTAATGGAGGAGTCAGAGAGAGTGCGGGTGGTCGGGGAGGAAACTCGAAGGGAGGAAAATAGGGAGTGGGAGAGATGGGGGGGGGTGTGAGCAAGAGTGAAAAAGAGAGAGAGAGAAAGAAAGGGTCGGGGAGATCGGGCTATCCGCTCTAGACAAAGAGTTTTTGGACGACAGCAGCACTTCCTCAGGAGTGCGAAATTTAGGAATCAGATGTGTTTAATTGCTCCGCCAGGGGGAGGAGGTAAATGAGGGAATAGCTCTTCCGTGCCCTCGCCCTCTCTCTCGCACCACCACCATCAGCACGCTCGCGATCCGCGACGATAAAACTCCCATAACGGTTCTCCACGAAGCCATTCACTCATATCCTTTTCGGCCTGGCGGGCAAAAACTGTGAGGCGGGGGAGGGTGTGGGAACCGAAGTTTTGACCGACGTCTGCTATTCTTCCCGGAACTCTCCGAGGAAATGAGAAATTGAGTCGAAGTTGAACATCTGATGGTGGAGGAGGCACCCATTTGTTTTCTATCCATAGAGCAACCGCTGCTCACCGAATTCCAGACTCGGAACTGCCCGCTCAGAGCTCCAAACGTTTTCCTCTCAACTTGCCAAGGCGAAGGATAGGTGATTAAAACCTTTCAGCATCCACCTCCCACGAGGAACTCTCTCGATGTGTTTCCCAAAACATTAGCGGAAGTGCAGAACGTGGACCGAAATGCAGTAAACTACATTGTTTCCCATTCCTCACCGTTCATTCATTCAAAGCTCGTCCTTTTCCCTCCCTCTATCGTCCCCACGAGGACATCCTACTTGCGTTTCTCCACCCATCCGTATTTATCATTCGACGTTCAGACAACTTGAAATTTCGATTCTCCAGCGACTTGTCATCATCCATGACGTCCCGCAAAAATTTACAACCTTTCCAATCAACCCTACACTTTCCCCGCATTCTCGCCTATCCCTACCAAATTCCTCCTCTAGGCGCGCCCCTCTCTAATCCATCACCGCGACCCCTTATTCTCCAAAATTCTCCCCACCATGTCTCCTTTAAAAAAATCACTCCACCCTTGTTTGCCCGCCTCTCTCCCTCCAACTCCGCCATAGTCCCGCCTCTTAGTTCACTAATGCTCTACTCCTTCGCCGCATCATCCTCTTACTTCGAAAGCCCTCGATAACAACTTCCTGCCCCCGCGATGCATCGCAATACATCCACTATTCATGCCTCATATTCTCCCTATGAGAAGGAAATACCGGAGAGTGATCTAAATTGCTGCGGAGCCGGTGAGTGGATGCTGATATCATGAGGATCGCCATTTCTCGCCACGACGGGGCCATTTCCTAATGGCTCCTGGCTGTCGTTAACTTTACGCATGCTCTTAAGACTGCATCAAGAAGCCATGGAATTGATAATTCCGTTCCGTTCTTTGAGTTCGTTGATGTGTTCAGAAAATGACGTTGCATAAAGGATTTGATTATGATTCATCCTACTGGGTACTAAGCCTTTTCGCAAAGCGAAGGAGAATATATTTTGAGCGTGATGGTGTTATTACTAATTTTGGATAGTTAAAAAAAAGGTCAGCTTAATATGATCCTTTCTAGCGTTTTGTGGTTAATTTGAGAAAAATGCCATAAGCCAAAATACGTGAGCAAGTTATGTCGTAAAAATGACTATTTTCTTTGGACTTTACTACACATTATATCGTCACACTATGAATTGTCTTCAGTAAAGTAATATGCCGTTGCTATTGATTTTACTAATTCAGTGCGTTCCTTAACTTAGTGACAGTGGATCAGGAATACTTTGGAAAGTAATGCATTGTTGAAAAACTATGTTATACCTACTTTCTAAAGGGTTCTCCTAGGGATTGCCTGCGTTTTAAGCATTTTTGGGCCAACGTTTCTTCTCTTATCCACCGCGAAAACACACTATCTACAGTCAACGCAATGCCATAATTTCGAGCTGCTAACGAAGCTATTCAGTTATGTGTCATCCTTTCAATTTCTTCATAGTTACTTGCGCTGACCCCTTTCATTACCTTCTTCTTGAAGAAAGTCCTCAGCTTTCTTCTCTGATTCCTTACCATCACGATTCTTTCGCTCATGATCTTAAACAAACTATCGTGTCTCAGGAAGCCCTATTTGGTTTCTCACATCTCCCTGTGTCATTCATAGGCTTCTCTTATCCTTCTTTCATTCTAAGTCGGTAGTTTTTCATTTCTGTTTGATTCATTCTCATAATTATCCGGCAGAGTCTTATGTTCTCGTTTCTAGACCTCGTTTCTCTACTTCTTCTTCCGCCTATAGCTCACAGCCGTAGAAAGGCTGGTGCCTTTTCTAAGTGTTAAAGAGCTTTTGAAACCATTATATAAGTTAACGGTTTTAATAAAAACGGTCTATTTAAACATCTATTCCAATAATACTACTCCGTTACATAAGTATGACGGACTGTTATTATCTGACGCAAGCAATTTTTCCTGGAATAACAATATCTTTTTGCCATCTGCATCCTTCTTGCTTTCTCTTGGTTTTTCCTTCCATTGCTAGGGATCATTCTTCCCAGACTTATTAAACTCATTTCACCCAAACTCGTAGTCTTACTTAAGACTGAAGGATCTCAGGTTTTCCCGGCGTATGGTATTCAAGAATTTTTCTCGGGTTTCCCACCGGGTCAGGTTGATGAAGTGCACCGACGTTTCGAAGGCTGACTCTGCCATCGTCTTCAGGGTGAAGCCTTCACCCTGAAGACGATGGCAGAGTCAGCCTTCGAAACGTCGTAGCACTTCATCAACCTGACCCGGTGGGAAACCCGAGAAAAATTCTTGATTACTTAAGACTGTTTACCTTGTTTCAATTTCATTGCCGTAAATCTTTTTTTACTTTTTTATAAAAAAATCTTTTTTAATATAAAATGTAGTTTAACATGTGATAATTGGAATCAAGGTTTCCAAATATCCTTAATTTTTTAGGAAATTATAATGTTCCTAAAATGTATTCTAAAAAAAGGAAACTCATCTGGAGGGATTTCAGCTGCTTGTATGAATTTAAAGGGATATCATCTTTTATTTTGATGTAGTTAGCATTCATTTTCATGCCAGGATGGTGAGTTAAAGTCAACGATCCTGCCCTAAAAATTCTTTATAATGCATTGATAAAAATCACTGCCGACGGAGGAATCAAAAATTGGTAGGACGTGTTTGGCACGAAGGTATCTTTTAATGAGACCAACGTT
Organism: Hetaerina titia; assembly: GCA_037158775.1. NCBI lineage: Eukaryota > Metazoa > Arthropoda > Insecta > Odonata > Calopterygidae > Hetaerina > Hetaerina titia. The sequence continues at coordinate 54,343,788 of CM073768.1, read as the reverse complement.
CGTAAACCGCAATAAAATATCTGTCTCTCAGTGGTTCCAAACCTAAGACTTTAATGCATGCATATGCCACTAGATTAAAAATTCCTTACAAATTTACATTGGAACTCTACGATTGATATACAAAAAATACATTTACATTTATAGTAATGCGTAAAAGTAATTAAAAATTAACTATAGGTTCTAGAAAGCAGTTTGGCCAGAGATCGTTGCTCTGATTACTAGTATAAAGCTTTCTAAAGAATTCAAACAAAGAACAAACTCATCAAGTTGAGTTGTGACAGATAAAAACTGGGGAATAGAAATTTTATAGCAGTTCAAGAAATATTAACTTGGTTGGAGGGGCACATAGAGATTTACCCAAAATCATCAAATTCTATTTACGTTCTGGAATTGAATTCAGGACACAGTTTCAGTTTAGTTAATATCATGAAATTGCCTCAGCTGGTGGAGTACCAAAGTTCAATCTACCAAACACAGAAATAACAATCAAAGCCAGCTTCAGTTACGATCGGGCTAAAAACCTGAACCTAAGGAGATTTTGCCCTTCCGTGAGCAGGGTAATCACTTCCAGTTTACTCCATACTGCTTACTCAGCATGTACGAACTGGTGCTCGGGCTTAACTTTTTATCTTCATATTACTGTAATGCTTTGCAACGGTGGGATATGCTCTCGTAGACTTTCTCGGTTACAACGACCTACCACGACACGCAACGGTTTATGTCGTGGCAATGAAAAGGTATCAGGAATTCCAGCCAATGAAAATAATCGAAGAAAAATAATTAATAGCACAAAAATTGAGGAAATTCCTACTTAATAAATATTTGCCATGCATATTTCAGTTTGCTACACATCGATAAATAAATATGCAATTAGGAATAAATGTATTTCGCCCGGAAGAATTTGCATAATGGCTATTTATATTTATTTAATTATTCTTATTCCGAAAACGGCACGTTTTGGCCTTTTAAATCGGACCATTAATAGTGATAACAATGGGCATGATTACGAACACCCAGGCCCAAGGTGGAGGAAAACCCACCCTGGTGGCAATCGAACCCGCATCCCTTGGGTTGTAAGAGGAGAACGTTACCTCGCCTTTTGAATTCTTATTCGAATTTTGAATCAATTACATCTGTGTAATTCCAATTAAACAATATATAACTAATTAAATTGTGTTCAACAAGTTTACTGATTAACAAAAAGCTCATTTCCCTCACTCTTTCCAACTCTGCTCACCAGACATTTTATTGAATAATCATGTGGTCCGTCCGTGAATTTCTCAACTGAAATTATTTCCATTATTCTTTCCTGCTTAATTTTTGCATTGCGTTCCATACACTCAGCATACAGTTCTTAGTATAGGCCAAATACCACAGTAGCTCTACTTTGGCGGGACAAGCGACCATGAATTGCCTTTTCAAGCGTTTCCACTAATTGTCACTACGCAGTTGTAAATTTATTGTGGTAGGTATGTTAACAATGGAGGGAAGGAATACGAGGTGAGTCATCTATGTAGGAACGACAACAGACTTGAGAGAAGAGGAGAAAGAGCTATGAAGGAATACAATATTGCGCTGAGGTTAAAGGCTCAGAAACAGGAGTGCGTGAAGGACCCAAGTCCCTCCATTTAACTTCTTCCTGTTGAGAAAACTCGAGGGCAATACAACTCATCGTTTAAAGGGTTCAGACTCTAAAAAATCCATCCTGGGTTCCCATCGCTCCAATCTTTAATCATTTCCATTATTTATTACTGTAAAACCTCCGTGTGCCCTAGGATTAATCAGCGAACTTGATATAACTGTAAGTGAGCAAAGTAACGAGCGCGTTGGGGAGGATTAAAAAAAGTAATTTCTTTGCTCACCTTCGTTCCCAGTTTCCGCTGCCTCTACTCTGCCCTTTATTATCTTCGTGGGCTTTTAATACTTGTTCTCTGCCCCCGCTCCCAACCTCTGCCGGGTTTTCCCCTCCCCACACCTCCTCCAACCCAGTCGGGGTGATATAGGGATCAGACGCGAGTAAGGCAGGGAAGTGGATGTGTGTGTGAGTGTGTACGTCTATATGTGTGTGTGAGAGAGAGATAGACTGGGCTGATTCCATTGTCTACCAGAGCGTGTTTTCGTGAATTTGGAAAGGAGTCGCATAGGATTGTGAGCGTGTACGAGGGTGTGGGCGTCGGGACTTGGCACGGGTTACGTGGAGTAGGGAATGGTGAGGGAGGGGGGGAGGTCGGGATGAAGCAGTACAAAGCGGGAGAATGACAACCAACAAGTTTGTTAAGAGGAAGCACATCGCTGGGGGAATGGGGATGGGACAGGTTTCGGGATGTGGTGGCGTCGGCATTGGTGGGACGGTGAGTGGGAGGAGTGAGGGATCGGGGAGATGGAGAAAGGGAGAGACAAAAGGCACAGCTGAGGTTTAATTCCTCCTAGGCGGCGAACGAATGTGTGTGTGTGCGTGCGGGACTGAGAAAGAGAAGATGCCTGCTGATCCACCAACAGGCTCGGAGCGAAGCATTAAGGAATGCATATGCAAATCCAAATATAAAACGGGGAAAGATACGCCTACATTAATTACGACATCACCTACCCTTCTACTCCTCCTCCCTCAGACGTCTCGGCATGCAGCAGGAGATGATGAGAAGCAGTTTTCAAGGACTTTGCGGGGACGAATGGGCTCTCGGGAATTCGCGCCGTAAAGTGAATGTCTTCACATTTCCGTCTTCGAAATATCGGTCGGTTTGGAGGAGATACGAACTGGCCTCTTAAAGAGAAGATTGCTCAATTATTGCATGGGGAATATTATGCGTGCACGCAAACGAGTGTTTTGGTATGTGAGCTAATATATATTCAAATGCATGCCTGAACTAATATTTGTGCATGTATGTCTGATGACCCAAAACCTCCCGCCCACGCCTTTGAGACGGCCTGAGAGGTATTTCGCAGAATTAGATAGAAAAAAATAACCGAGTGTCGTATAGTGCTGAGTGCATGAAGGTATCGGGAAGGAACATACCACCATAAGCTGATCCATTTGTGCTGTAAACAAATATTTTCTAATTTAATAATAACAGCTGCATTTTCAATCTAACCTCATCTTAGCTAAAACATTGTGAAGAAGATGGGGAGTGTTTCAAATTCGTCCCAAAGCAAATAAAACTTTTTGTGGAAGAAATGGAGGGAATTAATTATAATACTGGGCGAGGGAAATATTTTAAACTAAAGGATTCATTAGGAAATTTGTTGATAATTTTACCCGTTTGAACTGGTGCCCTCGCGAATGGTACCAAGGTGAAAATAATTAAAGACGTGGTACATACGTACGTAGAATTTAATGCAATAGCTTTTGGGTCTGTAATATGAAATATTATGATTACACGCCAAGATATTCTTGCAGAAGGGTTCTTATTGCAGAAGACAAACAGCTAAAAAATATCTTCACAATGGTCTTGTGAAGACTAAATTTACAAGGAAAATTGAAATTATTCGTAACTGTTAGTATATTCCATATGCGCTATACTTATAAAGAGTTTTAACAAAATTTATAAACTACCATCTAAATATTGAGACATTATTATTAATTTATACCATTACAATTTAAATACGTTCCTTACGTATGACTACCCACAAATCGCGAGAATACAATACGTATTGTAAAATAATAGCACCTAAATGATACACAATTAGGATAGATTTCCTCTCACTTTTGTATTTTCATTAGGCATAAAATTCTTCGAAAAACCTGGTATGGTAACAGCACGTAACATGTTGACGATGTTTCATGAGAATTTATTTGATTAATTTAATTTAATATTATTTTAATGGAGAATAGAATGTAAAATGAGTTTACTTGGAAATCATTTATTTATACTGCTCTCCTGTTTCATGATAAAATAAATCATGTCCCACTATCATCATTGTATATGAGGTCAAGTACTTTAGTAAGCAGATTTGTCTATCTAGGGGAGATTTATTATATTCATTTTTAAAATAAGATAGGTAACTTACTTAGAAAGGCATATGAAAACATATAATCTTGAATTAGCTATATACCTTCCATCCATTGAAAATAGATTAAATATTAATTTAACAAATATCTATGAAATATTAAGCAAAACTTGAGTTTTAATTAGAGGGCATCACTGATTGAATACAGAAACACTTTTTTGATTATTCATTGATTTAGATTAGGGGACACTGATAAAACGAAAGGTGCTTCACTTTAATGCCCCTGTTTGTCTAATGGCGTCTAGAGTGGTATTATATTATCGTCTCTTTAATAATGCTGCTGCATTCCATCGTAAACTATTAGGATTTTGATAATTTTTCATGGCAAAATCCTGTATACTCTTGCGCTTCCTGCAGGGACTGCAACAGTGGGCTCTATAATGTCTGAGAAAGACTAATGTTTTCAATAACATCTCGGGTAACATCACTGATTCTGTTTCACTTATAATGATAGGTCCCAATCCGGCCCGTGTAAAAATAAAATTTTGTGGATGTCTGCAACATATAATTCGGTAATACTTTAAATGTGCAGTAATTCTGGGATGAATTAAATTTTATATTTTATTATCATTTTCCCCGAAAAACCTTCTCTTTTAAACTCCTGGACCACTTAAGTATAGAAGTCAATATCGGTTTCATATCATTTAGAGTTGAATTTGGATCTAGATTGAGTTCTAAACTTGAATTGAAATTTTTATTTGGATTTATATATTAGGATTTAAATTGATAATTTTACACAAACCTTGCCCACCACAATTGTTTATTTTCTCTTCCTTACTTTCTCACTTCATACAGCCAAAATACCATCTATTTTCTTCCCGCTTCTTCCTTACCTAACCTTTTATCATCCATCACTTATGCCAAATGGGCTTTACCCTACCATAAATTAAAGCGTATTTTCCACAATCATTATAATGAGCTTACTACCTCCTTTCTTCCCATTTCTGCATATTTTCCTTACACTAGGGCAGATAAAATTCCATTTTCAACATAGAAGCCACGAAACGATGAAAAAATTTCCCATAAAATAGGATGAAAACTTTTTATCAAGGAGAAGTCGATGCATGAAATTACTTTGAAACAAAAGGTTCATAGCAGGAGATGATGCCATAGAGATCAAGGAGAACAAAGAAAAGGAGAGTTTTATGAGATTTAAGTTTATAACTGTAAGGATTATTTGTTTATACATACTTCTTATAAATATTCACCAATATTTAACCTAATACAGTATCCCTTTTAGAGGTATGAATAAATGTTGCTCCTTGACCCATATCGACCCTTGGAAAAATGTTGGCCCAGTTGTCTATTATATGATAAGTGTAGCTCCAATGTAATTTCTTGTGGAAATGAAGGTGGATATCCACGAGACGTAGACCGACGGAGTCTTCTTAAGAAAAGTCTTTGGGGTTTGAAATTGGACCCTCCGTAAGTCGGGCACGAAAGATTTCGCGTCACAAAAGCTCTTATAATGTAGCGCTACAACAAGATACAAAGATAAGCGGTTTATCGCCTTTAGTGCACACTGGCATCCTTTGTTCAGTCACCGCATAGTGAATCAAATAACGTAGAAACTGGATGATGTCCTGTTTTTTCCAGTTCATCTAGACATCTTTGTTCAATTATGCGCGAAAATGAACTTCATCAATATCCAATATAAGTGATAGGTAAAATACCATTATGAACAAATATTCTATAAAAGAGGAGAATTTTCTTCCGCCTAAATACGAACCACTCTCACTGATAACAATCCAGCCTAATTGAATCATCAGCCATATCTCAAAAAGATTTAAAAAAATTATTGGCGGAATGCGACCTTGCGGGCCCGCCTGACGGGAACTTGAAGAGGCCTCGGAATGTTGCGGTGGTTAATGTATTTGCTTCCCATCCAGAGGGTCCGGGTTCAAATCACGGGTGCGGGCTTTTCAGCAGTGTCCTGATCCCGACTTGAGGTAATTTGTGGAGAGCACTTTGAGTGAGTACGCCGTCCGTCAGATGAGACCTGGTGTCCCCGACTTAAGAGTATGCTGCCAGTACATGGGATCCTCAAAATATAAATTTGATTTCGGAATTAGATCGAGTTCAGCGAAGGGAGGCTAGATTTGTTAAACATTGCTATGACCAACGCAGCAGCCTAAAGTTTCTAGCAAACATAATTATTAGAGATATGGACTCCAAGGCTGACAGGTTTAAAATGTCATTTTTTCCAAGAACGATAAGAGACCAGAATGCTTGCAGTCGAAATCCCCCAGAAGTCAGTTCAACACAATAAGTATTATCGTACAGGTTAGGGACTGCGCGTGGATATATATATATATATATTTTTTTTTTTGTTACAGGTTCCCCCACCTTCCCCCACCTATTTGAAAAACCCCGACCCCCTCATCCCTTACCCTTTCCTCCTGGTACTACACCCCCTACCACACACCCTTTTGGTGACTCGCAGGGTATTTATGTAGATGTGCCTTCCTTTAAGAGTAGGCTAATGCTGACACCGGGTTTCTCTCCACCCTTCATCCTTTCCTGTCCATCCCTAAAGGCGCAAATTACCTCAGTTTTCGGTCTCCTCCCCTAAAAAACTAAAAACCTAGGGAACCTGAAATGGGACTTAAGGCAGGTATAGCTCAACATCGACGATGCGCAGACCAAAGATCAGTTGATAACAAATCTTTTAAGAGATTTAACGTCCACACAGTGGTCCTTCTCCTCCGTACGAGGAAGAGAGAGAGCGGAGAAAGGGGATGCAATTCCTCTCCCGACTCCTGCGCCCTTAACCTCGCCGAGTCGAGAAGTATGGGAAATGAAAGGGATCTCGGAGGGTGTGACAGCGAAATCGAGGGTGGAGAGGTACAGGAGGGGAGAGAGGATGGGACTATTTGGCGGAGGAGACCGGGGAGTTCGGAGAGGGACGGCCGCCTATCCTCTCCCTCTCTCCTCCTCCCTTCTACTCCCGCGCTCTCTCTTTCCCTCCCTTGCCCTCCACGCTGCATTCCTCTACATCTTCCCGTCAACTCACAACCCACTTCCCTCACACGCCCTCACGCACACACTCACAAACACACACACACGCATCGCGAGCTCGAAAAACCTCTCTCTTCCTCCATTTCCTCCGAATCTCTCACACCCTTCCCTCCCTCCCGCCCCTCCGTCGCATCCCCCGCCCCCCAGCATTGATTTATTCTCTGTGCGTGGAGTGCGTTATCACCAGAAGACCTCCCTCGCTCGTCGGAGCGGAGCGGAAAACGTGGGAGGAGGGTTTGAGGGTGGGATTGCAAAAGGGTATGGAGGGTAGGGGCGAGAGACTGGGAGATGGAGAGGCCTCGTGTATGAGCGAATGGGAGCGCGGGATAGGAGGGAAACTACCGAGCCACCTCCAGGGAAGATGGGCGAAAATGACGCCTATGAGAGAAGATGCTGGTCTACGGTTTCTAGAAATGTCCGGGACATTCATTTTTTTATTATTACTCCGAGTAGATTATTGAAAGTCAAAATCACTTTGGAAATTTGATTTGATTCGGATAAAATGCCACCCAGTGAACTGCTTTAATGTAAATATAAAGAAACGCAGGATATATTTTCCTTTATAATGAATAATTTTCACTGAGATTTTGTTAAAAACACCACAAAGAGAAATATAATTATTCATTGGAAAATTATGAGATGCGAACATTCTGAAGATTATAATGTATGGAAGATTGATTAAGAGCTGGACCGGCAGAACATCACCGGGATGCCACAGGATCATTTGGGCACCATTACAGAGGAGAAGAAATGAAGCAAGTATAATGAGAAATGATGGAAGAGGTCTAAGGATATAATATTGCAATATTGGAAATGATAAGGAATACTCATTTTGATTGATTATATTCAATATAAAATCATAGAAACATATCATTCAATATAAAAATATATATAAATAACATCTAGGTTAAGAGTAAAAGGTTTAACCTCAACATTATTGGTTCTACCAGACTTCAAATGGAAATCTGTGGCATATACTCCTTCTATTTTCGTATTGTCTTTCGTGAAAATTTTATACGGGTACACTAAACAAAACATACTCTATTTGCAGCATAAATAAAACTCGGAGTTAATAAATCCAATCGCAAGATGGAGGAGAGGTGCACAGCGTCAGATGTTAACGAAATAAGTGGCGGGAGACTGTTAAATGGGTTCGAATAGGTAAGGGGGAGAAGAACGGATAGCGATCTTAAAAAAACGGTTATGGAGGGTGGTGGTAAGAGAGGAAGGGAACATCTCGTGAGATATGCATAACCAAGACGGATGGACGGACCTCCAAATCTCCCCTCGATTTTGAGGCCACGGCTGAGAGAAGAAGAATATTCTTTTCCTTCCATCCTTCCAACCCTTTCAACAGACTCGCTTTCAACGACTTAAGTTTATTTTTACGCATTCGTACTTTTCAGAAACTCCCTTTGAATTCGGACAGGGTCACGAGAGAATAGGTATGAAAGGCGGGATGCGATAGGGGAAATTGGTGATAAGGAGCTCGGGGTGAGATGAAGAGCCAGGCATAGCGATTGGAGTCACCGGAGTTAGCGTTTGGGTCAGAAGGGGCGAAGGAAAGGACTCCAAGGCGGAAGGCTGCAAAAATGAGATGACAGGAGAAGGAAAATCTCTTACGGAATTTTCGAGGGCATCTCAAACAAGGCTAGCGACCTTCCCTTTTCCTATCATTCGCTTCCTCTATTCCCCTCCCTCCTCCGGAGCCTTTTATAAAATTGGATGGTCCGTTCCTCCAAGCTTATCAGTATGCCAAAGGCTGCTTTTACGGAATGGACATACGATAAATAACTGGACATACACTTAAATCTGGCAATTTTAATAATGAGAATACAGGTCCTGTAGTCTTTCATAATGCGAGTAAAATTACCAACGAGGAAAAAGATTAATACCATAACACAAAGAACCCCATTGATACTATTTTTTCTCAGCCATAATTACGAATTCTCATTAAAAGAGCTACTTATTACGAAACTAAATAAATTTATATCCATTTTAATAATTTATTCACTGATTAAAACTGTTGAAATTTTACAACTATTGCTTATCACCCACTGTTATCAAAACTTAAGTTAGTTTAAATTGTAGGTTAAATATTTTTAATTTAACACTTCCCTCTAATTTTACTATTCCGAGGCTGTATAATTTAATGATTTAATACTCTCTACATATAGTCTAGAATTTCGGGTGCCCGACACAGCTTGGGTGGAGCTGAGGTTGCCCAGAGAGGCTAGCGCGGGAATCTAACCCGGGCCCACCGGTCAGTAGTCATACGCTCTACCCCTGGACTACCGCGACCCACACGCACACACAGCCATATAAATAAATAAATAAATATATATATATATATATACTATTTCCTAGGTCGTTAGTATTACGCTGTGAAAAATATTTTGCGGAACATTTCTCCAGCTTGAATTCTCCATGGCCATCCCTCAAGTTTGCTAGTTCCCTATTTTAAGAAATCCTAGTTAAGCAATGATTAATGTAACAAAAAAGATTTTATGCTATATGCATGCCATTTGCTATAACATAATTTACCTTATTGATGGAAAATATTTCCATTGAACAACTCTGAATGAGCTAAACGATAGAAATTGACTATACTATGAGAAACGACGACAAAAAATAAATTTTAATGTGTTTATACAAATTCTTTCAAATAATCAATTATTTTTTATATTTAGATAAATGGGATGAAATAATGTAATGAAAATGTATTGATGTCTGTACAACAGCTTTACCAACAACTCTTAGATATTAATTTATCAGGAAATAACACTTTTATGCTTAATTTTCTGAATGAATACGAACCTAGGTCATGTGCCTCTTTACTGAAATTTACCACGTATTCCTTTCATGAGATATAATTTTATTTTTATATAATCTAAACATTAATAAATTAATTAAACATGACGGAAGGTGCACTCTCTCAATTATTCATCCTTCATTGCCAGTGTTAGAAATAATCTAGTTTGAGTTCTTACATCATTCATTGTTTAATATCTTCCTCAGGCGGAACGGAAGCACTGGCAACACATATGTTTGTCTAAAGCGAAAACGAAAGGTGTAGACATTAATTTTCCTACAAAGATTTCTATTATTTTATGCATGAAAATGTCGCTTTCAATGCTATCGATCATTTTATTTCTTTTTTTAACTGTGTATAGAACCGCATCATTTTGCTATCTATTGTAGTAGAACATTATTATTTGCTGTGGTGACAAGCTTTTCCACCTGACAGGCTCGCCGTATATTATATATATCTCAGATATTTTTATATGGAGTCACTCACGATACGCTTCCACCAGAGGGAGTAAAAAAATGCACATTTATCCCTTCCCCCCGAAGAGCTAAAGTCCAGAACTCAAAACGGCAGGGACCTCGCTCCGTCTCCCTCTCCCACCGCCAGGAACTCCAGTCCCCCCATTCGTCTACCATCCCTTCTTTCCGAGAGCAGAATTCCTCGGGTCCTGAGGTCCCGAAGTCCCGCGTACCGCCGCTTCTTTTGACGATGCTCTCGTCCCCTCACCCCCCTCTAGCCTTCTCCCTCCCCCCAAAATGGTTTCCGCACGTCCCTTGGACCGCATGCGAAGTGAAAATAAGAATCTCAGGGATTTGAAGAGTGGGAAAATCTCTGGTTCTCAGGACAAGTTTCGGTCGGAGTTCCGCAAATCGCTGGTGTCGGCTTTTTTTCTTGCTAGGGTGAGAGATGGGGGATGGCGAAGGAGAGAACGATGCAGAAAAAGCCACTCCAAGGGGATACATATGCTAATGAAATATTGTTTGTTAAAAATACATGACGGGGAATCATTTTCTCGATTTATGCTCGATTTTCTTCTAAATATTTTCCGAATATTACGGAATGAATTTCAAATTTCTTTTAAGGGGAATGAAAAGGGGCATAGCAGTTCCAGGGCTTACTATGAGGGAAGCGACGCAATGATATTTGTGAATACCAGTTAGAGAAAAATTAGTACAGTGCTTAGCGGATTGGGATTCAAATTAATATTTATATGCATTAATTATAATATTTTAGACTGATTATCATTAAAATAAAAATAATTTTCCTATTTACGACAGTATATGATTACATTAATTCCGATTGTTGTTTTTGGCTATTATTTTGAATGGTGTAATAGTTCAGTGGGTATTGAGGTTAAAAATCTATTGAAAAGTGATCCCGGATTCCATTCCGAGTGGCGACTCTAATGAAGCCTATAGAGTTACTCAAGCTGTATGGCTTTTCGGGTAACATATCTTCCTGGGTAAAACTGGCGTCGTGAGGAAAGGAATTAAACTCTTCATTCTGATGCATTAATGGCACACACTGTTGAGCTTAGCACTAGGTCAAATTTACCTTCACATATGAAAATAGCCTTTGAAATAAGTTACTTTACTTTCGTTTTAAACTTAAAAATGATGATCAAACTTTGGGGTTCACACAAAAAATAGTCTAAGGCAATATATGAGAGTATTTCAAATGCATGGTTAGTAATGGTAGTTGTATATAGCGCAATTTATATACTAGTCAGCCCTTTTCAAATAATAAATTTTGATACAAAACCAATTAAAAATGCAAAAATAAAACATACAAATGTATGAATGACTATAAATCTCATTTTATTCGGATGGACCAACAAAATTGTTATGCAAAGGAAAAAACTTAGCAAAACGATTCCAAACGAGTGAAAATCCATTGTGTAATTAGCCGCTGATGTTGGTTCATATTTTATTCTAGTCCTATTGCAAAAGATAGTCTGCCACGTTAATTGCAATCTGGTGGTGAATCTAGTGAATGCATTTGCGACCAGAGCAACGACAGAGCCACAACTTCATTCTTGGTCGTGGCTGGGTGAGACTGACCGGATTAGGCTCCAATCCCTGGTTTAGAGTGGCGACGCATATTTCACGACTGACTATCGAGTTTGTGGTCAATCCTAGAGGAAAAGTACTTTATCAAATGTGATTGAAAACTCAAATTGATAATGAAAGCGGCGGAAAGGATAGTATTTGGGCCGTCATAGCCAAAGGATTACCCATAGAGGTTCACTTTCAATTTAAGACTGCTTAAAGGCTATTTTGTTGACGTTCAGAAAATAAGTTATGATGATCGATGTCAAATATAGAGGAGATAGTTTTTTGTGATTCACATTTGCTAATATTCAACATATATAGTTAATTTGATTTATTATAGTCATATGTACTTTGGTTTACTTCGTATTCTTATAAAAAATTACATAAAATATATTAATATTATTATAATTAAATGAAACCTAATATTATATGCAGACATACGTGTGTGTATATATATATACACACACGTATATCTCTCTCTCTTTGAAGTTGACGCTCTCCGGCGACGCACAAGCACACGGATACAAAATATTCAGCGGACAGAAAAATAAATGAAGGACACTCACAATATGTATTGACGTTTCGACACCCCCGCCGTCGTCATCAGAATTCTGATGTCATTAGTCATCAGATTCTGATGACGACGGCGGGGCCGTCGAAACGTCAATACATACTGTGAGTGTCCTTCATTTATTTTTCTGTGCGCTGAATATTTTGTATCCGTGTGTTTGTGTGTTTATATATATATATATACACATATATACAAATATATATATATATACATACATATATATACATATATATATATATATATATATATATATATATATTATTATTATTATTAGGTAATCTACCGGTTAAGGTAGGTTTTTGGATGGACACAACTATCAAATAAACATTTTGTGACTCCCCACCTAGCAAACTAATCTATATCAGGTCCCTCTTCATCTCGGTGTACTTCTTTCCTCCCTTCATCCCGTCCAACATCCCTATCCTGTTCCTACCCTTACCTCGCTTGCCCAACATTCTCCCCTCTATTACCCTCTTCAACATTCCACTACCGCTCAATACGCCTTTCATCCATTTTTCCTGCCTCCATAGAATTTCTCTCAACAAACCCCTCTCCTCACCCACCATTTCCAGTACTTCCTCATTTGTTTTCCTTTCGGTCCATTTCACCTTCTCCATTCTTCTCCACACCCACATTTCAAAAGCCTCCAATCTACGTCTATCCTCCTGCTTCAGCGACCACGTTTCCGCGCCGTACATAGCTACGCTCCATATCAGAGTTTTTACGAGTCTTTTCTTAACATCCCTACTCAACGTCCCCGTCATCAACTCCCTCCTCCTTGAGAAAGCCTCCTTGCCTAGCGCAATTCTTCTCCTTACGTCCCTACCACTTTGACCGTATTGGTCCAAAACACTTCCGAGATATGTAAACTGCTCTACCTGCTCTATTCTTTCCCTGCCTATTTTAATAATTAGCTTAGCCTTTTTCTTTCTGGAAAATCGCATAACCTTTGTTTTATTAATATTGATTCTCATCCCATATTTATCGCACTGAACCTCCAATTCACTCAACAATGCTTGCAACCCCTTGGCTGACTGAGCAACTAATGCTTGGTCATCAGCAAACCTAACCGATTTTACGAGTTCCCCTCCGACTTTCATTCCTACCTCCAGTTCTTCCCATGCCTCTTTAATCATTTCCTCTACATATACGTTGAACAGTACCGGTGACAATGGGCAACCCTGCCTTACACCTCTTCCTAACACTGCCCATCCAGACTCTCCGTTCCCCACTCGCACCTGAGCAGTCTGAGACATGTACAGGTTGCGGATCAGTCTCCTGTCCCTCCAATCCATTCGTATTTTCTGCAATACACGCATTAATTTTTCCCAATTCACTCTATCAAACGCTTTTTCGAAATCTACAAAACAGGCAAAAACGTCCTGATTGTATTCTATATTCCTCTCGACTAGTGATCTCATTACTGCAATGGCATCACGCGTACCTCTTCCTTTTCTGAACCCAAACTGATCATCCCCTAAGTAATCATTTGCCTTACTCTCTATCCTTTTGTTGATGATCCTGAGAATAACTTTAGCTGCGTGGGATATCAAACTTATTGTTCTGTAATCCTCACATGACGAAGCCTTTGCCTTTTTTGGAATAGGAACTAACACCGATCTCACAAAATCTTCGGGCCAGATTCCTTCCTCATAGATACTACGAATCAGTCCATATATGGCCTTTTTCCCACCTTTCCCTAACCATTTCAACATTTCTACAGGAATATTGTCCACCCCCACAGCCTTATTTGCTTTCATCTCCTTTAATGCCCTTTCTATTTCATCGTCGAGTATGCCTGGACCTAAGCTATCTTCTTCTACGTCATGTTCCTTTTCTATGTCTAACCTTGTCGGTTTAAGTTCTTTACCATACAGTGTTTCTATATATTCCTTCCATCTCTCTTAGATTTTTCCTGGTTCAACTATTATCTTACCCCATTTATCTTCAACTGTTAGCACAGCTCTTGCCTTCTTACTTCCCGATAATAACTTAACCTTGCTGTATAGAGCACCAATTTCACCCTTCTTCTGTAAACTTTCCATATCCTCGCATTGCGTTTTCCACCATTCTTCTTTTGCTTTATTTGTGGCCCTTCTCAATTTATTGTTTAACTCTTTGTACTTCATTTTGCCTAACTCTGTGTTTACATTTTTCCATCTTCTTCTCTCATCCATCTTCGCAATCATCTCATCCGTTATACATGGTTTCATTATCCTTTTCCCGTTAACGGTTCCTATAGTGTCTTTAGCGGCTTCCAATATCCCTTTCTTGATACATTCCCATTTTTCTTCGATAATACTCAGTTCTTTACCGTCATCCATCATTTTCTCTACAGCCTCCTGATACTCCTTCCTCGTTAATTCATTTACTGCTTCTAAATTCCATTTTTTAACCCGCCGCCCTTGCCTTATCTTCTTGAAACGAACATTACATTTCATAACAACTAAATTGTGGTCAGAGTCCGCATCCGCTCCTGGGAAACTGTGCGAATTTATCACACTGTTCCTAAACCTGTGCCTAACCATAATATAATCTAACTGATACCTTTCTGAGTCACCTGGCATTTTCCATGTATACCTACGCCTTTTGTGGTGTCTAAACCATGTGTTAGTGATGACTAACCCCTGTCTCCTGCAGAATTCAATTGCTTTCTCCCCGCGTTCATTCCTCGTGCCTAACCCATAGTCCCCCACCTCACCACCATCTCTTCCTTCGCCTACCGTCGCATTCCAATCCCCCATCACTATCAAATGTTTCCCTGCAGGAACACTCGCGATGATATCCTCTAACTCATCATACATCCTATCGACTTCTTCCTCCTTGTGGTTGCTCGGTGGCATGTATACCTGAATAATGACCAAGTTCGTTGGCTCTGCTTTAATCTCTACGAGTAAAATTCTATCTGTCGCTTGCTCTATGTTGACTACGCTTCTTCCTACCCCTTTATTTAAAATTACGGCAACCCCTCGTTGGCTCTCATCCCCCCCGCTGTATATTACTCTATAATTGTCACTCCAGTAATCCCCGCTATCCTTCCATCTCACCTCGCAGAGGCCTAAAACATCTATGTTACCTCTTTCCATCTCTCGCTTAATATTTTCTAATTTGCCTCTCCTCAACATTGTCCTGACGTTCAATGTTCCTATTCTAACTACTTTCGCCTTCTTCTGAGTCTTCTGTCCTGCTGAAGTTATTTCTTCCCCGCAAGGGTTTCGTGGGATGACGACCGCGGAAGCCTTGCCTCTCCCGCTGCCGGGCACGACACACGGCCTCTTGGGCCGTGTCCCGTAGTTGCCAGGACTCATATTATCTATAGTGCCCATCATAATATTCTTGGGAATCATAATTGAGGTGGTTTCCCGTTGCCTTCCTCAATAGTGTTTTTAACGTGACACCATCACTTAATGGCCGCCCCACTGGGGTCAGACGCCATTGCAGCCGCCTCACTGAGGAACAGACGCTGCGTGGACTACCTTTCGTCTGGCTCCTAACCATATATATATATATATATATATATATATATATATAACTTTTGGACGGCACAATAGAACACAGAATAAAACAGATAACACGTAAACGGACACTCACACTGTAGATGATTTAAGCTTTCGGCCTACTCCGAGGCCTTCTTCGACCTGAAGAAGGCCTCGGAGTAGGCTGAAAGCTTAAATCATCTACAGTGTGAGTGTCCTTTTACGTGTTATCTGTTTTATTCTGTCTTCTATTGTGCCGTCCAAACGTTATATTGCTCTCGTGAGTACTTCCGCATCATCGATATATATATATATACATATATATATATATATATATATATATATATATATATATATATATATTCCATAAATAAAGCGTAACAGAGATACGTTCTTTTTATAAATTTAAAGAAAAAAAATTTGGTAATTTTACAAGAAGTTGACAATCGAATTCGGCATGTGTCTCTATTAACCACCTTAAAAAAATATTGGTTCAAGCTGTCGCTTGAAACACGTTGCCGAAGCAATACTTTTTTTTAACGGGCAAATATGTGTCCAGCTGGCTTTTTGTCTACGATGTAGTTTATGAGCAATGCCATTTGTCTACAAATTCCACGGCCTCTTGCGCTTCATCAAATACATAGTGCAACGGCAGTCGTTCAGTTCGAAGCAAAACTCACAACTTCCCTTACACCTGCTCTCAGGGTAAAAACAATTTTAAGACGGAATCGCATTCTCACTGTCCACTGTCGCTGTGCGCGTCAACCTGAGACGAGATCAAATAAAAGCCTCACCGAGTTGCCCGTTGAGCAAGTCTTAAGGACGTTTTGAAATAGGAGAAAGAGGGGTACGGCTGCGCAGTTATTTCTGAGCAGCACGATGGCTGCTATCGGGAACCACGTGGGGCGAATTGAAACTCACAAGACGCTGAGACGCAATAAGAAATTGAATTTTCATTTGTTGAAAAACATACTTGATGCTCATCTGAGATTCGTCGTCTAAATTAGGACTTCAAAAATGAGTACGAATTAGGGGAAGAACGGTCTCCAGAGACAGGTATTGACGTGCTGCTTCCCGATCTGAACGATGAATATTAATTTATGATCAAGAGACATCTGGTGCAATCTCTCGGGAAATATAGCTTACAAAAACCAATACCAAATCACACGATAGATTTAAAGTTCCCAAATTGATGAAATAAGAAAAAGAAATATTTAATAACGCCTCTATGTGCTGATTGTTGCAAGTATAACTTTAGAATTGATGTAAATGTATTTCTAATTTGCTTTGAGGTCAAAAGTTTTACGATTATTTTAAGTGGGTGGTTTATAGGTATACAATAATTTAACTACTAAATGCAACACATACATTTAGCCAAACAATGGTGCGAAATGTAAATCGAATCTATTCATTTACTTTATTATTTCATTCGTATTCAAGTCTATTAAACACAGCTGACCGACTTTATACGAAGTTTCATAGAAAAATAGCATTACTACGTCAAACCATGATGCGTCAGACCGTGACCTTTTTCTAAATGTTCAAATAAAAAAAATAGCGAAAGTCTTGCCATGGACTGTGATTTCATTCTCGTGGTTCTTAATCGGAGCAAGTTCATTAACTAAAGTGCGCAGAATGTATAAGTAATATTGAATGCAGGAATAAGGTATGCGTGGGTATGTATATATACGCATATACGCACACATACTCGTATACGAATATATTAATAGGAGAAGGATCAAGGTGAGGCGAAAATCAGAAATGATAAAATTATCATTAAAAACTTAAATTCACACAAACCGATGAATTTCCTTGAGAATATCCGTGACTATTAGCAACAGAAGTCATTCGTTCAAGAAAAAATAAGAACGAAACTTCATCCTAAAGCAATTCCACCGAGTGCAACGGCAATGACATGACTCTAATAACTCAAACCGTCGAGAAAGCGTCCTTCCAGGGAAACCAAAAGAATTTCAATCAAACGATTTGAGCCAAAAACAGCCCCGGGAACTCGATTCGTTCCTCGGATTACTTTCACTCTTTTGTCGCCAGCCGTTGTCTCTCTCATGAACTGTGGCAGCCCTCCTCCCTCATCCTCCCCTTTCTCCCGACAAAACACACGCCGCCTCCACGCCCACCTCATGGCCCTCCAACCGTTAGTCAAGCCCGAGTTGCGTGGGAGTTTTTTTTTCATTTTTTTCTTGACGATTGAATTTTTATATCGTCGTCCAGAATGCCTTTCGAAAATTACTCACATCAATTGGAACGCGTTTTTAGGGGAACGCAGGTGTAAAATCCGATTCTGGAAAACTTTACAGGTTATTTGGTTCTCTCCCGCCGCTCTCTTTGCTGACACTCCCCCCACGTTTCATTGTCCGCCCCTCGCTTGTGCCCTCCTCCCTTTCCACGTCCACTCTTCCCGCGTGGTTTTATTCCTCTTGCGTCGTCCCCCGTAGCATCACTCATCCACTAATTCAACTGGTAAATATATAAAAACAATTCCTACTTCTTTTTCAGTTAGTGACATTTTATACGCAGGCCATGAAACGCTAAATGAAACTTTTCTGTTGTCTTTTTGCAAAATTACTATGGAGCTGTGGGGACATTAATGATCCTGTCAAGGGCAATAAAACCGTATTAATTATGAGTCCATCCTCAAGCAACTCGTTTATATACCTCCTACGATTACCCCCACTTGTGAATGAAGCACTTCAAGTCTGGGTTTTACTGTTGAGATTTCTTCTGAAAAGATATTGTAGCACTTTTGATACATAGCAAACGAGGAAGAATAGAATATATGAAAACTACTATAAAGTTTTCTTCAAAATTGGGATATCAATAAAAATGCTTATCTTGAGGCTCTCTTAACACATTTATGATATTTATGGATGTCTTCCCACGTTCGTGAGTGCGATATAAAGTGATTGAGTTAGGAAACTATGCAATCAAAAGTACTGAGAAAATTATCAATTTCCTGAGTGTTTTAATTTAAATATTTTTTCAATATATCGAGTAAACTGAATACTAATGGTCAAAATTTATCTGAAAGACGAGACGGAAGTTCACCTTTTCGTGAATTTATATTATATTACTTTCCAATGATCAAAACTTATTTAACTGATGCTTTTACATTATGAAATTGACAGAAATATGTATTTCATTTAGTTCTTTATATAGCGCCAAATCAATTGATTTATTACAATGAACCCTACAGTGAAATGGCGTAAATTGTGGTTTGAATCTATGAAATATAGCCATAAGTCGACTTCATTACCTTCGACTATTCTCTGATCCACCTCCCGTTTTTGCATCCAATGGAAAATCAACGCTTATTTCCTTCACCACTTATCCTCTGTCTTCTGTTACTTCTAATCCTTTTTCTAATAATCCGTCATCCCTCATATGATTCTCTTTCTTCCCCATCCTCTCTTTCCCCTTTCCATCCTCCTATTTTTCCTTCAAGTTGGCCCGCCGTCTACACATCCTTCGCAGTCACTGACACGCACTTGCCTTTCACTTTTTCATCCTCTTTCCTCACCAAATCCATCCAACGCTTATCCCCTATTTCAGCATGATGAATACCTCCGAAATTTCTTGCTTGCCTACCATATTTCATTATTTTCTCGTTTATATTATTTTTCCCAGGACACGGGATGCGAACCATTGTTTTTCTCTGGATAACAAAATTTGACCCCAAAATCTGCACATGACTTATTCCGCACTTTCTTTTCTGCAATAATTTTTTGAGACAGGATAATAAACAATAATAATAATAAATAATAATATAGACTGGACAGATGGAATAGTGTATTATCATTAGCAAACGTTATCGCCTCTTTGAAAATGACATCATTCGTCATCGTAAAAAATAATTGAACATGCGTCTACTTTATTTATTTCGACAAAATACAGATGAGCCTATTATTATTTATATTTATTTTAATTTATTTCTACTTTGTTTTTAGGTTGATTTACGCTGGGTATTTTCCGTTTATGGATTTCTGGAACAAAAACGTTCCCACCATTTTAAATCACCAACTTCTGATATGTATTTAGATGTAATTTTGACGATAAAATTTTAAGCAGAAGATTTTATTTTTTAATGTTCAGTCAGGTCGCAAAAATTTGGATATGGCAATGGATTTACCATCGAACTTAGCAAGAATATCTTCCGTGGACTGCAATATTTGCACCACATTATTAGCCTTTTCGTCACCGATTATTCCTATGTGCATCCCGATCGTCCTATCCTCTTCTCCACTCTTCGTCGGACTAATACATACATACGTGAAGTATTACATGCATACAAATAAACCGGAATACCTTTCTGTCTTTTGAAGGGCGTTCCTTCATCGAAATTTTGGAAGGAGGAAGATATGAATACCAAAGTCGCTTTGGAGCAACATTCCGTCTCTTTCATCCCTAAGTACCCACCATTCCGACCGGAGTCTCTCCCTCTTCCCCCTCACCTACGCGCCCCGCATTGGCGGCGTCCTCCGTAAACAGCCTCTGGCTCATTCTTCCGCCCTCAAACCACCCCACCGAAGGTGAGGGACGGGGTGGCGCGTAAGAAACAGAGTGGGGCGCTCCGATGATTCTGTTGGGGCGCCCCGTACCGGGAATCGTCGACTTCCTGCCGTTGATGAGCACTTGGGAAGGAGCGGAACAACCGCCATCCCTTCCGCCAACCCCCCGCCGCCTCTTCCTCTCTCCCTGCCGTTCCTCCCTCTCCCTCCTCTCGCGCTTCAGCACCAACATCCACCTCTTGAACTTTGCAGTAGCACCAAGAAACTGGTTCACAATGCCGTTGCCTTGGTGTGCGAAGGGAGGAGACGGTCTCTCCGTATCCCAAGAGAGGTTCTGCTCCAGACCTCATTTCTGAGAGAGAATGGCGAATAAGTGAATGACAAGATGTCGATGCCTATCAATGCAATAAAAATTTACGTGTAAAGTTCATCTGAGAAGAACAATTTTACATGCACAAGTAAGTGCAAAATACTGCATTTCGAATGATCTTCATTGTCCTTCGGAACGATTTGAAACTCGGCATTACCCCGTGAACGGTTAAATGTTCCTCTAAAGGGATACATGGTGCCTGACAATCTTCAGACGCTCATCAAAGAGAACCACCAGATAAACGGGGGTTAAATTGACGAGAGATCCCCTAGGTAATGAGGCTCCATGAATTCTAGTGTTCACAGCAGTGGTATGATTCAAAGTTCCATTTAGACCATTATGGTAAATAGAAAAGTTATTCGTTTTCGTATTCGGTTAATGGTGGCCTTCTTAGGGAAAGAGAAATCGAGGTTTATAAACGAAAATCTGAAACACATAGTTTTTCTTTAGCCTGTAGAAGTTGCAGTATTAACAGGAAAGAAAGAGAAAAAACAAAATATCAAGTTATATTAAGTTTAGTAAAATCCCTTGGTTGTTTTGAATTTGAATTCAATCGAATTACCTTGCTAAAATAGTGGGAATTGCTCTAGTATTCTTTCCTACAAGATTGGTGGCAATAAAAACTGTTTAGGTTGTCGTGGTATTTAGAACAGAAGTATTTTTTCGCGTTTCGTCCGTGGATCAATAAACAATGCTGTCTCTAGATAACTTTAGAAAAGTGGATATTCTAACTCCAAGTCGACTGATTATGTACATTTCGGCCTGGGAGAGAATTTTCTGGAAACTTTACATCTTAAAAATCGTGTAAAGATTTTAACTACTTGTATAATTATTCACACGTGGACGGAGCAACAAATGCGTATGACAAAAAATGGACAAGTACGATGCAGAAAGAGATAGAGGAATTTTGAAATTTTAGGAAGAGAGCTCACAAAAAATAAAAACGCAAATCATTGAAATCCAGACAGAGGCTCGAATTCTCTCACCGGCGTTGGATATTCGACGGTTTTATTAGTTCTGGTCCACGGGGAAAGTGTGCCAAGTAGCCGATTTATAACTTTTAATAACGACGTACAGGAGCGGATTCATTGTAAGCAGTCACTCGCTCGATTGACTGCATCACCCGCTAATATATAAAATGGACGAGGTTTGGTAAAAAATAATTTGGCTTAATCGTAATTTCAACCCGGACATCTGGTATTTTGCCAGACTCGCCACCGAGCTACCCTACAACGCACTAAATTGCATCATTTATTTTATAGCCCTCTCCACTCTACGTTCAAGATGGATTACACGTAATTTGATTCCCTGCTTAATTATTTTACATGAAATTCAATTTATTTGACGATTCGATACGCTCCATCCTCCAAAACTGTAATTAATAGAATAATGTTAATCTTCCAAGCGTCTTTCTACTAGGAGATCACTTTTCCCCATCGCCGGACGTTATCATACGTGTATATTGACACTGATTAGGCTCCTAAAATGATAACAGTGCAGTTTAGTAATTTACTTTGACATAGTTTAATTTATGAGGAATATATAATTACATAGATAGATCCTAGGATTGGCTTACTTCAACCCTCTATACCCACCATCCTACTCTACTTAATGTCAATTCCCTCAATCCTGGATACCGTCTCTGTTTTACGCCCTATTTAATTTGCCGCATGTACATATCTCTTGGTCTTCCTCGTGGAACTTTCCCTTCTATTACTCCTTCTTTTATATTCCTATTCAATTCGTTGTGCCTCAATGTGTGTCCAATCCATCTATTTCTTCCTTGTGGTAGAGTTCGCCATATGGTCCTATCCTCTTCTGCTCTTCTATATACGTCCTCTTTCGTTATTTTGTCTGTCCATTTGATCTTCAGCATTCTCCTTCAGTACCATGTTACAAATGCTTCTATTCTTTGCTTGTTCACTTTTCCAATATTTCATGTCTCCGATACTTAGAGTAAATGCTCCACACAAACGTTTTGACAAACTACTTCCTTGTTTGCAATCTTATATTCTTTGAACATAGAAAAAGCCTCTTCTTCATGAGTGCGTCCTTAGCTTGACCTATTGTTCGCTTGATGTCGGCAGAACATCTTCCATCCCATTTTATACTGCTGCCCAGGTAGATGAAGGATTCCACTTGCTCTAGTTCAACCCCTCGAATTGTGATATCTGCATTCAGCTTCATTCTTCCTTACAGATGTATTTTAGTTTTCTTCTTGTTGATGTTCATATTATATTCCCCCCAGTACTTAGTCTATAGCACTTAGAGTTGCTTGCAGTTCCTCTCGCGTTTCCGCCGCCACTAAAATGTCATCTGCAAACCGGAGCAAGTTGATTTCTTCTCCATTTTTCTTGACTCCTTTGATGCCCTATTCTTTTGTTTCTTTTATTGTCTCTTCCAGGTATACGTCGAATTTTGCTGGCGAGAGGTTTCTTGTCTTACTCCTTGGTTTATTTTGGCTTCTATTTTTCTTCCATTTTTCTTTTGGAATGTTGTAACTTCTTTTTGGTATGTTGATTGTTGTAGAGGTTATGGATAGTTCTTCTGTATATATACACATACATATATATATATATATATATATATACACACATATGCAAATGCAGGTAGGTCGCGGTAGTCAAGGAGGTAGAGCGTTGGACTACTGATCTGAGGGCCCGGGTTCGATTCCCGGCAAGTCACAAAGCTATGTGATTTTTCGGATACCAGATCTTCCTGGGAAACCATAACCGGCACAGGGAAAGGAACTGCCCCCTCTACCCTGAAGTGTGAATTTCACACGCCGTCAGGCTTAGTACTGGGTGAACTCAACCATCACCTACCAAGCCAAACTTCGGGTTGATTACTATGTTTAGGGTTTATATATACATGTAGATATAGATTGCTATATATATATATATATATATATATATATATATATATATATATATATATATATATATATATAGTTTGAATCTTTATTTAACATATAAATTACTTATGAACAATATGCTGACCACGTTTGCAGTATCAAAAGGATTTCAGGGTTGATTTGAACTATGTCCACCAAGCTCAAGTTGAGAGGAACGGTTTAAAACTTCAGAAATGTTCAATCAATACCTCAATAACCATTTTTGATTGCAAAGCTAAGTCTGTGATGAACGCGATAAAATGAGAGGTATTGATATTTTTTCCATCCTAAAAATATTACTGCCAACCCACGAGGATACGGTAGTAAAGCGTTGAAAAATATGTAATGCTTTGCCTTATCCACTTCTGTTCATACCATCTCTGGGACCACATCTCCCCATCACCGCTACAGTCAACTTTTAAAGGGATACACCCATTCAAGTTCCTTCACTGGCCGTTTAAAAAATAACAGAAATTGTGTATCCCTCTTTTGCCAATGCTATGACACACCCGAGATTATTAATCAAGAGGGAAGACGTGGGTGGTATGTAGCCCACGAGTCTAGTTTGCATTAACAGTGGAACTCCCCCAACCAAACCATACCCACGCTGACTACTTTCACGGATCATGGCCGGCGTTTTAATCAAATATCACCATGCGGCCACATGCTCATTTCGCTGCCTGAACGCAAACTCTATTGGTTCACGAATTGGATTTGCCATATATGGTGAGATTAAGCTTAGCAGTGACGGTTTTTTTCTCTCCAGCGCGAATAATACGAACTCAACCCTGTACAAAATAATAATCAAATCACAAATTCCTCTCCAATGTGCCAGATACCCTTCGACCTTATTAGGCCAAATAAAACCCGTATCCCAAAACCTAAGGCGTCTTTCGCCATTATCACTCCCTTAAATTCTCTATAAACTACCGCTAATTACATAATTCATAAGTTATAAACTTATTACATAAGTTATAAACCACCGCGTTATGTAGAGTTGATCAATCAGGCATACAATATGTAATAATGCTCTTTTTACCTCGTGTTTCATTAATTTTAATAATTCATGGAAAATTGGCCCTGTTGGTTAAACATTATCCTCTTGAGACTGGAAAACACTATGCTAACTAAAACACTGGGTTCCTACACAGAGGACCCGGATTTGAACACCTGAGGCGACAGATATTTTTCAGTGGTATCTTGATCCCTGCTTAAAGTGCTTTGTGGAGAGCACATTGAGTGAGTACGCCTTCCGTCAGATGAGACGTAAAACTGCGAACCCCTTGGCGCCTTTCGTTAAGCGTAGGCTAATGCCAATGTCTGATTTCTCTCCATCCTTCATTCTTTTCTATCCTAATGGTGTAAATGACTTCAGCTATCGGGGCCACCTCCTTTACAAATTACTACTACTGCCAACT
The DNA here is from genome assembly GCA_037158775.1 of Hetaerina titia. Lineage (NCBI taxonomy): Eukaryota > Metazoa > Arthropoda > Insecta > Odonata > Calopterygidae > Hetaerina > Hetaerina titia. The sequence continues at coordinate 54,318,651 of CM073768.1, read as the reverse complement.
AAAACTGGCTGAAAAAAATCAACTGCGTTATTTACCTTATAGAATGGAGAAGACACTCCTACACTACACATAATAGGAATAGCTGAAGCTATGACGACATAGCAGGAATAAACTGCTAAAAATTGGTAGAATCAAAGGTTCATTTTACCTTAACACGATTCGCGACTAAAAAACTAAAACTAGGTAGCATTCACAAGTTGAAATCCACGCTTTTTTAAAAATTCCAATCCGTTTACAATACCGTGTTCCAATATACATTTCCTCACACCATGCATTAATTTGCGGGATATTTTTTGACCACAGATGCCATGTAAGATCAATTAAACCACTTAGTAGAAAAGAATGTAGCAGCTCTTGCAGTAATTGGATTCCGGAAATATGATTCTAATAATAAATGTATTTTAAGCTCTGCGATTCATTTAACCATTATGCACCGTAAATATACGATGAAAATGAATAATGAGCACAAATAACCAGAATAGTTTAATAGAAAGAGCATAAATTGAAGTTGAGTTATCTACATTTCCGAAAGTCTACTATGACTGAAATCCAGTTGTACTTGAAGGGGTAATTGTGAAATTACAACGACTGAGATCACCTAAAAATTTACATAAACAAGGGAGAAGAGTTTCCGGACCAAACTAAAGGGATTCCGCTAGACTATAGATTATTTAGAGCCCCCGGATTTGCGGCGGCCCTTGAGATAACTCCTACCAAGAGTTGTTCCCCCCGTTTCTAGTAAAGGGAAAGCTATCGCATTTTCACGAGAGGAAACTCCGCACTCTAGTGGCGAGAGGCGCACACACGCACACATTCATCCGCGCAGATGGCGCCGACTTTTGATCCACGCTGCCCTTTGCCCCACCACTGAGGGTCCTCGACGACCAACCCTCCCGAAAACAACCTTTCTTTCCCTCCCTCTCACTCCTCCTCCCACAAATTCGACCCTCTTCTCCTCTCTCCATCCCTCTCTCACTCTATTTCACTACCTCCCTTCATCCCTCTTTAGGCCTTCCCGCGATAATCCCGCGGCGAACGAAAAAATAAAAACACAGCGTGGCACACACGCGCGCCCGCAGACCCTTCGCTGTGTGCGATAGACGCCGCCGCGATCATCCGACCCCGCGGGCGCGCGCGCCACCCCCGAACGAACGCCGCTCAGCCCAGAGTTATGACCGACGACAGAACACCGACACGTAACTGTCATCTATTATTCGCCGGAATGTCCTCCTCGCCCTGCCCTACCCCGTCGCTCTCAGATCTATCCCCCTACCTCCCATCCTTCCCCTCCGACCAGACCACCTCTCCATCCAATACGACCCCCTTCCTTCTCCTCCCATCCTAACCCAATCCGTTCCAAATACCTCCCCCCGTCCCGTCGGTTCCATCCCCCGCGTTCCCTTTACACTCTCCCCCACGCTCGCCCTCACTCTCCTGCTCCTTATTCCGTCGGCGGACGAAGAGCGATTCCGCGATACGGGGGTGAATTATTGGGCGATGGGCTCTCCGGGGGGAAGGTAGAGAGATGGAATGGGGAAAGTCGGCCGGTCGAAAGGGTGGAGGGGGCTCGAGGTTGAGGGTGTGTTAGGAGTTTTTAGCGGGAAGGGAGCGGAGGAGGCGAGACTGATGGAGGGTAGAGTGTGGTGGAGGAAAGGGTTGGGACGAGGGAGGGAAACTATCGCGCAAACACAATATAGATTGCTGTTGTTCGCGGCATCACGGGGATCATTGAATGGGCCAACTCTCGTCCACGCAGACATCACCCCCTCCTTCGCTTCCCTTGCGCGATCGCCGACAGAGGCCTTCGTCTGCTCGAGAAGGTTATCCCGTCATGTTTAAATTTTTTTCTCTCCATTGCCCGCAAAGAGTATTCTGGACGTTCATTCGATCACATTATTTGGCGACGTCGATTATGAACAATTGAGTTTAGTGTACAGGAATAAATCGACATCTTTCGGTTTATGGCCCCATTATTAACAAATCATTGTTTAGCCACAGGTTGTTATGAGTATATAATAATCGGTTCAATCTCAGGGTCATTCCACGTTGTAATAAAAGTTAAATTTATGGCGTATAAAGCAAACTTTGGGAGCAGTATATGTCTGTTTTTATTCATGCCTAAAAGGCTGAGTGCAACCCTGGTAGCAATATCTTGTTTATAATATGTATATAAGGCTGCCCACTGTGTTGAATAAGATTCTTTGATATATGGATGTCTTCTATAGCCGTCCAATAGAATGAAAATATGTATTATCCTAGAGAAAAATACATGTAGCATTGCCTGAAGACAAACTAATTAAGGGGATTTACAAAGCAAACACATTATGCTATAAACTAAAAAATTTTTTATGCATATAAACGGCTTGTAGGCCTAGAGTAGATATCCATATTAAATGACTTTGTAATTTTCCACAGACTTTATTTTTAGGTACAACGCGTTTCACCGAGTTGTGACATCATCAGGTACCTGATAATGCTACAAGTCGGAGAAACTCATTGTACCTTATAATAAAGTTTTTGGGGTATTACGAAGCCATATCATATGGACATCTAATAATTCCACAAAGTGAAACCTGAAAGTGTAAAGTATACTAGAGTAGATATTTCTATAGATAGTAGAGTAGATAGTAGGTATCTCCTTTAGTTCCTTAAAATGCATGAAGAAGAAAATATAATTTTTTCCCCTGACACAAAATAATTACATTGTAAACAATACCGACCCCATTCACACTTATTTATAGTACGTGCACTATTCCCTTTCCAACTATTACAGTTAACATAATCCCTAAAACCCGCTTTGGGACTCTCCTCACCTAGTGACCTGCATTGCGGAAAATTTTGTTCAGAGAGAAAGGCAACGTAGAAAACACACAAATTCCAGCTTCACAACAATATGAATCCTGAGTCCCCATTCCATACATAACGATAAAAATGCCTCATTGAGAGTCCCAATTAGGTGAGCAACTGATACGTAGGTCTGCATAAAAAGTGGTGGATTTGTTCCACTAAGAGCATCTTAAGTACAACTAAGCTGTTTTACGGATTATCCAAAATTCTAGGCCAGCACATGGTCAACCACTTGCACCAGTAAATTATTGGTTAGTTACAAACACTTTGTAACCTTTGCAAGTACGGAATACGGTGGAATAACTAAAGAATTTTTCAATTACTTCAAGAACTGGTTCTTAACGAAACAAATTCCAGGGATAAATTCACTTTATTTGAGACCAAACAAAATTATGCCAACTTTTAAATCGTTAATTACACATCTAACTAAAAAGAGTAAAAAAGTTAGCGCCTATAAAAATTAAGAATGTTTAAGTTGCATTTGACATTTTCTTTTTATTACTGAACACCTTACCAAGAAAGCGCACCAATTTTCTGGGTTATATCTAAAACGCCCAACTTTCGAGAAGTTTTTGTAACTTTTTTAGCATATTGCTGATTTTATCGAAAATAACAATCTTTAATTGAAAATTTCCACAATAAATCATCATTTTCTTATTAAAGTATACATTTTGTTTGGTAATGGCTTTTTCACTCATGAGATTTACCCTTGTGTTACCTGAGCAATATGAAAAAAAAACACAAAAAGCATCTAAGACGTAGCACTGTAACTTAATCATAATAATTGTTGTGTGCGATAATTTAAGAAAAACAAGATTAAACCAATGTAACCTCTTTTATGCGTCGACAGTGCCAAGTTAATGCGTTTATATAGAGTTATTCGTCGTACTTATGCAATTCATGTATCGTAAGCTAACAAAATTATTAAATAAGGAACTACCACAGATAATGGCCAACTACTACGCAAAATTGACCACCATAAGTCTTCCCTCGGCGTGGCCCAAAACCTTTTAATCCCAGCGAATAAAATTCATGAACCGTGCGTAAGTTTCCATAAATCAGCGGGTTGAATGCTCCTCCGCCAGATTAGCTGGTCGCAGAGGCGTTTATAAAGGAGGATGTAACGCCTTTTATATTTTTGAAACGTTCCTCCTCTTCCCAACCCACCCTCCGTTTTATTGGACCTTGCGGGCATCTGACGGCCGTTAAGCACGGCCTCCGATGAAGGATCCATGCGGTCGGTCGGCGGCGTCGGCTTCGTTCAATTTTTTTCTGCGGCGGAAACCACGCAGCGTGGTTCGGGTAGAGGAGGTCGTATGTGGGGTTAGTATGGGCAAGGGCGGGGAAAGAGAAGGAGTCAGTCGTAGGGGTTAGGCGGAATCTGGTCGTTTGCAATTGAGGGGAAGGAGGAGGATTAGTGGTCAGGGTTGGGGAGAAGAGGAGGATTCGAGGGGAGAGAAAAGAAAAGACGCCATTGGGTGGGAAGGGAAGAAGGAGGAAAGAATGGGAAGAATCGAGTGAGAGATAAACGCATGTATGTATGCGTATGTGTGCATAATTACATATATATTTTTAAGCATACTCGCATGTTTATAATTATATACGTATATGTGGGTCGCGGTAGTCCAGGGATAGAGCGTTGGACTACTGACCGGATAACCCGGGTTCAATTCTCGGGCAAGCCTCTCTTGGCACCCTCAGCTCCAGCCAAGCAATGTGATTTTTCGAGTACCTGATTTTCCTGGGAAACCATAACCAGAACAGGGAAAGGAACTGTTCCCTGCGTGAATTTCACACCGTCCGACGTAGTACTACGTGAACTTTACCATCGCCTACCAAACCGGCCTTCGGGGTTGATTACTGTGTTTATGTTATATATATATTTATATATATATATATATATATATATGTACATGGGTCACGGTGGTCCAGTGGGTAGAGCATTGGTCTACTGACCGGAGGGTCCCGGGTTCGATTCCCGGGCAAGGCACTTTGGGCACCTGCAGCTCCACCCAAGCTAGTTGATTTTTCGGGTATCAGATCTTCCTGGGAAACCATAACCGGCACAGGAAAATGAACTGGCCCCCCTACCTTGTGTGAATATTCACACGCCGTCGGACTTAGTACATGGGTGAGCTCTATTATCGCCTACTAAACCGATCTTCGGGTTGATTACTGTGTTTATGGTTTTTATATATGTACATATATATATATATATATATATATATATATATATATATATATATATATATATAAATAATAGGAAAATAAGAGAAAGGGAGATAAGAAGGAAAGTAAGTAGGGGGAGGAATGGAGTCAGGAGCACTGTAATGGGAGGCAATGAGTCGAACCAAAAGCGCTAAGATCAGAAGTGGAGCCATTTTAGCTGGTCGATCAGGTAAGTTTGACTTTTTCTCATAGAAAGGTGATATTGAAGGCAACTACCTAGTTCGATATGATTAGTACCTCCGGACCAATTGATAGGGTGATATCGACGGTCATTACTCAAGTTCTCTACGCGATTGCAAGATGCATAATATCTTCATTAAAATGTGTCGAAAAATGCTCTTCGAAAACCATGAGGATAAACTTGTCCGTGCTGATCGATGTTGGTATAATGCTAAATAGCATTATGCTTGTAAGTCTTGGCATTGAATTTGATTAGACTTATTCGGGATTAGATGTTTTATGACTCACACATTTTTGCGTCTTTTATTGTCGACACGGATTAAGTATTAGCTCTAAAATCGTACGTAAATTCTTATAACAATTGCCTCCTGCCTAAGAATTTTTCATGAAAAATAGCATTGATTATATCAATTGTGAAAAATAAATAATTTTTTCTTAATAGCTCTTATTTTTGTTATTTCTATGTTTTTCATAAGTTAGTTATGGAATATGATTTACGAGAAACAATTTAAAAAATTAAACTTTACCAGTAGCTCGTATTTCAAATAGAGCGTATTTTTTTCTCTAAATTTAGATAATTTTTGCTCACCGTAATTTATGAACAAATCCAATGATAAACCTTTTCTATGAAAATTAATTCTCATTTTAGTGAGCCTGAAAGGAAAATTAACTGAACTACGTCCGAATTAGTGCTATGCAGTTATACTTTCGCCATGCCTTGGCAGAGCTAACATGAATTTTTAGCATTAATCATTCATATTAGTCTTTAATAATAATATAAATCAGTTTCTATTTGCTCGTTAAGTGTCAGTTAATTGAAATATTGTACAATACCTGCGCGTACGTCTACGTTTAACAAATTTTGGAAATTCAAATAGCGGGAACTACTGTATTTGGAAATTTAACGGAAGTAAAACGAATATTTACACTAATGAATGCGAAAAACTTTTCTCCTTATTTCAGAAGAAATTTTTATGATAGAATATTTTTATGATAAATTTCAGACCTTAATTAGTTTATTCTAGTATAAAATAATCTTATATATCTGACACCCTTCTAAAATTCTTATTCCTGGATTTGTTTTTCCAAACTGGAGAGATTTAATTCTAATTTTTCTAACAAGTTTGTGATGACCTATAAAAATGTTTCCTACCTTGACGAAATCATCCACCTATCCTTAAAGAAGTAAATCACATCAGTAGTCGTTTTCCTCTAATAAATTGACAGCAACTCATTGGACTATATTTTATGATGCTAAGTAACCTAACTAGATCGCAGATTCGGAGAAGGTTGAGCAAAAATCCTATAATTAAATCGTTTTGGTCCTGAATCCGTACAAAATTCTGTAGAACTAATTGTTTTCCGATAAAAAGAACAGGGACGCTCATTGTTATAGTACTTAATCAAATAGGGAGGAAATAAATTCCAGGATGCGTTTTTGTTTCTCGAAATATTTAGAAGATACAGAAGTCACTGGTGCTAGCACACAACAATTACATTCCCCTTCTGCAAACAAATGTGAAATGTCACTTTTAAAAACAGGATAGTCATGCCAAAGGATGGTTTGATCAACCTGATGATTAAAAAGACCTCTTTCCCCTATGCATGGAACTACCATACCCTTTAGCCTAAAAATGCCGGAATAAAGCTGAACACACATGAACTACAAAATATAACCTACCTTCAACGATTGCCTGAGAAATTGAGCTAAATTAGACTAATCAAGGGATATTACGCACCCATAGGCTGTGCAATATTTTTACGGAATACAATCGCCTTCATTGCCTAACGTTTTGCTGAACGTGTAGTTGCGAGGTGTCCGATGATAAACCAGATCAAGAGTCAAAACTAATACATATGTATAAGACCACACGGACGCACCTAATACTTGCGGGACTCCCACCAAAAAAGAGGAGTTCTTTCAGGCACAAACAAATCTCGATTTTTTTTTGGAGGACATGGTATGCCGGGGGAACGTCCCCTAGAACACTAGCGTGTGAACTAAATCGGGATGAGGGCGGAATTGTACCGCTGAGAGAGAGGACGACGAATGGTGGAGAGAGAGTCGATCGCGGAAACGATGTATAGAGTAAGGGGGGGGGGCTGAATTGGGGAGTGGCGAGATGAAAGAGAGAAGAGAGTTGAGGAGGGAGATTTGGGAAGGGGGTAGGGGGGGGGAAACGAGCTGCCGCGATGTAAAAACGGTTAAAATCGTCCTACGGTTCGATTTCCCTAGGATCACTTCCCGCATTCCCCTCCAAAACCCCCGCATAACCCGAGGTGGTGGAAAAATCTCCCAGTTCGCTCGCGTTAGGGTTTTTCTAAAAGCTATTTCTCGCTGTTTTCATTGCTAATGCACCATAATGGAATTGTTGACTCGTCAACACAATCTATGAAGCGCGAAAGGCATCGCTTTGTGATTTACAAGGGACAGCTGGAGGGGAGGAAGGGATACAAAATAACTGGGCGCTTGGTTGAAACGGCCTAATCGACGGGAAAAGCAATTTAGCGATGCCAAAATTATAGAAAGGCACGAGGAAACTTTCACTTCAGTTCATGATCACCAGATAAAAACAAAAGGCATAGGAGTCAGGAAGGAATAATATTTTCCTCCTCTGTCAGAACTTGCCATAACGAATTTTGAAGGTCGTTCCGATGACTTTTTTCCACGATTTAAGGTAACAATAACCCATAAAATTATCTACTTGAGGCAAAATGTACATTTTCGAGAGTTATATTAATTGATTTAATGAAAAAGGTATAATTCCCGGAATCATTCCAGAGAGGCGCCTTTTTAGTGGAAAAACTTTGATTTATTCGCCATATGAAGGCAAAAATATTAAAAAAATGGTAAATAAGCGCAGTGGAACTAAAAAATAATTTAACAGGGGCTCAGCCCGAGAGACTTAGGCGAAAACCTGGCACTCTTTAAACCAAATACATGCCCCAATGACTAAATAAACAACAATTTTTTACTCGTACTTTTTAAACGTACCTCATGACGCAGAAGCCCTAATATGAAACTACCTGAAACCCATTTGAACCCAAAAAGAACAGCCGTGCTGCTTCTCACTCGCAAATCAACCCTGATCCAATGGAAGAAGAGCTATTTCCGTGTATCTAACGTCACCCAAGCGATATAATACCGAAGACCCCATTCCGTGGCAAAGGGGAGGAGAAAAAAGATCAACAAGAAAACAAGGTACGGATAGATGGCGTAGCATCGTTCCAGTACACTAAAAAAAAGTAATACCCCACTCTCTCTCTGCAAACATGGGGAAGGAAAAGAAATGGAAAACATCCCGATTCGAACGAGCGCCAGAGCAGACGCACGCAGCAGTCCATCAGGGCGCGCGGGGTTGCTGGAGAAAGAGAATGGGGGAGGGGGGTGGGAGTTGTCCGGAGACCGGCTAGGGGTCCGTCGGAAGGGACTAGGCGAGGGAAGGAGGGGAGTGAGCGCGGCACAGCGGAGGAGACGGCCCGGAACGGTTTGTCTGTTCTCCGTCGACTGTGATTGGACGAAAGAGTGCGGCAGAAGAGAAATAAGAGCATCCGGGGAGAGAGAGAGAGAAAAAGAGGGCATAGGAGAAGGGGCTGGACGTGATGAATGGCGAGGGCACTTCGGCATTAGGAGCCCCGATGAGCTGGGAGAGTGAGGCGGGGGGAGAGGGCACATATGACCAGGAATAGTTGGCGGCGGAGTACCACTGTTTTGTGGGTGGTGGTTGCAAGTGGGCATGGGACCGAGGATAGCACAATGGTCCGGTGGAGCCGAGCAGGGTTTGGACGCTCCTGGTGGTTTCGAGGCTGGGGAAAGGGCATGGGATAAGGAGGGGTGGGACTGGGGATGTAGGAAAAAGAGAGAGGCCACTCGCGACGAAGAGGTGACTGCCACCCTTAACCTCGTAAATTTCCTGAAAAAATATTAAGGGCGGTGCCCGCAAGGCATCAAAGCAAATGTGGTATTTCGACACTGCAGATATACAATGCATAAAATAAACAATCGGCTATTTCACACGGGAAAAAAGTACGGAAACCTAAAATATTTCAGAGCAATGGATAATATGGTCGGCTGAAAGTTTGAAACAGAAAGCCCCTATTCGAGTCGTAACAAACAGATCGACTATGAAAATGGGGCCCATTTTTGTTAATGCTACTCCATATCTAGTTCAACCTAGTCTGGTAAGTATACAGTTTCGTTTCTGACTTGAGTGATACTAAATGACGCTTAAAATCACCATCATCTATGATGTGATTTACGATTTACAAGATACAAGTTTTCCTATTTGACAAAAGTTGGCACAATAAAAATAAACAATAATTAATCTGTACTTAATGATGACAATGCATGCTCGGAAGGAAGACTATCATAATATTTATTTTTAGCTCTCATTTATGATTTGGATATTTTCTATTTCTGGCTCTAATGACATAATTTAGGCTAAAATAGCGCCAGTAAGTACACACTAGGCTACGCTAGTTCTATAAATTCAAGACTAGGAAAATAATAATAGCAGATTCGACGTAATATTTTAGATAACTGGTACCTCGTGAAACACTAGTCCTCAACAATTCTATTTCTTGTAACTATCCAACGTCTAGAAAACAGTCAATGGTGATGCGAAACACGCAAATTAGCTAAATGGCGTCATCACACCAACTCAATTTTATTTTATTCTCTAATATGACTCGTTGGTTTTTTCACATTTGAAAATATACCCTCTAAAAATCTAAATCACGTGTATTATCTTAAACTGTTTACACAGGAGTAAAAGCGTGGACTAAATTTTAGAACCTCACCTGGAGTTTTGCCTGCTTTCCTGATTAAAAGTAATTGTTTCAATGCCACCATAATGACCTCGTCTTAGAACCAGATTAAAGGGACAGTGGCAAATTATATCCAGCGAAGTAATTTTACTAATTAACAAGCTTATTATGCAAATTATGAGACTATTTTTTCAAAACCTTATATTTTAGTCCGCTAGTAAGTAATTTTATGTAACTTTTTCTCAGACTGACATTAGAAAATAATCATCTGCGTAAAAATTCACTAAAAATAGTGCTTAAAGGCAAGGTTTTATACCAATTAAAACATGGAAGCACGTCTTTTTGTCCTTGTTTGTATTCGCGAGAAAATATCGCCGCGTGTTTTCATTCTCTTGGTATAACATGGTTGTAATAAAAGAAAGTTCAACTAGTGTTTCACAGCAGAAAATCTGAAGCAGACGAGCCAAACTTCGAGAAAATCTCTTGGAGTTCGATGCAAGTGAAAGTCTGAATACTTTCCTCGATGGTAAAGTCTTGATAGCGTCTTAGACGCAAACCTGCTCGAAAACCCTTTCCCGTCTGATATGACTCCGTGGGGAATAGCTGGCGAAGTTCCCGACGTGAGGGTAAGAACTGAGGGCGGAGTTCAAAGTTCATTTCGGATAGCAATATTCCTCCAGCTTATGGAAAGACAAGGGGAGAAATCTGCGAATTATTTGTAAATCAGTTAAATAACGAGGGAAAAGGAATGGGGAGCTCCGGGATAGAATTTCCTGAATAACAACATTTTCTCTTAGCCATGTGTTTTATCAGTCTATAAATTTCTCATTCACATGAATTTAATGTTAGGGAGTAGTATCTTTACACATGAGTCAAGCGCCAGAATTTAAGAAAATATGTGGCATTTTTTAACTGATTTTTTCAGAATATTTAATATGCTATTTTAATGGAGGTATAAGGCAATCAATTTGCGCGAAAACAAGATTATATTATTTTATCGAAACTTACCTAATATTTAAAGTAATCAATAGACGATTACTTCAGGAGTCGCACAACTTCCAATTGCAGTGACTTGTTTAAGTAATTTTTTAACCATAAATATAATTTTCTGTAACATTCTCTCTAGCATTTTTAGTAAATTATTACAGGTCAGTAATAACAAATGCTGAATTGGTTACTACGCCGAGCTGCTTAAAAGAATCCGTTATGGTTGATCCAAAGGTCGCTGATTCGTTTTATACTCCTGTTAAGAATACTACAATTTTGTACTCAAATTGATTTTCTAATTTGAATTTATGCCTCTGTATGAGCTTAAATTGTCCGGAAACTAAAGATCTATTTGTATTTATCCTATTTTTTAAAATCTTTAATGAAATGAGTACAACTGGTGCACAATTATCACTCTATTTTCAGTTTTCCTCACTCATTGTTCACTGATTCGGTGTTCCTCAGATCCTATTACGTACTCCTTTGTTAGACACCCTCAGATCGTCAGAAATTCTCTAAAAACCTCCTGAAGTCTTAGTCCTACAGACCTGAAGTCATCCATCATCGGAGCATGTGAAAAAGTTATATAACACTCGGAGGAATTGGACAAAGAATGAAAGAAAGCAGTCTACTACTCATGTTCCCTTTTCTTTGCTGGTGAGATTCTCTTTAACAAAAATAGTGAATGAAAATGTTATTCATTCTAATAGTTATTATAACCGTCTAAAGTACACTGTAACTTCCCTTAAGTACATTAAAAATAACTTACAAGAGACTTGTAATATACCTCAGCATAAATATTAATCCTCTCGGTGTAATTAACCTCGTAGTTGGTTTCAATGTTGTTAATGAAAAAATGGGCATTTTGCCGTGAGGATAATATTAAGAATTCAGCAATGTACATCGAGAATAGACAAGATGATTACTTAAACTTCGGGATGTCTTATGAGTTTTAGCGTTTCAAAAGCCGTAGTGGTTTGGAACTTTAAATTAAAAAAAAATATTTCACTTTCGACGGACTTTCATGTAAACGCAGCTACATGTAACCAGTAAAATTAAAATTTAATTATGCAATTTCAATTAATTTTGAATGAGTCAATAGATAATGAAAGATAAATCTGCTCACTATTAATGTAACACCGGGAACAAAATATATTGGTACAATTAATGAATTACGGAAATTGACTAATCACACAACACCCTCCCCCCTCCTGCACCCGTTATTAATGCGGAAAGCAAATATCTCCGAGAGAGTACAGTTGATAAAGAGGCTGGTAGTTAAAGGTCTTTGGGTTTGGAAATGTATTTGGGTATGCAAGACACAGGACACATTATTTTAGAAAATGCAGGGAAAGCAATTGGGGTTGGCTGGCGTGGGGGGAGGAGAGGAGGTAGAGACGAAAGAGAGAGCGCCGTCGCCGGATCTAATTCCAGCTTTCCACCATGAAACGGAGAGAGAGTAGGGGAAGAGCATCGTCAAGCCGCGAATAATTGGAAGCGCTTAGCGACGGAACATTATTTTGTGGTCCTAATTCGACGGCTGCGGGAACGACAGAGTTGTTGAAGGGAGCGGTCGAAAACGGAGCGAGACGGACGTCAAACAAAGTCGAGTGAGCCAGGGAAGCCAAATCGCTGAGTGGCGCGGGAAACGCGACTCGGCAACTCGACGCGGCGAGATGGACAGCGTTTTGGTGGAATTGAGAGCAGGCAGAGTTCTGAGGAAAAGAGATACACATAAAATGGCGCATTTGTACTCCTTTTTCCATTGAAAGTGTGATTTGAAAAGAACCTCAATTCGTTATATGACTATGATGGTAGCCATTCAATCTGCCCCTGCAGAATTATCACAATCAATTAGTCGAAAAGAAATGAGTCTTATATTCACGTAGTAATAAACACGTCTTCCACCGCATTATTCTTGAAGAGTCAACTTCAATTAAACGCATGGTTTTTCACGATTTTACACAACTTTACACACGTAAATACATGCTTTATAAAATAATTTCAAGGGTCTCATTCAAAATAAGGTTAAGAAATATAATTTGGTGTACCCTTTATGGTATACCATTGTACCAGTTTGGGAAATTTCATGTAAATCCATGCTTTCTACATCGCTGACATGTTGAAAAGTTTATATCAATATTTTTTGAAATTAATATTTATTATTATTATGAACACAATATTTTAGTGTGTCTACTGACAGTTTTTTTGAAAATGATTTAAATAATGACACCGAAATTACTAGTACACTCTTTGGATATGGCTATGCGGCGCTCAAAATCGAAACGGTCGTTTCATTTGAATGTTGGTGTCATCAGAACAGGAAAAGAATTTTTCTTTTAACTGAGTCGTAAAATAACAGAATTTGAGAGAAAGACTAAGGAAGGATAGTATGCGTTGGTCATGCATATGTAACTACGAATGAGCAGCCGATGGCACAGGACCATCGGTTTTGAGTATTTGGTAGCACATATGCTAAGTTGTCAGCTAAACCCAAAATGTCACCTGAACCGTTTAATTAACTTTAGCATGTCCTACCGCTCGTCAAGAGCAAAATTCATGGCCATGAGCAAGACTGCGGTGAGTCATCCGAAGTTTACTCCGTGCTCACAAGCTAATTTCAAACTGAGCCTCTAATTTGTGCAGAATGCATTAAACAGGGTGCGTAGCTCAGTGGCTACAGTATTTTCCCGGTATGAATAAAAAAAGAAGATGCTCAATCGGGAAACACACTCATCAGTCAATTGAAAAACACTCAAAACTGAAATCCTTATGATGACACCCACATATGTAGTTACGATTTGATAGATCCTTCAACGCCTATCCTCAAAACAAAAAAGCTAATATGGAAAGATTATAACGTTGAAAGGACGTTAGTGCTTTGAATATCGGGATTGAGATGGACATTTGATGATTTGCGTATTGCACATTGCCTTTCCAGTGTTTCAGTTAATCTACTGCCATAATAAAGCTCACGTTCTAAATGTTGAAGTTTTATCAACACTTTTTCTTCTTTTTTAGGTTAAAACACAATTCCACATTAATATCAACTCATGCAGAATATTTTCTCCATACAATACGTATAGGTAAGGTGGAATTTACTTTTGCTTATTCTAATGTTATTTATCATGAACAAGTTAGGGGACGAAAAAGTACTAAAGAATAATTAACAACTTAGATAACCTATTATTGGCAATTTTCACACCAAAAATAATTTACGCAACGAGTTTTTCCCATTTAATCATCATCGACAATATCCGACAGTTATTCTAAGGTTTATCTCTAACATAGATGCCTTTTACGGTCGGTTGAGGACGTGAAAAGGAAGAGGTAGTCATGGCATAATGAGGAGCTGACACAGGCGATTTGGAAATGGCAAGGGGTTGAAAAAAGGGGAATTTAAGGAGCTGACTTTATGCAGCCACGGGGACGTCACCAGGGGCCATCTCCACGCCCACTAAACTACGTTTCCACCCTGAACACCAGGTACACATCCGCTCTCCACTCCGTGGATACGGCGAAGGAAAGAGTGGCGGAGGGGAAATCCCGTAACGAATTGACGCGGGCTTCTCTATGTCAATGCCTATGGGTCTCCTCGTCCGTGATATCGGATAAATTACAACTCTGAGCTTTATAAAAGGCTCTGGCTCAGGGCGGAATACAAATGAAGTCGGGTGTGAAGGAGCCAAAATAAATTATTCGCCCGCGTGAAAATTGTTTCCTCCCGAAAACGAGAAAACGTCTCTTTCATCCCGTTTGAAAAAGTTCAGGGATTACTTTCGAAAATGAAACTATCAAATGAAATGATTAAGGGAATTATCATAAAGCACCACGGGTTTTACGGCATCGCCGTTATGCAAATTATTCATGAGAATTTTTTGAAGGCTATTTTACGATGTTGAAAAGATTAATTACATATATATATATATATATATATATAATGTGAATAAATAAATATATATATATATAATAAATAAATTAATATATAAATATATAATAATATATAATTAATATATAAATAAATATAAATTAATATATATATATATATATATATATATATATATATATGTGTGTGTGTGTGTGTGTGTGTGTGTGTGTGTGTGTGTGTGTGTATGTGTGTGTGTGTGTGTATAAGGTCATGAAAAAACACTAGGCTCTCAATAAAGGAGAGACTTTCGTTGAATAATCGAAGCATTGAATAATACGCCAGAGTTCATGCAACCGATTAATTGGTGGCATCCGGTAATTGCCTCGTTAACAAAAGCCATTCAAGTGTCGGGGCGAGTCTTTAAGTGATACTCTGTCCGTTCACTGCGAACACGCAGGGAAATCTCTCGAGGACATGTCGGACCTTTGCTCGAGTAATTAGTTCTTTCGGAGAACACCGCTTAGATAGAGAGAGAGGAAATCTGCGACAGCCAGGTGAATCGGCGAAGCGAGAGATCCACCAAGGGAAACAGGGAAGGGGAGGAGAGGAGCATAAGGGTCCATCACAATCCAAACTTTCTCTGGGAATAACCTCCAAAATTTTCCTACCCTTCCTGCGCGTCCTCCTCCATCAATTTTCTCCATCACCAAATGTTCTCTCCCTCACCTTCCATTTCCTTTCCGTCTCGGCGAATCCCTAGCGTAGAGACGAACTCCGTCGACTTTTCTGCAAGCGTAAACATTGGGAATATATCCGTGCCCTCGTGCGCAACGCGGCGAAATCACACGCCGGCGCACACGTACGCATACGCCACTAAATTTCGAGCCGATCTTTCTGCCAACGTTTTGACTACTGCATCACATCCGTCGTCTTCTCTCTCTCCGCCCACTTTTTTCTCCGCAAAACCTCACGCCACGGACAAAAAAATGCCTTCGCGGTTTAATCGCATTAAAAACAAAAGCCGGTCTATTAGGCGATTCAGAATTACAGTTTCGATTACACGGTAAACGAAAGGACTGGAGCGAGGGAAGGTCCGGTGGGGTGGGGAACAGCGCAGGGGTGGGTCCGATTGCGGAGAGTAGGATGACCGGAGAATGGAAGGGAGTGACGGCCTTCCTTCTCCCCACCCCTCTCTCTCTCCCCCCTCGCCGTATCGGTGGAAGAGGTGGAGGTGTAAATGACGGTGGGGGCAAGGGCTCGTATCGGAACGGGGGGTGAGAGAGGCGGGTACACTAAATGCTGTTCCACACGAGAGTTGTGGGTGTGTGTGCGTTGGAGAGGTAGACGGGATGCGGAAGGCTTTGGAGGGAGCGAGAATATTATTCAGGTGGTTGATGGCGCGGGAGGATGGGTTGGAGGAGGAGACTCTCTGGGTGTGTTGGCAAAAATAAAAGTGGGGCGGAGTTAGTGGGTGGTGGTCAAGGGGTTGGCGCGCGGGGTGGACGCGGGCCGCGGAAGAGACGTGGCTGGGGAACAATGTGACGCGGAGTATGGTCGACGGCTTGATTGCCTTTTTCGCCCTCCCTTATTTTCTCCCTCCCCCGCTCGACAAAATAAACGCTGGCCTCGGAGGGGGTGTGTGGAAGAGCGAGGTCGATGTGCTGGGCAGGGAGGAAGGGGCATCGGAGAGATTGCGGGGAGTCTGGGGGGGATTTGGATTACCGTTGGAGGTAGGGGGAGCGCGGTGGTGGGAAAGAGAGAAAGAGTAGTGGCGACAACGAGCGGGGTCTACTGGATGTTAGGGGGGAGGAGGGAAAGGAGGGAATTTGACTTTGACAGGGAAAGTGAGGGACGACTAAGGGTGGCACGAACGAGCGGAGGACGTATAGTTGGGGGTGGGGGAGGTAGAGAAAGAGAATGGACGAGGGAGGGAGGGAAGGGGTCGTCATGGAGAAAGGGATGCGAGGCGGCTATCGGGGGGGAGTGGGGGGACAGGTGGAAACCAAATAGTTTCGGACGTCGTTCTCTTGAACGTTCTCATTGCGCGGTGACTGCGGAGAGCGACAGATTTAAAAATAGCTTTGTTCCGATACCAAAATCCTGGCAGTGAAACAGATGAGTATTCGGGTCTAGGCTTTGAGAGCACCATTTTCTCCTCTTCCAAACGAATTCAAGGAATAGATACGAGTCCACGCTTACAATTGTGACAGCGGACCGAAAGGGGAACAGAGCTTTGAGGAGCTGGAGACAATTGATGAAACTATATGGGGTGTTGTTTTATGCCCATTTTAGCGATTATTGAACTGTTCAAAATACAACTAAATCAAATAATGCAGTCTGAGTGCGTTATCACATTTTTCCATATATTCACGTAATAACATGCAAGGCATCCGATTGGTAGATCACGTTGGGTAATTTTAGTCAGATAATAATATTTGAAGTACTAAAGTATTTAAGGGAAGAAGAAAAAATAAGTGTCCAATTTAAAAATGTAATCCAACTACTGAGTTGGGGAGCAGTGTAAACCTGGAATTTTCTATAACTCTACCCCTGAAGCCAAGATGAGTATGAATTTCTAATGGACACACCTGTCCATGTGTTTAGTACTTCGGACGGCTCCTAGACATAAATGGAAAATAATACAAAACAGCTCAACTATCATTTTTAAACAGCCATTAAGACATTTTTCCGAACATAGGAGTGAAAATTAATGTAAATGAATAATAAAATTACAATCACAGTCATTCTACGACATTCAAATATTCGATCTTACCAATAAAAATTCAACCTTTTTGCTACTGCTTTAATTTGGCAAATAACTAAGAAGTTGACAGCTAAGGAATGATGTCGGAAATGAATGAAAAAATTAAGGAATGAAAATTAAAATTCACTTGTAGACACCTTTAAGCCCAGGGCAACGATTATAAAAATGATTTCATTGCAAAATCATTTGCCATTTAATAAGGATCTTACGTAGAAATGCTCTAATGTAAATGTTGTTAAATGCCAAAATCAAGAAAATATAATTTTTAATGTAAAATATTTTTAAAAAAGTTAAAGCTTTGAAACTAAAACCTTGGTTAAGTTATACAAAGATGAATTATATTAATTTCAGGTATCTCATTAGTTTTCTCACCGTTTATAAAAGTGATGGTGCAGATTGTCTGTATAACATTATTAGAAATAAGTTATGATAAACCATTTAAAAATTCACTATGCACATTAAACCATATTTCTTAAACAAGAACAAATTAAATTCAGTAGAATGGCTCGAGCAAAATCCATCCTTTGAATAGAGTTTTTTATGAATTTGTTTTAAAAATGCGGTTAAATAAAATAGTATGAAACACATATCAAACATCACCGGTCCACAGGCAAAATAGCAATTAATAAATTTAATTCGAACTTAATGAGATTTTAAGTATGTTTTACGACGACTACAATAAGTCGTACACATATAGTAAGAGTTCAAAGATGTCATAACAGATTAACGATACATATATTTTTCTCATTTAATGAGAAGTTGGATAAGGACGCGGAATAAAAAGTAATGCTCTAAAATTTGATACAATAAATGACGTAACAACGAAGTTACTGGTAATTAAACAATTTGAACCGAGGAACCATTTTTCATCAATCTTACTTAGAATTGAAAGAGACATTGCTGAAATAAAGTATTAAACTATTTTATTGAATGATATGGAATAACATTAATCTAAGAAAAGATTTATTTTTTCACATTATATGATATTTTCCATAGTTTTATTAAATGTAACGTAAAATTAGCGGAGAGGATGAATTCTTTTAACTAATGTAACTACGTGAACGTGCATTCAAAACTTTATTTCGCAAGTTATTTACTTCAATACACATCGCTCAGACAGATTCCTTTCTTCGACTTTCCATCAACGGCAAGGTTTCATTTTTTTACGTATAGTCCTCTAATGCAATTCGTGCTTCCCTCGTGTTTCAAGTAGTTACCACGCACACGTTGTAAAGGAGAAAGTCGATGAGATAGCTGGCTGCGATCTTTTGGTCGGAACTGAGGGAACAAGAAACTAAGAAAAAGTACGAAATTGACCAATCATGTTCGAGCGCCGACTTGGCTGCACCGAGGCAAAGCGAGAAGAGGGGAATGGGGAGGGAGCTCTGACCAAAGCCAACGTCAACAAGTTTCATTTCTCTTCTCGCTCTGCTCCGCTTGAGCTGATGACAACAACTCCACTCTCCCCCTCTCTCCGACCCCCATATTCTCTCAGGCCGAGGGATGAGGCACGAACTACCCCCACTTCCCCAAACCTTACCCTCACCCCCTTGTAACTTTTCCACCCCCTCGCGCCGCCCATCCCTCCTCTCACTCTCCACCTCCTCTTCCTCCACGACGTCCTATCTCCTTAAATCGGCGACTAATCTCGACAAGGGCTTCCCTCCAACCCCCCACAGTGGCGCCTCGCCCGGAATTGAAGCGAAGGAAATTGACCAAATTCGCAGAACGACCCCTCACTCTCTTTTTGTGCGAGAATGTATGTGCGCTTGTGTGCTTCCCCCCCATCCCCCTCCCCATTCTCTTTTATAACGTGAACTACTATTACGCCTTTTTCCTCTCTCCCTCTTCATCTTATTCTTCCCTTGTTGAGTCACGGCTCTCCTCTTCTCCTTCTTCTCAAGACTTCTTCCTTGCTTATCCTTATCGACGGGGTCCCAAACATGCCCTCAACAATCTCCAGTCGGATTACGAGAGCGCGGCGCGACCCTGTGTGTTTTCAATCTGCGGAATCTCTTCCGTTCGCATGTACAAAAGGAATCCGCACGGGTGGCAAAAGTGAAAGGGATAAAGGAACTGCAGCGGAGGGTGTGTCGCGGAGGAGTAGAGGGAGAAGGTAGGGTGTGGGGGATCCAAGACGTTTTGCCTTCGAGGGATTGTGACTGCTCCCACTATACATGTGGAGAGCACCATCAGTCGTTTCTCGTGAATTATTAAATATATTCTGTGCACAAATATTTTGAATGGAATATCTTAATTATAAGCAAAAAATCCATTCGAAATTTAAATATATACAATGATCTTACTCTGATTATCACTCAGTATTTCTTAAATCCCAAGTAACAGTTCATCTGTCACGAATTCTTGAGGAACTTCAGGATAAATCCGTTGAACCTATATTATAGTCCGTTAATCGCAGTGAAAGTTAGCGAGTTTTCTCATAGAGTATGTATTTAATTTTATGAAACAATATTTATAAATAATAACTATAGAGTGTTTGATGATAAATTTTACCATTTTTTATTAAAATCGAATCATGTCCCTGAGACTTATTTATTTTATTAAAACTTCCTGACACTAATGTGAACTCTAGAGTAGAACGGAATTGAAAGCATATGCTGTGGCATACACGTCCAAGGAAACAGCAAACGACGCAGAAAAGAGGATAAAGAAAATAAACTGAAGATCTGAAAAAAAATCATGCATGAATTAATATTAAACTGAATTAATTTTTTTCATTTGTAACTTTAGGTAATGCTATCAGAGGTACTTTGATGGTGTTAATTGTTCCTATCAAATAATAATATATGACCTTACATATAATTTTATTGGTGTTCATACTAACTCCTTTATTTGCATATCATTTGATAGTAGGTGTCAAACTGAAAAACGTTAATCGTACTCGTATTAATTAGTGTTCGCGAATAATTTCTTGCGCAATTCACCACATCACTCAAATTCTCTTGAAATAATAATTATATTCGGCTAATTGAATGATTATCGATTAAATAAAATGATAAAACAGTCGAAAAATATTTCTGGAATTTAATTGATTGGATTGCGTATTCTGTTAACGGAACAACTACTCAAAATTCTCATTTGCTTCACTAAAATATTTATCCTGTAGTTGCAACAGATTAAACATACCTGAATACGTGGATATGTTTTAAACACAAACTTAAAATTCGTAAAACCTGAATTAAATCATGTCCACTGTAAATAGCATGAACTTTTGAATTAAGTAAACTGTTTAAACTATCACGGAATGCCAATTTTTTTAGAACTTTTTTAGGTATTCTTAAAACGATGGGGCTGGAATATAATCATTTCTCTAGTTTATTATTATCATGGCCAGAACATCCCAATTTATATTAACAGAATGCATTAATGTCTGACCCTAGGAAAGGCGGAAAATCAGGTACGAGATCTTATTTGATAAACACGTTTGAAAATTGGATTAATTTAATTTAGATCTTTCATCTCCACCAAAGAGGTCCAACTCAATGTATACTCAAAGGAAATTTTGGTTTTCATCTTTTTTCGGGTAAACAACTAGAATTTAGTAAAAAGAAAAGGTGTTCCGTCCATCAATACATGCTATTAGATCTGAGAGACCACGTAAACGGACTGTGATCCACATGCCGTGAAGACGTAGATAATACCGCGATAACACCACACCTGTTTTAAAAACGGAACCCCCTCCTCTCAATTTGCCAAACACCTCATGGACAATAACCACACCAGTGACTTTGTTCCCGAAATTCTTCACTTAGAGAAGAAAGGTTTGAGATTAGATGTATTGGAACAGTTGTAAATTTCCAAAAGCAGCCATCAGAAGGGTATATTAGTTTATGACCTGACCTATACCTCCCGTTCCCCCCTATTTGACCTCCCTCTGTTCCAAAACCCCTCTCCCACCCTAACACCATGCCCAACCGCCCTCTCCCCCCCTCAACCACCCTGACGCCATACCCACCGCCCCTTCCCTTTGCTACCTTCTCACACACCAGTTACCCCTCCGACCTTCAATAACACCTCCCCTCTCCTCTTCTCTGTCCACAATATAAAGCGGTGTGTCTCCTGTTTCTTTACCTGATGATGACTTTGTAAGTCGAAACCTAGGTCGTGTGTAATAAAATTTGTGTGGAAGAACTAAGTATTTTCTTTTTCCGTTAATACCGCTACTGTTCATAAATTCGTGTTTCGTTCTTATAACTAATTGAAACTACAAATTTAAATTAGCACTTAGAGCCAATACACCAGGGAATCCTCAAAAATAGCAATTAATAACAATTCATCAGGTATGTATTTTGTAGGTCCTTATATATCATATTACAAGAAAAATTATGCCATAAAAATGAACGTTATTGAAAGACTTCATAGCTGTAAGCGATACAAAA
Source organism: Hetaerina titia (assembly GCA_037158775.1). Classification (NCBI taxonomy): domain Eukaryota; kingdom Metazoa; phylum Arthropoda; class Insecta; order Odonata; family Calopterygidae; genus Hetaerina; species Hetaerina titia. Next base: position 54,296,609 of record CM073768.1, on the reverse strand, counting down.
ACTACTCCAAACTATATGCATGAATATTAGCAACGAGTCGGTAAAGAAGTAAATCTTTTTTCATTAATCTTGGTGTTGAGGAATTCAATAGGTAATGCTTCCATTGGTTTTCAACGGGTATAACTTGTCGCTTTGAAAGGTATTCTCGAGATGATCTCCAGAAAAATTCAGAAACACCCCAAATTCGTCAGAAAACGACATCGTGAATCTGAGATATTAGGATTGATTCACATGATGCCTTTGAACTTTAATGGAAAGGAATTGAACGTTTAGATAATTATTGGAATATTTCAATAACTTCCCTAAATTTTGCGACAGTAACTTCGTATTCGTCAAAGTAAATATTATGGCTAGGGAAACATAAATAAATAGGCAATTCAATGACTTTGTATTTACTTAAGGTTGGAAAAATATAGAGACAAAACTTTGCAGTTTCAAATAATTTCACCGTAATAAGTAATCAGGCTAATTTTAACAGAAGCATTTAAAAATCCGGAAGACATGAACAGAAAGGCAGCTAGTTAAAATAGTTGACTCATGATTGAAAGAATTCCAGCAGTAAGAAGAGAGAAAAATAAGCTAATGCGAGAGACGAGAATGAACGTAGAGTCTGGGAGGAAGTGAGATGAAAGTGTGCAGGGATTTTGAGAGAGTGGATGGGAAAGACAGGTATGCGATAACAAAGGGAGATATCTGTCGTGGAAGAGTGGTGGGCGAACGGACTATAGAGACAGACGTTTGAGTCAAAGGAAAAGAACCGATTGGGAGCCAAAGTAAATGATCGTGATACGAAAATTGAAAATGAGCCGTGAGCAGGGGATAACATTTGAGATATGAATATTAAAAGAAGAAAACGAAAGTAGGGATGGGATAAAAAGCCCTTATGTTCCAATAATAAAGGCATGCAGGGAGGCATAAGACATCGGTGCTACTAATATTTAGTAAAGGAAAAAATAGGAAATATTGCGAAAGAATAATTTTGAAGGAAATTTAGATTCATGAAATAAATTATGCTTCTGTGCGCACCTTCATTATGGTAATCCTTAGCAGAGTCACAGAAACCTGAAAACCTAATAAATAGTAATTATTAAATATACTCAGCGAATGAATGATTTATTGAAATGTATTTGAGCACGAGTTTTTGTTTGCAATACAAAGTCGGTTTTAAAAGAAGTTTTCATTTACTCTTTCGACCCCCTAATGTTATTCGGAAAGTTATAAAATTAAGATTTCATTTAGCATGACAAAATCTATACTTACGTCACTTCCATGATAAATTTTAGACACCCAAAAGTTAACGTCAATAAGAGTTTTTTTACTGAAAAATGTTTACCGACTAATAGCCACATGTTTAAACGAATCTATTAACCTTATCTCTTGAAGTTTGCTTAAATCAAAAAATACATCGCAATATTAACATGGCTTTCCGTAACATTTCAATGCATTTGGACTCCATGTAATGTAGAAATTTTGCACTTGGTTTGCTGCAAGTTGTTATTTTTTTCTGGTACTAATGATCAGCTCCAGCATTTATTTTTCTTGAGGTACTTATTTATATTGTCATATTCTGTATCTCTTACATGACTTTTTTCCGTAGTCGTCAAAGTACGTTTTCCAAAGACCATATTTACAAATTCGTTCATGTAAAGACAACCAACTTTCTCTTCTCCCTTTGGAAGTCCATTTTTCAACTTACTTCAACCTTGTGTTGCAGCGATTAATCTCGTTTAATACGCTGAAGTTCATCTCGAGGCCGAAATACGCATACAAATTCAGCCGTGGTGTCTTGCGTGGTTTTATTCAAGATTTTTCTTTTCTTTCTTCAAGCTAATGAAAATACCATATCTCTCAGTGACATCGGTGGGGGATATTTTCAGTCGATTTCCTGAAACTTATGCGCTAATGTGAAAATTAATAGGGTTGGTCGGTTCTTGTCCGGAGTATAATTTCCCACAAATTACTTTGAGTACTTGTGACCTATTATTGCCATTTTCTTCAGGGATTCCTATAAAAAATCCGTAAGGAAACTTTAAAAGATTATCCCTTTGAATTCTGTGCTTTCCCTTGGTAAGGAAGTAATTTATTACAGTTAGAATCGGAACAATGTGTGTCGTGTAATCGTGGATCGACTCCCCGTAAATTGCTACAAAGGACTTTTAATGCTTGGTGTTAAACTAATTTACAATCGCATGTGATATTTAGTGTGCTTGTTATCGAAAGGGATCCCGGTGTTTGAGTGCAAGCGTGAATGTGCTAAGTCGTTAAATGTGAGAGTTATGGTAAACTTGCAAATCATAGAGTACACTTGTGGGCTATTCGTTCCATCTCTTTCGGGGAGTTACGAAAAAAGCCCTAAGAGAAAGCACTTTCAATTCAAGCACTATGTAGTGTTTGAATGCTTTGGTTATCCACCGCGAGAAAGTAGTTTCCGTTAAACAATCACGAGACGAATGAGTGCTTTTCGCCTGTCCCGTGTGATTTGATCCCTCGCGTGTGATTAAATTTCCCGCAAATCACCACGCGAGTTTTGACGTACGTTTCAGTTTTCATTTGCACGTTTGATGCCAACTTAATTACGGAATTGGAGTTCTCTCACCCTTAGCATTTTGAAAGACCTAATAGCTCCCTGTTTTATTCATTTGAGAATAACAGATTTCTGACCATTTCATGAGCTTAGTTACAATCTTGACAAAGACAATCCGAAAAATATCATCGTGACTCCTGATTAAATGGATAATAACGCAAAAATTAGTGAGCGGTTTTCTAGAAAAAATTACATGGTGCAAAAAAAATGAAACTAGAAATGTTTGCGTATAAATTAATTATGTCAAGAAGGTATAGCTTAAATGAAAGAAAATTACCTTTCACCATATTGATCCGTGTAAATCATAATTTATACCTTATGACTAAAGTTTTAAACTCATCTTTACTAACCAGTTCAATTCATAAACTGAAATCAATGCCCAGAGGAAATTATCACTCATTTTACTGTATTTACGTGTATTTGGTCATAATATCTCAAGATCTAATGGTATACGAGGGTCATCCGGAAAGTAGTACCCGTTCGTGAAATAAAGACACAAAAGTAAATATTAACAAACATAAAAAATTTTATTTGAAAGAGGATACTTTAAACTACTTCTCAACATAATCTCCAAGCAAATTAAGGCATTTGTCATAACGTGTGACAAGTTTCTGTATTCCTGCTGCATAGTCCTTCGCCGCCAGCTCATTGAGATACAGGGTCACTCCTTCTTGAAGTTCTTCATCGCTGTCAAATCTTTTTCCTGCCAAAAGGTCTTTAAGCTTTGTAAAGAGATGAAAATCTGAAGGGGCCAAGTCCGGGCTATACGGTGAATGGTCGAACGTTTCCCATTTGAATTGCTGCAAAAGTTTTTGTGTTATCCCAGCTGCATGAGGCCTGGCATTGTCATGAACGAGAATGACACCAGTAGACAATAGACCTCGCCGCCGATTTTGTATTGCCCGCCGTAATTTCTTTAATGTTTCACAATACGCATTGGCATTAATAGTGTCTCCACGGGCCATAAAATCAATAAGCAATACACCTCGTCGATCCCAGAAAATGGTTGCCATGAGTTTCCTGGTGGACGGAACTGTCTTGAATTTTTTTGGTTTGTTTGGTGAATGAGCATGATGCCACTCCATTGACTGTCGTTTACTCTCAGGTGATGCATAACAAACCCATGTTTCGTCACCAGTAATTATGCGAGTCAAGAAAGAGTCTCCTTCATCAGAATAACGTCCCAAAAACGTCAGTGCTGCAGCCATACGCTTGGTTTTGTGCTCATCTGTAAGCATGCGAGGGACCCATCTTGCACAAATTTTTGCATAATGCAGATGGTGTTTAACAATTTCATGAACAATTGTTCGAGAAACATTGGGAAAATGCTCACAGATGTCATCAATTGTGACGCGCCGATCGTTCCTCACGAATTCGTCAACTGAGCTCACCAGTTGGTCTGTAATGACAGACGGTCTCCCCGAACGCTCATCGTCGTGTGTGTTCCCCCTCCCCATGTTGAAGTTGCGACACCACCGCCGAACAGACGACTCGTCCATTACATTGTCTCCATACACCTCCTTTAATTGGCGATGAATATCACATGGGCGAACGTTTCTTGCATTGAGGAATTTAATCACTGCCCTCACTTCACAACTGGCGGCGTTCTCAATTTTTTTAAACATTGTAAACAATCACAGAAACAACACAGGCAATGCTAGCGTCACGCAACTTGGCTCAGAGAAGGCAGACAAGCCACTGAAGCTATCTGACCTCGTCCAGCGGCTACTCGCGTCGTCAGCACTTCATGCGGCACGAACGGGTACTACTTTCCGGATGACCCTCGTATTTTGATTCACTAAAACATTTTTATTGAATAAGGCTGGAATGCGTTAATATACGTTTCTGATGCATAGATGCAAAATATTAAATTATATTGAATTATCTATAGAACAAATTTTCTGAAAAACTTGACATATTAATTATTTAAGTATCCCTAGCCGCTTTTTAAAATTAGTTTTCTTGCTCAACAGTCTCAACCTCCAGTTAATAAATTACTCAGGCAATATAAAGCTAGGCTCTGATCAAATTAGTTGCGAAGTTAGCTCCTACGAGTTCAACGTATTTTTTAAATTGCAAAAGGCTTACAAAGTAAGAGGAACGCTGATTCGATTCCGCTCATATGAAGTCTAAATGTGACACGAATTCACGGAGCAAATTTCTGGCGCACTAAGCGTCGAAAATGTAGAGCGAGGGAAGACTATGGGAAGAGCACCGTGGCACATCAATTGACTAGGAGGCGAAGGAAGACGCGAGTGGATTTGGGGTGTGAGCGAAGGTATGTATGGCTGAATTGATAGCGGAGAGAGAAAGAGGGAGGGGTCGGAGAAGATTGGTAGCCGAAGGAGGTAGGAGAGCTGCAGTAAACGACGGAGGGAAAAGTCAAAGGAAGATCAAAATCTCAGGAATTGGAGGGAGGTAGTGGGTTAGGATGAGTTCAGCGGGGGCCTACCTCCTGGAGTTATGGGAGAAAAGGAGGGATGCGCTGGGTGGAGAGGATAAGGCGAATGTGAAAAGGCAAGGAGATAGGAGAACAAGCGAGAGGAAGAAGAGAGTACGAATGGTAGAGAGAAAATCAAGAAGGCGGAGCTGTGTGATCATAGCACAATACCGTCCTCGTCGTTCACGCATGTGTGCAATCCCCGACGAGAGCGATAAATCCCGAGGCATTCCAAATAAATTCGTCGATACAAATGCCACGGACGATATGGAAAGCGATATGAAAACCGCAAATATACGAGACAAATATATATGATGGCACACGATATGCTAAATGTCATCGCAATACGCGGTCAGCGATATGGGCGTGACGTAAACCGTGATGGACGAACTGCTCGAAATGAAACGTCATCGAGCCGCGTCACTATGCGATACGTCGTTATATTATCTATATTTAACCAACACGGCAACACCATGACCGAAGCCGAACTTCGCACAATTCCCTTTGCAGACATGCTGACAAGAGGAAGAATTCTGGAAGGGAGTGATGGGGCTGAAGTGAGGAAGGAGAAGGGTTTTTGAGGAGTCAGGGGCACTGGGAATGGGACTAGGTGGATAGGAGACCATGGCGTGAGGGGGGTGAGCGGTACACGACGCATGAGGAAGATAGTGACGAAGGTGCGGGTTAGTCTCCCGAGGAGGTCGCGGAGGAAAGGGAATGGTTTTGGAGTCTGCCGAGAGGAAGGCACGGGGAGAGGGTGGCAGGGGAGGAGAAGGAGAAGGGGATGATAATTGATCATTGGGATTTGGATGTGGGCTCCGAGGGACGCGAGGCGGGGCGGGGGAGGTTAGGTCGGGGGCGGAGGAGATGGAGGGTGTGTTGTAAATACCCAAAAGGGAAGAGGAGGCGTGCATGTTAATTTGGGATGAAAGCAAGTTGATTGGCTCGTTCAATACAGATAAAAGATATTTAATTCAGTTAGCGATTAACGACCACGCTCTGAATTCACCTGCGAATGCTATCACAACGAGCGGGCTATGGGGTGATCAAGTGCCGGTGCGCGCACATTATTCCTACGATTTAAATTTATCGGGAGGGTGAATTTTTCCTCTCTACATGAAAGCGACATTTAGCGTAGGCTAATTTATAGTTATACCGCTTGGTCTATGATGCGGTAGATTCCAGCTCTGCCTACAAGCGGAGTCTGGTGTCATTAAACCTAGTGGACACGTCGGGATTTGTAGGTTACTCCCAAGGTGTGTTTAACGAGAGTAATTCGATCAAACAGGAATATATACTATAGGAATAATAGGGCGATGATACCTGTATATCCTCAGGTAGTGCGCAAGGGAATTATGGTGAAAATATAAGCTTAGACACAACCCAACTCCTCTTAACTGGAATCAAAACCCAATTAAAAACTCGGGATACGCCCAAGAATATTTCGCTCACCAAAATCGGGATAGTGTTGCGGGTATGCGTGAGAGCGTTCTCATTGTGATCCAAACTGTCCTTTTAAAGTTATCGATAAATCAATAAAAATTGAAATTTTGTCGAAAGCGAATTTTGAAACGATTCCCAAAATGAATTTTTTGCATCGATTAGAAAACCGTTGAAAAACATACAGGTGTCTTACTCCACAAGGTAAAAAAACGACTTGATAAGCGTTAATGTCTCAGAAAAATGAGTGCAGAATTCATAAAAAATGAATCATATGAAAAAAGAAAGGTATATAATTTAAAGTGTTGCGTTAGAGAGGAGGCAATTCAATACATGACGATAGTTCGTCAAATAGGGAGAAAATTGGTATTAGAAATCAATAAACCTCCAAAGCCAAATTTTATATTGCTGGTGTGAATACGATTTTTTGTGTGTATAAATGGGTTTAATGGAATGAGGGAATATTTGGGCTCATTTTCGCCCAAATAAAGACCTCTATCTAACTATCTACATACAGTATGCCAATAACAACTGGATACCAAACAGGGATAATCAATATCGGAATAATGAAAAGTTTTTCAAAGTTGTTAACATTTGTCTAAAAAAGTTATTTAAGACGTAATGAGGAAATATAGGGCCCTATATTTGTTGATTTTCTTACATCATGTTGTAACCTTTTTACTCTTTTCAGGTTTGATTTAGGGGGTGCATTTGGATTGAAACAGCTACATTCATTTTCTAAATAGCGCAGATATGGCTAATATTTTATTAAAACCCAAGTCTACTGTGACAAATGTAAATGTGCTATATACTCCTCTCTTTTTACACTTCAACTTAATTGAATGACAATCGGATGGCATACTTTATGAGTGTTCTGATTTGAATACTTATACATATGTCTAATCAATCGGTATTCCTTGTCGATATAACAAATAAAGAATAATATTTATTATATTTATTATTATAGGAGCTAAAGAAGGTAATATGCGCATCATGTGCATTTACTTTATCTACATACATATTAAACTGAATATATCTGAACGAAGGAAACATTAAAGAGGTATGCAGGTATTAATAAAAATCATGAGTTTCACTTACTGCCACTATGAGACAACCATTGCCAACTAGTTTTTCATATGCGCATGATCATCAATGCTGTGTAAAATTTTAAAATATGACTCTTGAATTTCATTAATCAAAGTGATAATTTGAATTCTAAGATAAAATTTCTTTGGCTAATATTGAAAAAATGATTAAATTTTAAATGCAATGCAAAATCAATTTTCTTTTAAAATGATTCTTTCATTGTTTAACTGACTCATAATGAAAAAAACAAGAAATTCAAACCCTAAATCTTAACATTTGAAAATGAGTATTCATAAAATTATAAGTTTCATTATGACAAAGGAACAAAGAACTGTTGAAGGAGCATAAATGGAGATTCTAAATTAACTATTAGGGATGAATCGAAGAAGCGAAAATAAATGACCCGAAACCATTTTAGATATTTTTTTTTTAACTGACTAAAATAAGGAATCATAAAAAAAGAGGATTCGCGTACAAAAATGCGATTACCGAGTGATAATGGCACGGAAGGCGTTCCTTTGATTTTTCCCAGGGACGTTATATCCACTATGAAGCCATTTGGAAAAATGCTTGGCGTTTTCTCGCTTTAATGAAAAAAGGTATTCTTTTCCTTAATCTTTCACATAAATGCACTCTCTCCGGAAAAAGGCCACATAACGATGACGATTCGGTGGAGAGCCAAAAAAAGGTTCTAGACGGAAAGGGAAAGAAGAGAAGACTAGAGATTTTCGTTGCAAAAATAAAGATTTTCGGCTCTTTAGACCACGCACGACGGAAGTACGTGGCAACTAGCCTCTCTCCTCACTTGTATCTAATAATTTAATCCAGAGCTCAACGATCGCTCTGCTCTTAAGATTAGTGGATATATTCAACTTTAATTTATAGGCGTAGTAGTCCTCATTTATAATTCACTTCCCTTATGATATACGAGAATATCACTCTTACAGTAAAAATGAATATTTATTTATTTAAAATTTAGTATATTTCCCATGCCATCTGGAGAAAAGAAACCCCTGGCAAGCCATACCTCCAACCACCAACTCTTCCAACCACCCAACCTTTTTGTATTCCACGAACAAACGAGAAAGGAAGAAATGAAAGAGACAGGCGAAATGGGAGTAAGTTGCGATCTGGGGACTTGGGGAGAGAGAGGGAACTCAGGGCGATTTTCTTAACGATCACGGTATTTTAACGCCGGGGGAGGAGAAAGAAAAAGTGAGGGATGAAGAAAGCCATTGCATAGGGCGAGAAAAGCCGGAAAACAACACATCAGAAAAAGAAAGAAGGAAATGCAACAAAACCGAATTGATAAAAACAAATAGAGGAAAAAGTGTAATATGCGGAGGAGAGAGTGATGTGGGGTTGGGTAGAGGTGGGAAAAGAGAGAAGAGGGAATTCCCTTAACCTCACGTAAACAGAATCGGTGGGATGCGGTGGGAAAGCCAGCTCCTTCGGCCAGAATATAATTTATTCAGAACGGAGACTTAAGAATGCGGGCGGCGGGCAGAGACGTGACCCAGAGGAGCCCTTCACAGGAGATATGAAATGGAGGGGGAGACATAGAGAGAGGGAGAGAGAGAAAGGGAAGGAGAGAGAATTGTAAGGTGGGAGAAAAATAGGGGTGAGGTTGACTGCCGTGCTGAAGGAGGAAGGGGGTGAGTGAGGCCGTGGGACCTTCTACGGGGGTGGTGGAAAAGGGGGAAAGGAGGAGATCGGCGAGGTTGACGTGGCGGGTGGGACCCGTGGGATAGGAGGGCAAGAGGCATCCGTCAACCGCCGAATGTTACGGCCGCGGCTGGGAACACGGGGAGGGTGAGGGGGGGGGGGGAGAAGTGGGTTAACAGGGGAGAGAGCACCTCCCGAGACGGAACTCTGGTGTCTTCCTTGAAAAGAAACCGAGTCTACCCTTCCCACCCCCTCCCGTCCTCATCCCCCTCTCCCCTTTACCCCGCATTAACTCACTAGAAGATATCAGTCTCCTCGAGACTACCGGAGCCCTGTTGCGCCGCCCTCGTCTCTTCCCATCAAGGCGCTTAACGAGTCGGAAGAGGGACTAGAGGATTGGGTTGAAGGGTGGAGGCGGCAAGGGGAGTGAAGAGGAAAATGGTAGTGCAGGTGATATTAGCGGGGTTGGAAAGAGAAGAAAGGGCGGGGAAATTCGCGAGAGACCAAAAATTTCATTCTGGTCCTGCTGAGAGCTCGCTAATAACAGCGAAATAAAGATCCATATCTAGGATAGTAGCACAGTCATACTTTACATACCTCTGTTTTCTTATACAGGTTCGTGCCACAGCGAACCGGAAACTAAATTCATTTAGGACCGTAACTTGGCAACATAATGTCCTTACATGTGAAGGGAAATGTGAACTGAGTGTCTTTCCAGGTCAACCAACCAACCACGCCAATGACAGTAATGATAGTTAAACGTATGGTGTCACTTAGACAGTAGGCGTCATCAGGACCGTTCGGCGTTCGTTCGAGGATCAAAATACGCTTTTCGTCTACACCCGATAACTCTTCCGTGCATCTCCAGACGGTATCTCACAAAGAACAAGTTCATCCATTGTATGTACAATGTATATTCACCGAGGATATTCATTGAATATATTTATTGAATAAAATGGATATCTAAATATTCTCCAGTATCCAAGTGTAGCTATTCACATAAGGGTATACAATATAATAGCCCAGTTCTATATTAATTTGAATAAGAGAAAATAATTAAAAGATGCTACCGCATCAGGAAAATTCTTTTTATGAAAATGGTGTGGATTGAATTTGAACAACGGTATAACGCTGAACTACTAATGTATATACACTCCATACCCATGAGTACATGCTAAACGAAATCCGTTATTATACAATCCAGTACATATACGGTTATGAATTGGATACATGGTGTATATTGTGGAAATATACGGGATATCTATTTGATATTTATTTTATGCTGCGTAGGATATCACCTTTTTGACACTTGCTTAAGTTAACTTCACATCGTAGACCAGGTAGTAGTTGTGTTATTATTATGTGGTATGTAAAACAAAAGAAATTATCATAGCACTAAAACATTAAAAAAGAATCGTGGAAATAATGAGTATCGAATAACAGAATAAGGGTACTCGTTGGGGAATAAAAGAATGGTGTACATAATACATTCGTGAATTAAGCCATTAAGTTGGATTATGACCTCTATTGCTGGCGCATTCAATACACCCAAACTTATCTACTAGGAAACAATTAGCATTAAGCTGAAAGCATAAAGTAATTTTGATATCTTATTAAAGAGAAATTGTACTCATCTATAAGGAAGGAAATGTATTTTAATGGATATTAGTTATGAAAACTGTCAAGTACTGTGTCATATACGCAAAGGTTATCGAAATATCAAATATTATGGGGAATGCATAATGTTTTAACATATGACAGAAATGGAAAAAATAAATTGAGCTCACGGTCTTTTCTAAGACCAGATATATTAAATAATATTAAGACATATTATTTAATATAGTCATTTCTACAATGACAAGAAAAGTTTATTTATTTTTATGTGGTTGATTTTTTGACAACAATATGAATTGCATTTTTTAAATAATTTTTTATATTTGAAATGGTAGGAGGGAGAATATTTCATGACGGGTCTTGATGAGGAAAGTGCACTTCCTCGAGGGGGCGAGAGGGGGCGATTTCATAGATTGAAGAGGGTGGAGGATGGGAAGGAAAGGGTGCCACGTGAGGGAGGGAGAGGGAGGAAGAGAAGGAAAGGCGGGTAGGGCGAGCGCGGTTTTCTTCCAAGGGTTCGGAACGCGGGAGCATTCGAGGGGCGATGAAGGGACCTCACTCATTCTCACGAACACACGCGTCTACCTCCTCCTCTCATTCCGCCAAAACCCCGTTTCATCTCTCCTTCCTCCTTATCTATCGGCCCCTCTGCCTTCCCACTTCTCCATATCTCTTCTTTATCCTCCTCCTCCGCTCTTTCCCCCACTCCATCACACCCTTATCCTCCGCCTCTCTCGTGCCCTTCCCCTTTCACCTCCTCTTCCCGCCCACACGAAACCGAACGACCACACGCTCCCCTGCCTCTTCACCACACTGCCTAAAAAACTAAACCTCCCCCTCTTCCCCGCTCCTTGCCCTCCTCTCCAGGGCGGCTTAAAAATGTAGTGTTATCGGAAAAGAGTTAATTTCCTGTCAGGAGAACGCATCTGTCTCTAGCGCCTTCTTATCAAAGGATCGAGGCGGAAAGTTGGCGAGGGTGAAAAGGGAGCGGAGGGGGCGGGAGGTTAAGGAGGTGGGATGTGGGAGGGTGGGGCTAAGGAGCGGGTGGTGGATGATTTCGGAGAGGGGAGGGATTGAGCGTGCCATGGAATGGAAGATGGTGTGGGCGAACGAATGAACAAACGATGAGATGTGGGAGAGGGAGGGTAGGGGGTTAGGAGGGAAGGTTGGGGGGGTTGTGTGTGCGGAAGATGGAAGATTTTGAGGTTTCCAGATACGGAGAGAGGGAGGACGAGGGGGAGGGGGGAGGATGGGGGAGATCGGTGGAGGGTATCGGGTTCGGGTGGGGAGAGATAAGGGAGAGGGGGGAATATGGAGGGCGGACCGAAGCGCGGGGGTGGGGGGGAGAGAAGGAGGGGTTTAATCGCGAGGAGTGGAGGCAAAGGGAGAGCGAAGTGAAACAAGCGAAGCGCGAGCTGCACCTCGGCGTCTTCCTCCCCGTCCCCCACTCCCATTCCCCCGGTAGAACACACCGCCACTGCCCGCACCCACCCTTCCTTTCTCTCTTCCCCCGAATGCCCGTGGCCCTCCCGTACATCCCCACCTACTCCCCTAGTTCCCGAATCCTCCTTGCACCCGTTCCCCTCCTCATCAACCCTTTCCGGAAACCTTCCCTTCCGTGCCCCGCGACCCTCTTTACGACCACCCCTCCGTCGTTGGCAACCCCTCCCGTCGCCGATTCCTCCCTCACCGCAACGACCCCTTCCTTACTCCTGCACTTTGGAAGAGGGTCGGACGCGTCGCAGGAAACAGTGGAGTCTGAGCTTTATTTGGCAACACGTTCCACAACCTTCGAACAATTTTGACCGAGTCTTCATATTCGTATGGAAATGGTTATTATGCGAGGACTTTACGAGAAATTTTTCCGGATTATTTAGAGGATGAACTTTTAGAAAAAATTTGAATATGACGATACTCAAAAAAAATATATTATTTTTTGAAATGTCATCGTGAAGCGTTCCTCATCAGAAAATGTACTCTCTCCGGAAGATTTTCCAAACTAATTACGTTTCAATGAGGTTGTATCTGGTATTTCTGATGAAAACATTAATGTATTTCTATGTTTACGATCATTAATTAGAATGCTTTGATTAGTAGTAATGTATTTTTTTATACAGTCCTTAATGAGTAGACTATTTTGGACCCACGGCCAATTATTGTTTCGGTTCTGTGAGCACCAATGGTTTTTCCGTCAGGTAGAGGGTCTGAACCTAGAGAACTTGCTATAAGAGCTCCCCTCTTTGGCCCGGTCTTGGGACGAGCAATGGCCTAAAAGGCATCTTGGGCGGAGTGACGAAAAAACAGATAACCTGTACACTATAGAACTTGTGGAAGAAAATCAAATATTGATTAATATTCAGTAACAAAGAGAAATTTTTCGTCTACGGTGGTCAATAAAAATAATTAAATATTTAAATCAGTGCAATTAAAAAGGTCAATAGTTGTCAGTCCTCATGAGAATTAAAATGCGGCCTGCCCTTGACAGGTGGTAACCTAAAGTATTTATATACCCTGTTTGAACTAAATTTGCACACATTCTTGAGGCATTTTCTGTGGAGCGGAAAGTAGGTATGGTAGGTAGGTATCTAGCATTGACAATCAATGAGAAGGTATGAACAAAAGGTATTATCTCGAAGATGGCTTAAAAGTACGAGCTAGTGAAACCAGTGTCGGCTAAAATCTAACACACGCGATCATACTTGAAGCGCCTCGCCGACATGTCATACGACGAATGACTGCGAAATTTGGTTATTTGGTGAGGGAAGTATAGAATTTAATTTATGGTGTCACACACTGCTGATCCTCTTAAATTTGCTTCCATCTTTCTACAAGATGAAATTCACTAGGGAAAATAACAATTATCCAATGTTGTTTTAGGAACTAATTAATGAATAATCATGTAATGACAGGCGCAATTTCTCCGTCTTAGGAAACATATCTGTGACTCTTTTTCCAAGAGAATCACTCTTGCAGGTAAGACCTAGGACCCTTCATTCTTCATCCACCATTATGATGCTTAGGAATCCCTTTCCTCACAATTAAAATTCGCCCGACGTTGATATGAATAAAACTTCCTCGCCCACTCGGAGGAATTCTCAAATATATCCATGAAACCCTCCAGCCAATTCATTGAAGCAAGTGACAACTTGGCTCCAGCATTCCCTTTCAATCTGTGAAATTGGTGAGCGTGTGAATTATTCGTATGGCACATCGGAGATAAAATAGTGTCGTGGTTGTTCAGCGGAAGAGCAAGTCTTGCAGAGAAAATATGATTGGTTTTGGACACCACTGAACGTTGTCTGTGCACTTTTTGTTGCTCCTGGAGATAAAATAAAATGTATATCTTAATAATTATTTAGCTGATATTACAACTCGCCCGTTTATTGAGACAATAGTAGAAAAATGCATTGCAAATGCTAAATTTAAGTGAAAATTATCCACGAATTCGCGTTTCCAATTTGTAATTTGTCTTTCACGCTCAGATACTATTTCAATTGCTGGGAAGAACATTTTTCGAATATATAGTATAATGTGATTGAGAATGAATATAAAGATAGAAATAACAAAAAAAACACGAATGCAGTAACTGCAAAACCAAAATAAATGGTAAATATCATTATTATTCATATAAAAACTAATATAAACCACCCATATGTATTTGCAAAAATTAATGTTGAGGAAACGTCATCAATTGACGAATATAAGAAATTGCCGAATACAGAGTTTGAAATTAGAGAAAATATATCTCATTTATATTATTCGCTAATAGTTTAGTGTGATTTTGAGGTCAAAAAAGGGAATTAAATACTATTAAGGCAAAATTGATTAATTTAAACATTTTTCTACTGAATAATAATCTTATTACGCACAATTGTCTGGACTCGTGATTTTTCACTTGGTCATCATCGGATTGTGATGTATCTGTAGCCATGTTACAGAAAGACATCCACGGGTTGATACCTTGAGTATATAATAATGATCAATTAAATATTAACTTTAATTCAATGAAGATCGTCTATATAATTCTCGGGGCAGATCAGAGTGTAAAAAACTATTACATACACTAATAAGTAGCAGTTTTACTCATATCATTCCCTTTAAAATTTCAAGAGGCGCGTAATAATACGTAAAGCTCGCGCCGCCTCTTGAGCAGTTAAAATCGATAGAATGAGCAACGCCGGATGAAACAAATCCAAAGCATTCAGGCAACCTCACCAGGAGCTTAAGGAGCAAGTAGACTCCTTGAAAACGCTTGCGAGCTACAAGAACCGCACATGTAATACATGTTAGAAGATGGTGATCTTTCACCCCTTCAATTTTAAATTTTTTATCAATCTTTTCTTTTTTAACCCCAAAATCTTTTTGTTGTTATTTACTCAATATCTCCGCTTTCTTTTACATTTTCATCACTAAATATCACCATTGACTTTTCTGTCTCCTAAATATCCACATAAATAAAAAATTGAGACATTAGTTTTGAACATTAATTAAATATATTCCATCATCAGATATTTTGCAGTGGAAAACGTGATATTGAAGCCTACTGTGTAGAATATCTGGATGGTGGGTGCCTCGTCAAATTTGGATGATTCATTACGAAGCTTGAAACCGTAAACTTGGTCTGTATAACAATCTGGGTTCCAGATTTCCCGGGAAACCGAAGGAGGAACAGAACTTAACCCTATAATGGGTTCACCTAACCATAGGGTATTATCCATGTGAATGTGCTCCATTCTCTTTTCTATACTGGCAAATACAGGTATGTCTTTGGCATTATAGAAAGGAGAACCTGTATACTCCGCTTAATGATGTAATTTAAAAAGTGGCATTATTAACTCTACTTATCGAACGTCGAAACGTTCTGTGGTTCCGCAGCCTAATTTAAACTACGGAAAGGACCATTTACCGTAAATAACATGAACGAGAAATATATTAGGAATCAGCATACAAACAATTTAGAGGGTAAAATAAAAAAAATGAACTAGATATGTTATTAGACCATAATATGACCAACTATGGTGTTTCATGACACAAAGGTTTCGAGTTGCACCGTAGGCAGTGATGCATTTTTCCATAGATAGATAGAGTAGATATATTTCTACTTTGAATAAACCACCTGCTAGCTTGTGAAATGGAATAAAACAAACAACGCATTTTGCGTGGGGTGGGTTGGAAAGGGAAACATTTCTGGAGGTAGAGTATTAGTAGAAAATTTCTGCCTTCTAGATCTGGAATCTGGACATCGACCTGCCTCGTTCCAATCCCGGGAACGATGCCTTCAATTTCATGCTCTAAAAGTGTGCTAAAATACGAATGAATTCTTGACACATTTTTGAGAAGAGAATGATGAGCAGGAAAATACTACCTATGTATTGAGAACTATAGAGAGGCCTCATTTTTACCAGCATCATCTGAAATAATTGACAGAATGATTGACAGGAAGCATTGCAAAGTTCTCAGCTTAATTTAAAATTTCCCAGAAATCCTAGGTGAGGTGGGTTAAAATTCGACGAAAGTGAAAGGATAAGAGGAATTTTGATAATGCATTCTTTTTGTTAACGGTGAAATCCTTTGAACGGTGGAAATGCAAGGTTGGGATCTTGGTTTGTCCAAATTCCTACATACTTAAATTACTAAAATTAAATGATTTACATTCCAGAAAAATAATAAAATTCCTACACTAAAACTGGTTTCAATAACTCTTAAAAGTTATCTGTGTAGCGGGATCTTGTTTTTAGGCGTCATTCCTATCGCTACTCGTAGCACAGTGTGCGATAAGGAACCCCGCAGGCCAGCTCCTATGGTTCGTGGTAGTGTCAAGGATAGCGATATTTTGGATCCCGTAGAGCAAACATCAAAGAACAGCGATAAAATTTTCGTTATCGGAATTACAAATGTAACATGCAAACATCAAATATAAAGATTTGTCCTAGATCATCTCTTACATTTAATCCCTTACAATAGATAACGAATCTTTACTAACAGCTTGATTTTTTGAACTAAAAAGAAAAGCGAACATTTTTCTAACCGTGCAGTAAAATAAAACGAATTATGCATGCATTACTTAAATAACTACACTGCTGATCAACCTTGTAAAATGCAAATGCATTTAATTTTTCTGTATCAGTCTCTATTTTTTTCTAGAACACATAAGTAAGGAAGGGATTGAATCGTCAACCACCGGGTTACACACAAGAGTATACACACCGATTGAATATGAGAGAAAATGAAAGGTTTCTACTCCGAAATATTATCTTGTATTAACTTAAATGTTGGCTGTAGTTATACACAATATTTGAGGTGCTTAGTATTTATTCTAGCCAAGCCAGCTATTTAAAACCCAATTATTATTTCGCCATAAGTAACGTAAAGTTCAATACGTTCAAACTAATCCATTGTGTTCCACAGTAAAGATTTATCTTCTTCTACGTAATGCTGTAATATTAAAACTAAAATAAACTCTCTTAACCCACTTGGTTTTCTTAATTCGCTTCTCTAACATTCATCTTTACCCTTACTCTTTTTCTCTTCTCGGTTATGACGCATTTGAAGGAATTTAAAGGATTTGAAGGTACTCTCCAAGAACATATGTTGCCTACCAATCATTCCATTTGTTTATTCACATGAGCTTACATCTTTCACTACCTGCTTCTCGTAATTCTCTCTCAGCTAATTATGGTATATATTGCCTCAAAATGTGAAAATGCTACTTAATGCCAATATATCGACGAAACTCGAATTTTTAACTAAATCAAAAGCAAAACACTCTAAAGAAAACGATAAAAGTATCAATTAATAGATTCAAGCACATATTTCCTAAAATTAAACATTTTTATATTTATATTTATTATTATCTCTTATATATTCTTTTCCGCTAAATATTCAAAGAACGGCTTGTCCTAAATAACTTCTCATGGTATCGTGATTTTTAGAATGGGAACGATGTCGGTGTGACTGTTATGGCACATTATGACTTTAAACAAATGTATGATAAAAATTGTTGGTTCACAAATTGGCTGCAATATTCCAGCATTTATTGAGTATAGGATTCTCGTTAAGACGCCAGATAACTTGCTCAGACATTTTTCCTACATCGAGGGAAGATGAGATTTTATGAGACAAATTAAGTCACAACTATGGTATTAAGAAGTAATCAGAGGCAGATTCCCCTAAAAATAAAACATAAAGGCTATTCATCTTTAAAATTGGCTAATGAGTTTTGTTTTTCTCCACCAAAGCGTGAGATTTATGCTTGAACAAGGTTAGGATGGAGAAGAGGACGAGACTTACTGGTTCTAATCTTGCCCCAATTAATAACAAAGACCTTAATCAATCAATCTCAAAATTCCTCCTCCTTGCCTCACAACAAAGGGTCGTGAAGTGGATGAATGAAAAAGGTTGTTTGCCCTGGGACAAAGTACATAAACCATGAAATGAATTACAAATAGATTAGGGGGAGGGTGATGAATTTTATAGAATTCGTGAAAATAAAATATGGCTTGAGACAGATTGCTTAAAGGATCATTGTTTACATTTCTTTGTAGAACTAGTGCCGGTAATATGCTCCGTTATACTACCCCATCTTCATACGTTGTGGATTAGAAAATCTGACATAATTACTTAGTCATTTTTTATTGATACCCCAAAAATTGATTTAAACACACTTTTCTTTATATTGGTTTAGTTTATTCGCCGACACCACGTACGAACGATCAAAACTATTTCAAACATTGTGTTAAATATAAATAAAGGAAATCGGTGTTTTGTGAAGCTGTTCCTGGAACCTAACATATGATAAAGAAGCATAGTCCATTGCGAAACATTATAATTAAGACATCTGACCAAGCTCTTTCCTGGGATCGTGAAGATCGTTCGGTATTTTTATGACAAAATAAAATCAAAGTTAAATAAAATATGAACAGGTTACTTCTGCATAACCACGTAATAGATATCTTATTTTTACGCTTAATTTCACCAAAATAAATTTTTCATCTTCTGACATTCCGCAATTTGCGCATTGTACTCCATTTCATAATAACGATGATAAAATTAGCCCGATGAGTGCCTTCGAAACGCTCTAAAATTGCATTAATGAAAACCAATAAAGATAAGGAACTGGTCAGAAGTGACCAGAGAGAACTCGAATGCCGGTTGAAAGGAGGGACCAAGTGCGCCCACGTGCGCGGTGGTCCGGGTGGAATAAGTTTAAGATGATTCACGTAATCAAGGGGTAGAAGCAACGCTCAGAATGACACAGAAAGCTTTTCCTATGACCGGTTCCCCAGCTGCCGTCCCTAGCACGCAAAGCAGCACTTTAGGAACCAAGCCAACATGACCCGTGCGCTCATTTATGATGGAAAGTGCAGCGAAGGGATCCACGGTGACGACCAAAGTAATTTTGAGACCCCGCGTCGGTTACCGCGAGAACCTTCTCGATCTGAGCCATAAATTTATGGCTATCACCCTTTACCATCCAAGGGAACCCCTTCGTCTAGCCTCTTGGTACGCCTTCCATCCACCCTTCCTCCTCCCACTCATCGCGTTCACCAACCCTCTCTCTCTCTCTTTCTTCACCCTTCCCCATTTCAAGCATCAAATACAATCTCGTCCTCCCACCTACTCCGCCTACGCCGATCCATCCGCCTCGCACGCATCCTCCCCCGCTCACTCACCTAGATCTCTCCCCTCTTACACTTATTGACTTCCTCGTTTCGCACGCCCTGGCACTCTTACCCGAGCGCGGGGTCTATTTTTCCCCGGACCGCTCTCGCCATTTTTCTCTCCCCGCGCTGATACCGAGTAACCAGACCACTAGCGCCACCCCCTCCCACTCCGCATCTACTCTTCCCATCTCCTCATCTCCACATCTATTCCCTTTACCGTCTTTGCCCCAT
Organism: Hetaerina titia; assembly: GCA_037158775.1. NCBI lineage: Eukaryota > Metazoa > Arthropoda > Insecta > Odonata > Calopterygidae > Hetaerina > Hetaerina titia. The sequence continues at coordinate 54,276,886 of CM073768.1, read as the reverse complement.
CCCACCCCGTGACCCAAAGCCCTCCTCCGAAACATTTATCCTTGTTACTCCTCGCTCTTTCGACTTCTCTCCCCAGCTGACCGCTCCGGCGGCTCCTTGGATCGCCACCATTCCACCGAGGAATAGGGAGAGAGGAATTCTGAACCGCTCTCCCACTCTCCCTACATACTTCCCATTCCTTTCCTTCACCCCCCTCCCCTCTCATATGCTCTTTCCTTGCGATTGCCCCCTTCCCCCTGAACATTGAAAAATATTTCTCGGCGAGCACAACCCGCACGCGATGACGCGCCCATCATCATCATCGTCCCCCTCCCACAATCCGGAGGTGGCCGTAAATCAATGATCGATATTCTTTTTTTTTCAACCCACCCCACCCCCAGGACTTACTTTTCCTCAATCCTCACACGCGCTCGGGGGATCGAATGAAAAATGGATCCCGTGGTCGCACATAATAACCTTCGCTCCAGAAGGAAGGCTGTTGATCGATACATCTGAGGTCAGGAAGGTAATGGCCCCGCGGAGACGAAAGCTTGTGGAAATATTGCTAGGCCCCTGCCGCCGCTCGATTTTTTTTGATAGGCTAAACTCTCACTCAGTGCAGAAATTTCTAATCACCTTCCAAAAGCCGGCACTCTCAGATAAATTGCGATCTTATCAAGTATAAAGCATGAAATATTCATGATCAATGGGACCATTAAAATATATTTGAAGCATGTGGATATATTAGCTATCAGAAATACATGGATCAGCCACATGACTCTCAGAAAATGGAAGTACCCTGAAAAACAACTGAATAGTAAAATTCTCAAACCCTCAAACCAATACACTCCTATCCTCAAACTAAACCGCCCAAAACGCCCTAACCTTAGCACATTTTTTTCCCCAGAACCCACAAAATTAAACATATAATCCGTGAACTCATTCCAATTATTAATAACAGTCAATCCACATTATTTTTATCCCCACATTGTCCTACCGTTTCGTTTAAATGCCGGTCGAAGACATCTTGAAGTCGACAATACCAACTGCAAGCACCCATGTCTCTTTCCCGCCTCTGTCCGCACCATACAACCGCCCACGCTGCAAATGCGTCCTAAGACCCATCAATTCCCTTACTACTAATTTGCAACCAGACACCGTCAAGAGGAGTTAGGAACAGAACTAGAGAAAGGTGGTTGCACCACCGAAAATTCGAGACCCAGTGAGTCACTCTTTTATGTGTTTCTGTTTCTGTTTGCGTCGACTAGTCCATTTACATTATTGTGCTCGTCCGTCGGATTTTCACTAAAGTGACAAAATTGTTATATATATATATATATATATATATATATATATATATATATATATATATATATACATATAGATGATGCGGAAGTACTCACGAGAGCAATATAACTTTTGGACGGCACAATAGAACACAGGATAAAACAGATAACACGTAAAAGGACACTCACACTGTAGATGATTTAAGCTTTCGGCCTACTCCGAGGCCTTCTTCAGGTCAGACCTTATATGTATATTGTTTATATATATATATATATATATATATATAAACACTGGTATATTATAGTACAGTGTTAAAACACAGTATATACCAGTGTATATACACACACACTACATATACAATGTGAATACTATACACACACACGGTACCATCATGAAGCCGCTATGTTATTAAGTGATTTATTGTATGTATGCTTGAACATCAATTTAATTTACTACCTTATTGCATACGACCAATATTTTGCCATCTTGATTTTCTTACTGTGTCACAGATATAACCTCTTCCCCTGATATGATAATTTTTAGGCATCTTAATTTCTCACGGAAAGATAAATGAACTTTCCTTCCCAATAGCATACTAGTAATGGCTAACTCCTTTTTCATCGTATCATAGTATATTAATATGCAAATTGGCTTTTTCCTTTCAATGAATCCTTAGAAATTATTAACAAAACATTCTTAGAGCAATGTAAATTAATGCTATGAGAATAAGTATCTATTATCACACGAATACCGCAATTCGAGTATGAAATATTTAAGACAAAACCAAGAATGACTCGTCACTAATGAAGGACAAACTTTGCTATCCTTCAAAGAATGAACAAGTAGCTAAGAGCCGTAGATGTGTCCTTTTCCGTTTCCTTAATTTGCTACATGCTAATTCAATTTTTCGCAACTAAAACAAATACCGGAATTCCGCTGGATCACTTAACATACATAATGCATATCTCTATTTGTGTCTGAAAATGCGAAAAGGAAACTGCAAACAATTTCCTATGTTAAAACACTTAAAGCATCAGGAGACCACGCGAGAAGACTTCGAAAAGTCCCTAGAGGGTTCCCCTCTCAAAAAAGTTAAAGAAATAAATTAGTGAGCGTGGTGGAAGGGTTGTGGGAGGAAAATGAGAAACTTAAATCTTTTATTATGTTAACCCAGGGAATTTAAACTTAAATCAAAAGGTTTCTTCCGGCCTCAGAGACCGTTGCTTTTATATAGAAAACTATAAATATATAGAAAACCATAAACAAAGTAATCAACCGAAGGTCGGTTTGGTAGGTGATGGTTGAGCTCACCCAGTAATGAGCCCGACGGCGTGTGAAATTCTCATATCAAGTTTCCCAGAAAGAGCTGGTACCCGAAAAATCATAGCTTGGGTGGAGTTGCAGGTGCCTAGAGTGCCTTGCCCGGAAATTATACATTTTTTATAAGGTACTCTACCGGTTAAGGTAGGTTTTTGAATGGACACAACTATCAAAAAAACAATTTGTAACTCCAAACAAAACCCAATCTAGAAACCTAATCTACATCAAGTCCCTCTTCATCTCTGTGTGCATCTTTCCTCCCTTCATCCCGTCCAACATCCCTATCCTGTTCCTGCCCTTTCCTCGCTTGCCCAGCATTCTCCCCTCTATTACCTTCTTTAACATTCCACTACCGCTCAATATGCCTTTCATCCATCTTTCCTGCCTCCATAGGATTTCTCTCAAAAAAACCCTCTCCTCACCCATCATATTCAATACTTCCTCATTTGTTTTCCTTTCGGTCCATTTGACCTTCTCCATTCTCCTCCACACCCACATTTCAAAAGCCTCCAATCGACATCTATTCTCCTGCTTCAGTGACCACGTTTCCGTGCCATATATAGCTACGCTCCTTATCAGAGTATTTACGAGTCTTGTCTTAACCTCCCTACTCAATGTCCTCGTCATCAACTCCCTCTTCCTTGAGAAAGCCTCCTTGCCTAGCGCAATTCTCCTCCTTACGTCCCTACTACTTTGACCGTGTTGGCCCAAAACACTTCCGAGATACGTAAAATGTTCTACCTGCTCTATTTTTTCCCCTCCTATTTTAATGTTTAGTTTAGCCTTTTTCTTTCTGGAAAATTGCATAACCTTTGTTTTATTAATGTTTATTCTCATCCCATATCTATCGCACTGAACCTCCAATTCACTCAGCATTGCTTGCAACTTCTTGGCTGACTGAGCAACTAATGCTTAGTCATCAGTGAACCTAACCGATTTTACGAATTCCCATCCGACTTTCATTCCTAATTCCAATTCTTCCCATACCTCTTTAATCATTTCCTCCACATATACGTTGAATAGCACCGGTGACAATGGACAACCCTGCCTTACACCTCTTCCTAACACTGTCCATCCGGACAGTGTCCCGCCGTCCCCCCTACCCTGATGTGCGAAGTCTTCTGCTTCTATAATATTAATACATACATACGAACAAATATATATTTCCAATACGAAGATCGGTATCAGGAAAAGAGATAGGAACGCATAAAAATATAAAAGGCCAACACAGGAGGTGGGTTGTGCAAAAATATTTTCTTGACCGGGACTTGAATCACGCATCTTTTGACCCACCAAACAGATTCCGATGTGGTTAGAGGATAGAGATAGGAACTCTCGAGTTTCTTCTCTCCCTTGAGAATACAAGCTATGTGATTTTTATGGTACCAAATCTTTGGGCGAAACTGTAACCGGCACAAGGGAAGGAACTGCTCCCACTACTCTGATGTGTGAATTTCACACGCCGTCGGATTTACCACTGGGTGAACTCTATTATCACCTACCAAACCGACTTTCTTTGTTTTCTATTGTGTTTATGGTTTATATATATGTATACATACATATATATTATATATCATATATACACAATCATACACACATGTATACTCGTACATCATAGAAGTAGGTGACAATTAGTTGGATAGGAAGGCGACAAGACGAAAGGCGGAAGTTAACCTGAATTTCAGGCATTTCATGCAAGTGCATATCCGTAAAACAAGCATAAATTGCTCTCTCTCTCTCTCTCTAATCAATTTCCAAGTCCACTGTGTGAATTCATTGTGCCCTTTCCTTCCAGCAAGAAATTGAACTTGTCTTACCCCCGATCTGCGATGTAAACGTCAAGACTTCTCTCACCCCCGCCGCATCATGTCCTTAGCTCACATAATCCGCTCTCCGTTTTCTTACTTAAAATACCCACCCTTTCAATAACTCTTTACAATAACTCTTTAACTCTCTCCCCTCCCACTCTGCTTCTTAAATCCTTTCCCTCTCCAACCCTTTCCTTCCCTCTACTCCCACTCCGAATTCCCTATCTATATTCTATCGTATTTTTCCTTTCCATCCACATTCACTATCATTTCCTCGGCCCTCTCCCTCTCCAGACTCCCTTTCACCCTCGATAGCTAAACATTCATGCTAACCCCCACTCTCCTTTCTGCCACCATCTATCCCCGCCCATTTCCCCTATTTACATCGCCCTCCTCAAAAGCCAGAGGAATCTTACGCGTCGCGCCCTTATCGTCTATTTGTCTCGCAGGAGAAGTGGATAAGGTTTAGAGGGGGTGATCGCGGGGCGGGGGTGAAGGAGAGCTAGCTGGTGGTTGTTCGGAGGTGGGAGAGGTTTCTGATGAGTGGAAGAGGGCAGAGTGTGGGCGGGGTGGTCGTTGGGGAAGGGGTGGAAAGAGGATAAGGGAAAACAGTGGGGGAGAGGGGAAACAGAGGGGAAAGTGCCCTTATCTCCAAAACTTAATTATTACGAGTTTGGGTTCGGAGGCTGTGAGCGTCATATTCCAGTTAAAAATAAGGTTCCCTCCTCGCGGGTGGGTCGGTTTGTGGGGGAGGAAGGGTAGGGGCCGGAGTTGGGCGGTGGTGGGAGGTTGGAAGAAGAGAAGGGCTTGAGTAGAGAGGAGGGAGGAGTTGGGAGAGGATTTGGAGGTGGGCTTGGGTGGGGGATGGGAAGCGTGAGGGGCGCTCGGGAGAGAATGGAAGGGGAAGTGATGGGAGGGATGCCGCGGGAAGGGGAACGACGAGGAGAAGGTTAATCTTGACGGAGGAGCTGCTTCTGCTGCTGCCGCCTCTGTATCTGCGTGATTCCTCAACAGTGAGGGGAGCCGGGCGCGGTGTCTCAAGGATTCCTCGCCCGCTCGGGCTTCTTGCCTCCTTCCCTCCCTCGTCATCCACTAAACCCTACCCCCCTTCTCCTCCGCCGAACCCTTCTTAACCTCCCGCCTTGCTCTCTTCGCCTCCCTCCGGGAAAACCCTTCTCCTTCTCCCGCCCCTCCTCATCGCATCCGTGCCCACCCGCCCGTACCCACCCCCTCCGTCGCCCAGCGTGGAAATGCCACAGGCCGTTCGGATTGGAGCAGCGGCCCTGGTTGGCCAATCGCATGAAAAAGGGAGATGGGTCGTCGCGCATACAAATACGCTCGCACTGTAGCTTGCTCACGACCCGTGCTCATTTCTCTCTCTCCTTCTCCAACCCCTCCCCTTCTCCCTACACCCCACCACCTTCGACTTCATCGGTCCCTTTCTTCCGTCTCTCTCCCTCTTCCATCTCCAAACCTTCCCACACCCCATTGGCTCGGAAATTACGTACGTACGCACGCTTGGCGAAAGAGGCGTCTTTGCGTCGTTTCGGAGTGAATACTTTTCCACTGTCTCTCCACTCGACTGTCTCTCCCTCTCTTTCTCCTTTTTATGGCTCGGAAGAGGGCACAAATGAGTCCTGTGACTTATTGCTGGCTGCTCGGGAGATAATGGTTTTGAAATGGCGATTAATATGGACTGCGTGCTCACAGTTTATGCTGCGTTCCGTTTCGCGGGAGATGAATGGCCTCCAGAATAAGTACCGCCGCCCAATATATTCAGAAATATCTACATATGGAAGTGAAATAAATAACGCTATACGTGTATACTACATATATGGAATCAATCTACATTTGGGTCTTGTTGAAATGAGGTTTGAATTTTTATATGGAAGAAATATTTAGTGAGCCTAAGACTGAAATACACATGACAAGACACAATAACAATGAAACGCTAAAGCTAAAAGCTGAATTCTTGGTTTTACTGCTAAAATCTCCTGTAAAACAGGTGGTTACTGTTTCGTTTGTGGTCCATGTTTCATCCTATCTGTTTGACGCATGACTTCAACGTAACTTTTTCCTCAATAGTTATGCAGTGTTTCAAATATTTGTCCACCAAGAGTGATTGCCTATCTAAGATAGGGTAGGGTCCACCCATCTAAGATGTGGTAGAGTTTACTTAATTACATTACGCCATTCATATTTTGGTAATGGTGTAAAATAAATAACTGATTGAATTTTGTACATAATTTTATATATTTCAAACTATCCCTTGCTAACTTCTTGCAAACTATTCCAAACTATTCCTATTGCAAACTTGTAGATGTTTTATAGCGACTACGTAGGTATCAAATGAATCCGGTATATTTGGCTTGGGATTGGTATTGTAAATTATGGTGCACTTCCAATAAAGATAGAGGTGAGAGATTGCATTTTTGTCCAAAGGACAATTGAAGAAACGTATATCTCAAGTGAAAGGAACAAGAAAAAAAAGTAAGTTAGGGATGTCGGAATGCATGTATTGTCTTTAAAATAATTTTTTTTTCGACAAAGCCAAAAGAGGTATAGTAAATTCGTATATCGTCATACACACAATATGTTTATAAACCCGACACAACATAAAATACAACGACGAACATAAAATGTCTTTCTCCGGCGTAACTTTATGGAATTTCCATAACACATTGAAATTAAATGAAATTATTGACTTCGTGATTCCACACAATTTTTGTGTTTGTGGAATTACAAAAAATTCCAAAGTGTGGAATTACTCTGTCCACAATTTCATTTCAAGATGAACATCAGTGCAGAACAGTGCGGAAACTAATGTAGGCTTCTCAGTCTTACGCTACAACGTGTTAATTCTTCGATTGTTCCATGATCCTTAAGTGGTGTCGACTAGAGAGAACTTTGAGTGCAGAGTATTGTATCTGTCCCAGATGAGAAGTCTGACCTATAGCACCCTCGTTGAGAAGAGGCCTCTTTAAGTTTTTCTACCTTAGTTCATTCTGGTTTAATATTATATATATATATATATATATATATATATATATATATATATATATATATATATATATATATATATTAGGTAATCTACCGGTTAAGGTAGGTTTTTGGATGGACACAACTATCAAATAAACATTTTGTGACTCCCCACCTAGCAAACTAATCTATGTCAGGTCCCTCTTCATCTCGGTGTACTTCTTTCCTCCCTTCATCCCGTCCAACATCCCTATCCTGTTCCTACCCTTACCTCGCTTGCCCAACATTCTCCCCTCTATTACCCTCTTCAACATTCCACTACCGCTCAATACGCCTTTCATCCATTTTTCCTGCCCATCATAATATTCTTGGGAATCATATATATATATATATATATATATATATATATATATATATATATATATAAATGTATGTATGTATGTGTGTGTGAGTGTACGTGTGTGTGCTTGCTATACATATGGACTATCACTAACTGTTGGCGGGGATAAGAAGTGATACAAGATAGAAATAATTAAGAAAACATACAAATATTATTTTGCATTTTATCCCATTTGGCATTCACCATTAAAACTTGACGCAAAACTTCAAAGGGCCCTTAACAGACAATGGAAATGATTACATCAAACGAAAATAATCATAAATTTTACTCACTAAAATGTAAAATTCAAATTCCAATTTTTCAAATTTTGACAAATGACACAGTAACACGCGAATATTCCATTCCCACCCTATTTGCATTTTAATGGAACACTCGGATAAGGCTAGAATCTATTTCTCGTAACCTCTCGAATGGAAAAATTCGGAGAGTTTAAGTTCAAGTTTGCTCCATCTTAACTTTTTCCATTTTTCTCCGATATCCCTTCCCCCATCCCTCCCCCCTATAGCTACATAACAAATTACCACTCCGTGCCGAAGTTCCGCATCCAAACACGCCCGGTACGTGGTCAATCGCGAAGAGAACAGCTGACCGCCCCGCCGCTCGCTCGCTCCGCAAACAAGGTGGTGTTAGAACTTTTATTGCGCAGATAATCCGACCCTGGCGGCGCCCGCGCACCAATCCGTCGAAATTTGTGACACGAAACGGGGTGAGAGAATGAAGAAAGTGAACGCGTCGTTTGGGAGACACCTCTCCCCCCATTCCCCCTCCTGTAGACATCAATCCCCCTCTCTCCAATCGCGCGCGCCGCCCATAACGGCACGCCGCGACCTCCCCCTCCCATAAACCCTACCGAAATTGGCGGAAGAGGCAGAAAGGGGAGGCGGGGAGGGAGACAGGAGAGGAGGAAAGGTCCCCGGAATGAGAGCGGCAGCACCCATTTCCTCACCCGTATTATTTTGAATTGCTCCATCGGATCCTGGCCGAGCGCAGCCCACTTCCCCCGAAATCAATATCCTAATCTCCTCCTGCCATGCCGGCTTGTGTGTGGAATCCCCCTTCCGTGTCCTCACCCCTCCCCCCTTCTCACTGCCTTTCCACTCCGCCTCCCCTTAGTCCCTCTCGAACGCTCTCGTCGAGACAACAAAATTCCCCCACGCGTCCACCTATTCCCACCCACCCCCTCCCCCACCCATCCCGAAACCGGCACTCGGCCAGCCAGTCCTTTTTATCTGAGATGCGCGCTTGAATTGTCTTTAATTTCCGGCCAATAACCGCTTTCACCGGGAGGGCTATCCCTTGGGTGCTCGATCCCCTCCCGCCTACCGCTTTCCAATCCTCCCTCCCCAGTTCTGCGGTCTCCGGTTCGAGCCCGTTCGTGTGGAACATCACGATGACGGGATGAACGCGTGGGGACGCGTTAAAAAAAAAAGGAATGGGAAAATTAAATGGTACGAGGACGTAGGGGATGGTAGAGCGCCCATCGGTTCGACTGATTGATTGATCCAGTGATGTGCGGATCGCTTGACTTGACATTCAAATTTTTCGTTCTGCTCCTACTCAAATGCACTGACCACCTCGTCACGGCTCTTCGTTACTGCTTTGGAGGCTTATGCCGTCAAATGTATGGGATACTCGTATATATGTGACGGAAAAAGAGTCGAATCCGAAGTTGTAACGTGAGAGAATGGTTTTTACCACTAACCCTGCATCCTATTGCTCATACATCACATTTGAATGATAGAATGAGTAGGGATGAAACTTGGCCCCGAAAGCAGTTGACTTGAATCCTGATTGTATTGATGACATAGGAACGTCCGAGAGAATTATTACGATATTTCAATGCCTAATGCACCTGAAAGCAATACTGCAAGACTCCAGTAATTGAAAATGCCCTGCTGGCGATTGATTTTATTTGTATTTAATCAGCAATCTTATTCTGTGTTTGAAAAAGTTCCTTAAGGGGAAATATGGATGCTATATTTTCATTTTTATGGTAGTACTAATACTTAGGCAATCGTTTTATAAAAAAGTGGCTACAGTCCAAAGAATATGAGGTGGAAAAAAATTCGAAGAATCACGAAGACCAACCGTTAAGCTTTCACAATTTTATATTATAAATTTAAGATTCATAAAAATGTGTTACTACACATGTTACGTGAAATATTTGTTAAATCCACCTGATGAAATTTCTTATTCCTTCCTAAAGTTGAATTACACATATCTAAAGAGAGCCAAAATGATGATTTTGAAATGTTAAAAACACCCTCGTCTATTCAGAGTAAATTGAGTTATCTACCTTATTAACGCATGACCTCTGGCCAGGAGGCAATGATGTATTCCTCCAGTATCTGCATAATGAATGCAATGAGTCATTCTCGTCAATAGACTTTAATTTCTATAAGCAAAAAACCGAGTTTACAGCTTTATTAATCACATTACATAATCACACGGCCCTCAATTATAAGTAAAATGATTATTTATCTAGAAAACAAAACTTGGGAATGACTAACATGCAGTTGGTAGCACAGAGCTCGTTCTGATTAAGAAAGAAATCTAAATTAAGGAGAAAACATGTTTACCGAGATACAAAGCATACGGAGGGAAATGAGTCTAAATATAAAAAAAAAGGAACGAGGAAGCCTATTTCGCGGAAGCCGACGATAATGTTTATTTTTCAAGACGAAAATACGATAGTACGAATAAAGGAACTTTTGAGATTGGATCACGCTCTTCATGGTTACCTTTTCCAACGTGCTCTGGAAAATGCTTTAGCATGCGAGTTCAAAGATTCATTATCAACTCTCTAAATGGAAATGAGATTCTATTCTTAGTTCCATCTCAACATTTGAGGTATTCCTATTAGATTTAGATCAAAGTCTCTGGTCAAACGATTTAATGCTTCTCTTGGAGGAAAATAAATGATTTTATACGAACCATAATGCAAATTTTTAACTTACTTCAAAGAATAAGAACTGCAGTAACGTGTAAAATGGACAGAATAGAAATAAGAAAAAGGAAGAGAGAAGAACAAAACGAAGTTAATAAATGTAAAATATGTCGGAAAAATTAAATATTAATTAGATAAAATCTAACACTACGAATAAGTTGTGTACTTAAATATTTTAAGGGAAAATAACGCCATCATTTTGACTCTCATAAAATTTGATTTCTTTCTTTGGTAGAACGAAAGATTCCTTTTGGACAAAACAACAGAATTTGATTCGGAATCCTTCTGGAAAAAAATGATTACCTTTAAACGAAAACATTGAAAAAAAATTATTCATTGACTGGAGGGAGTTGTTGCTCAAGTGCGTAAAAATGTTTTATTTCTATAAAATTCAATAAAAACGACAACTGAGTTTTCTTTTTACTTTGCATGATGATGTAAAATGAGAAAAACCCGAAAATACAAATTATAGCGTTTCTAAAGAATAAGGTGTAAATCAAACACCGGATTATCCTCAAACTCTGGATTGGTGGAAGATTAAGTGGAAAAGGAGGAAAAACGCAGGCTAGTGAGACAACGAATTCACGCGCTGAGACAGGAACAAAGACAAATTGACTACTGGGAATCTCTGGATGTGGATTTCTGTTGGGGTCACACATTTGTTATTCCTTGTGTGATAATCCAGCCAGCAAAAAAGTATATAATAATAGCGAATGACAATGTGAGAAGCTCTCAGAGCAAAAAAACGCTGCAGGGATCTCCGAGAGATCATCCATCAAGAAAGTAGAAGTTTTATGAAAAATTCAGCCATCATATTAAAAAAAAAACAAAATGGACCTTCAAAACGAAAGATTGTTTAACTGAATGCAAGAAATATGCAAATTAAAGAGTAGAAAACTTTTAAATTTTTTTACTCAGAAAAAGGAAAAAGCTGGGGCATGATTCCAAGCAACGAAGGAGTAGCCCTCAAATTCACAATTACCATAATAAATGCAATTCTAAAACCTTTGAAACATTATAAAATATTATAGAAAATGGAGAAATAATGAATGATAAGTGGTTGAGCTTTAGGAATTGTAAAATGATAAAAACGTTACGTAAAGCAAAAGCTGAAACTTGAAAATAAAAACAAAATTTTCTCTCTTCCAGTTTTATTCAATGCATACAGCTACAAATAATTGCGAGTTCCAAACACGGTAGAATTTTGGAACCTATTGATCAAGGTATAATACGAAAAGTAACGACGGGAACGCAAAGGTAGCGCTGCTCTGCAGTACATTTGATGAGGTTTCTGAGCAGTAACAACTAGTTCTCCCCTACGTCTTGGCTGAATATTATCCCCAGAAGAAAATAAAGTCATTGATACAATTATCATCATTGATGGCATGTAAAAAATCAGCCCGGGGTACAGTCAAGTATATTAAATACCACTTATTTGGAATTTAATACAGAATGACCAAAATGAAAAACACTTGAGGCACCTGCCCTAGGGGAAAAATGAAATTTCATCGTCGCACGTCGTTAAAAATTATTTGATTCGTATTTCCGAAATGGCCGAAATTGATAAAAATGATACTAAATAATCATTACTAATGACGAGTTTCTCGCAAAAAAAACAATCGATGACATGACGATGTTGTACGTAGGACGAGGTGGAAGAATGATGAAAAATATGAATTCAAATGAAATTTCTGCCTAGACATCTGTTCATTACGGACGATGTACACTCTTCTGAAATAAAAATAAGTACGGTAGACTACGTGTATATTCTTCATCTTTTTCATTGCCTCGTCATCATTATCTTATATATCTTTTCATTCCTTTATACCAGCGTCTCTGGTTAAACAAAACAAATTGTACGAAATGCAATTTTCAAAAGAAAATGATATCATATGTATAGTTTTGTTTCATGACGCGATGGAAAATGGAAAATAGGTCTATGCGGAATAGAATCACGAAAGAAGTGGCATACTCGAAAGGCTGTTGAAAAATATAGTTGAAATCTGGGTCAAGTTAAAATTTATTACATCAGAGATATACGGGAATTTGTGCATTAAGTTGCACTTCGGTCTGCAACTGCGTGCAATACATTGTCATGAAATGATCCGCAATATCATGCAAATTATTTGGTAATTGAATGGGATTAACATTCCAAATAATTGGCCTATTTACCTATTGCACTTCCCCTCATCACAGAGATGATTTTGCATAGAATTAATTATAAATATAAGAGGATTGTAATGGTGGATCATACATATTTCATTAACTATTTTTCTATGAAATCTAATTTAGAGATGCCAGTAAATTAAAATGAAACCAAATATTTTTTGGGGTATTTATTTTCATAAAATAGTTAAACCTTACTCTACTTACTTTGGAGTATGTATAAGCAACTCAGAAATTTGATACCTTTCCTGAGTAAGATATGAGCGTGAATTTAAATGGGAAGCAAAGGAATTATTTATTGTCCCCGATTACTTTTCCGCGATAGTTTCAATCGCTTCCAGCGATGATGGGTCATTATGATACCTCTCTCGGGAAAACAACCCTAGAGTTAAGTTTCTGTAATCCATTCCATGGACAAGACCGTAATGAATACTATTATTATTCCGCGCTAGGAAAATAACCCCGGTACCCAGAAACAAGCTTAAGTTCCTCTCTCTCTCGCGGAGGAAAGATTTTCAGAACTTCCTTCTGTTTGAAACAACCTCATGAAAGATTACTTTGCGGAAGATGCATGGCCTTGGGAGGATCCGAGGCAAAATCCAGCATTCAATCTAACCAACGAGGCCATTACTTTCAATATATGACGCAACAAGAGCTTTCACCGAAAGACGTGCCCTAAAAATTTTGAACCGGCGACGGAGGGCCGACGAGGGCCGGGGTAGCGGAAGAAGAAAGGAATGAAAAGAAGAAGGGGTTGATAGCGAGAGAAAGAGAGGAAAAGAGAAAGGGAGATAGTGGGGGTGGGAGGGTAAGAGAGAGAGGGACGAAGAGGAGGAGCCGAAAGAAAAATCCAAAAGTCTCCGCGAATACACTGACTGCCCCCTCCCCTCTCTCCCACCCATGACCCTTGCATCCCCCTCTTCGTCGCTTATTTTTTAACCATTAATATCTGTCTCACTTCATTTCTTTGTTATCTCGGTGCTTTTCTTCCCTTACCCCTCCGACTCCGCATCTTCTCCATCGCAGTTTTTTTTTAACACGCCCGTCGTCCCATCCTTATTCTCTCCATCCGCATGCCCTTCTTCTTTCCTTTTCTCACAGTTCCTCTCCTGTTGTCTCTTCCGATTGCCCGCTCAGCCATCAACTGTTTTCCACCCCATTTCTTTCTCTCACTCTCTCTATCACATTTAATTGAGCACCTGCGTCACCTAATGGTCACACCTCATTGCTTCCCCTGATTACGTTGGAGTTGATTGCGAAGACATTGCTCGCCACGCTTTTTCTTCCACGGGTCGCCTGTAAGAGCATCTCAAAGTGTCACGGGGCGGATCAGAACACGAGGACGACTTTCAGTGAGTGAAAAATTTACATCCTTAAAACAACCAATTATCCAGATCGAATTCTTTCCCACGAAGTTTTTTTCAAAATGATTCACCTGGAAGAATATATGACCATTCAGATATATGTATAGTCCAAAATATGGGTTTTCACTAAACCCTTAATTTGATCTCAGAATATTTTAAATTCCTTTAGCCATGCGTCATTGTGCTACTTATTTCAATCTGTGTTCACTTGCATTCCTCGAGAACACGCTATTTAGTCTATTTAAATAATTCATTATGCATTTTTAACAATATAGATGAATTAAACGTTTTATATTAAACGTATTCACACCAGTACATACCCTTTGAAAACAATTAACTTGGCAAGGAGACCCTAATTTTAACTTACAAAAAATTAAACAGAAGAATTTCCCTACGCAATTGGCACCTAAATTGGTGTAACTACCAGTTTTATCATTAATAGTCTTTAATCAAAGTCTCCTCCAACAGGAAGGAATGTTAAGTATTACACTACAAAGAATATTTTGGCAAACGTGCGAGCGGAAAAGAGCGAATTGAAAAGTGTTTTATTTCCTGAGAAAATCTAGTGCCGTAGTACAAATAGATTTGACTGCAGAGGAAATTCTAGAGGACTGTTTCAAAGTACAGAAAGGAAAGGGAAAAGAGGGAAGCAGAGAATATGAGTGAAAAAGAATAGTGAAACAAAGGAGTCGCTCAGAAAAATAGCTTTAATCTGAGGAAGGGAAAGAGGAGCGGGAATGTTCATCTCAGGTCAAAGGAGTAATTATTATTATTAAGTAATCTACCGGCTAAGGTAGGTTTTAGATGGACTTGTCTACCAAAATAAATATTTTGTGACACCTAACAAAACACAATCCAGCAGCCATCTCTACATCAACTCCTTATTCATCTCTGTGTATTTCCTCCCTTTCTTCATTTAATCCTACATCCCTATCCTGTTCCGGCCCTTCATTGTTTGCCTAACATTCTCCCCTATATTACAGTATTTTACATCTCACTGACGATCAATACGCCCTTCATCAGTTTTTTCTTACTAGTTATTTCTCCCTCTCTAACTTCCTTATTCACCTTCTCCATTCTTCTCCACACCCACATTTCAAAAGCCTCCAAACTACGTCAATCCTCCTGCTTCAGTGACCACGTTTCCGCGCCGTATATAGCTGCGCTCCATATCAGAGTATTTACGAGTCTTGTCTTAACCTCCCTACTCAATGTCCTCGTCATTAACTCCCTCTTCCTTGAGAAAGCCTCCTTGCCTAGCGCAATTCTCCTCCTTACGTCCCTACCACTTTGACCGTATTGGTCCAAAACACTTCCAAGATATGTAAACTGTTCTACCTGCTCTATTTTTTCCCCGCCTATCTTAATATTTAGCTTAGCCTTTTTTTTCTGGAAAATCGCATAACCTTTGTTTTATTAATATTGATTCTCATCCAATATTTATCGCACTGAACCTCCAATTCACTCAGCAATGCTTGCAACCCCTTGGCTGACTGAGCAACTAATGCTTGGTCATCAGCAAACCTAACCGATTTTACGAATTCCCATCCGACTTTCATTCCTACCTCCAGTTCTTCCCATGCCTCTTTAATCATTTCCTCCACATATACGTTGAACAGAACCGGTGACAATGGGCAACCCTGCGTTACCCCTCTTCCTAACACTACCCATTCGGACTCTCCGTCCCCCACTCGCACCTGAGCAGTCTGATACATGTACAGGTTGCGGATTAGCCTCCTGTCCTTCCAATCTATTTCTATTTTTTGCAATATACTCAGTTTTTCCCAATTCACTCTATCAAACGCTTGTCTGAAATCTACGAAACAGGAAAATACTTCCTGATTGTATTCTATAGTCCTCTCGATTAGTGATCTCATTACTGCAATGGCTTCACAGGTACATCTCTCCTTTCTAATCCCTAACTGATTATCCCATTAGTAATCACTCGCTTTGTTCTCCATCGTTTTGTTGATGATTCAGAGAACCACCTTAGCTGCACGGGAAATCAAACTTATTGTTCTGTATTTCTCAAATGACATATAGCCTTTATATTTTTCGGAATAGGATATAACAATTGTTTCAAGATGTCTTTCGGCTAGATTCCTTCCTCATACATGCTAAGAATCAGTCCATATCGTCTATTGCTACCACAATTTCTTAAATCTTTTTGTAGTTGCGCAGGAATATTGTCTACCCCCATGGCTATATTTGTTTTCATCTCCATCAATGCTCTTTCTATCCCATCTTAGAATATGCCTGGACCTCTACGTAGTATTCTCTTTCCATGTCTAACCTTGCTGGCCTTTTCTTTACCAGACAGTTCTTCTTTATGTATTCCTTCCATCACTCCTGGATCTTTTCTGTTTAAACTGCTATCTTACTCGACGCATATGTAAATGTTAGCACAGATCTTCCCTTCTTACTTCCCGATAGTAATTTAGACCTTGGAAAGACTTTTTACTCCCCTAAACGGAAGAGTATGGCGAGGAATATAACACAGAATTCCCAATTCACTCTATCAAACGCTTTTTTGAAATCTACGAAACAGGCAAAAACGTCCTGATTGTATTCTATATTCCTCTCGACTAGTGATCTTATTACTGCAATAGCATCACGCGTACCTCTTCCTTTCCTAAACCCAAACTGATCATCCCCTAAGTAATCATTTGCCTTACTCTCTTACTATGAAATAGGTATAAGGAAAGGGGATAGGAAATTTCTGTTTGAATGAATATTTGTGCGCCGTATGGCGGGATTTTCAAGTTTGAATGTGTTTGGCCAATGTGGCTCGTCTCTTCTTCTGGCTATGCGTGCCATGAAACGCACCGTTTCTATCCTTCATAATATCATATGAATGCTTTTCTACTATCCTTTCCCCTTCTTGTGTCCCGTCTATTTCTCCTTTGGTGGGTGAAACAGCTCCATAACGCCATCTCTCGGGCAACATCTATCGGAGCACTTTGGCGCTTTATAAGATCGCAGATCTCAAGGTAAATCAGGTTTCCTTATTAACTCAAGAGGTAGAGCATCCGCCCGGAAGGTCCGTGGTTCAAATCCCGGATAAGGAAATATTTTTACTTTCGTGATCTGCTCAAAAACCGCCTTCCCCACATGTCCTGTGTTCGCCTATTATGTGTTTTTCTATCCCCTTTCCTTATACCTATTTCTGTTTGAATGAATATTTGTGCGCCGTATGGCGGGATTTTCAAGCTTGAATATATATATATAGTTTTGTTTGGAGTTACAAAATATTTACTTGATAGTTGTGTCCATCCAAAAACCTACCTTAACCAGTAGATTACCTAAAAATAATATACCTCATACATACCATATCCCTCAGTCTTAACTAATCTTCCGTAGAAGATGGAGTTCGAGTCCGTCGAAATTATCAAGATATTACAAGCGAGTGTTCCTTCTGTGTTCTCATGTTGTGTGTTGCTGTCTTATGTTTTTTGTTCAACACTTCCGTGTTACTTCGAAAAAATCGTATATATATAGAATATGTATATATATATATATATATAATGGGTTATATTCATATATATATACTTACGTATATATATATATATATATATATATATATATATATTCAAACATATATATATTAAAAATGAAAACATGCTTATATTTGAAAATGGAGTTTGCATATTGATACGTTTTGTAACAAAAATCCAAATATTACTTTATAATTTTTATAAGAATGAATATAGTGTATAATTTATTCTAAAAATTACTCCTGATCTGGAAGCAATTTTTTCATATATTAAATTTTCAATAATGAATGCTTTAGTAAATTAAGTAGGTAAAATGTACTGGCATAGTAGCATGTAATCTGCATAGTAAATATGACTGTAAAGCGAAAACTTAAGGAGAATGATGCCAGGGAATAAAATCAATATAATGTGTAGGAAATATAAAGGCTATTAGCAAAGAATGTTACAATTTGTAAAATTCCATATATGTTTTACGAAACATTAAATAGTGTATCTTCTCTTTGTAATATGCAGAGGTTTACAAAGTAACGCCTAGAAGCATTCTTTCTTTTTGGTGGGAAATCGACGTCCCCCATATTAGCTCCCTATGCCGGTTGCTAAAATAGTTTTTCCTGGATTAACTTCAGCAAACATTTCGCCCCGATCTCGTTTGACTGATCCAGAGCTATTGAGAGCTACTCAGGGCAATCGGCATATCGATTAGCCCATCAATCCCGAGAGTCCTATTCGGTCGGGAAAGTTAAAGAGCTAACAACAGGAAGTAAGCGAATTCCAAATCCGTTTGGCCCTTAGATAAGTAATGATTAAATGGAATAATAAAGTAATCGACAAGAACTTAGGTCATAACAAGTGACGTAATAGATGATCTAATGGTTATTTGTTAACGTAAAAATGACGCGTATCGATTATTGACACGTAATTGTTCCTTGTATATCAGTACTACTTATAAGGATTAAAATGCTTCACTTTAGGATTAAATATAATTGGCTAGTTTTTACAGCCTTCCTAAAGCGATCAATTCTGAAGATGTGTTAAGTATAGCGCTAGCAGAAAGTCTATGGATTAAATGGATATTAGGCAACGCAAACATTATGACGACCGTAATTCAGACTGCCCTCTTCAGCGAGACTATAAGTACTGCTTACAATTAAATCTATTGACGCGTCCGTCAAAATAAATTGAACTCAAGACAAACTCATTTCATATCGGATTGTCAAGCATTTCCCCTTCCACTTAACTACCAGAAAACAGCTAAAAATGTAAGAACGAAAACATTTGAAAACAAAGAGATGTATTGGGAACAAAGTACACGAACGGTTACGAGTACATATACCAAGTTTGGGAACGCAAAAACAGAGATGACGAAAACCCCAGGAGATTTTTTCAAAAAATAAACCGACTTAATTCACAGCCAAAAGATGATGATGGGATGAATAAAGGTGCAATTAAAGACAGCAAGGATTCGTGAGAAATGAGGAATGGAGATATTCGTGTGAAGAAGAGAGAAAGAGAGACCGAGATAGTAAGAGAGCGTTGAACGAAGGCGGGATATTTAGAGTGAGAGAGGCATGAGAGTAGATCTAAAAATACAGTGACACGCTTGTAAAGAAAATGAGTTTCCTCTTTTTCGTGTTTGGAGTGAGCGAGTGCAAGGGATGGAGGGGTAAAGAGAGAGAAGGGGTCTCAGAGGCGTTGTGAGTGTGGAGAGAGAAAGGAAACGGGTGAAAGGCAGTTTTGTGGACTGTTGAGGAAAGAAGAGAAGAGAAATGAAAGGGAGAAATTGGGAAAATACCGGGGAAAGGGGATTTTGGGCAATCGGAGTGCGAGATAAAGAACAGAGAAGGAGAGAGTATGGAGAAAGAGACGTAGAGGATCAAAGACGAAAGAAATCTTCGAAAAACGTTTTATCGTGGCAAAGAAATACAAAGCGCTTTCCCATTCCACCTTCAGGTGGGAGAGGGGGATCGGCCCACCATATCTCAAGGGAAATACTCCCACCCTTCGTCCTTCCTTCCCCGCCCCCTAGTGCCTCCTCCTCCCCCCTCGGAATCACCTCCCCGTATCCATCCCTCATGCCCTCCATAGCTTTCTCCTCGCGCCGGTCTCCCATTCCCCACTCCCTGCTGATTTTTCGGGTGCAGCGTCCTGGCGGACGAGCAGCGTGCCACCGACCATCCTCCCTTCCCTGCGAACACCCTTCTTGCCTCGGAAACTCCTCTTATTGCCTCGAACCAAGGCTTAAAACACTGGCCTATACTTCTACCCCAGAGGCCCCGTCCCCACAACTCCCTCCCACCTCCTCCTCCGCCGCATAAGAGTAAGAGGAAGACCCGTCTCCCTTTTCCTCCTTAACCAACAAACACACTGCCTACACACACCCGTCCGTCGCTTCAACCCTCCTGCGGAAAAAATATAAAAAAAACCATTGCCCTCAAACTCCCCTACCCCAACAACTTAACTCCCACCCAACTCTTCCCCTCCGCGTGCAATCGTCCTCTTTATATCAAGGTGGAGGCCGAGTGCCGTGGATATCTTTTCCCCGCTACGCCACCAAACCCCCCACGCTCTCCCTCTCTCCATCTCCGGCTCACCTTCACCCTCCCCCACAACAACCGGCCTCCGCTTCCCTTTGCCATTCGTCCCTCGAGACTTGATTCCACTACTTGGAGAAACTTGGTTACGCCCTTGGGTTAAGGGCCCCTTGGGCAGGGGGGCAAGGCTGGGCGGTGAACGGGGGGGAGGCAAAGCGGTGGTGGAGGTAGGGTGGGGGGGAGACCAAGCGTTGGAGCCAGCGAAGGGAGGGAGGGCAGTTGGTTACTCTTTGAGGGAAGAGGAGTCCGGAAGAGAGCGAGGAGTCTTGGGAGGGGAGATTTAGAAGAGGTTTCGAGTGGCGAGGGTGGCGGCCCTTTTAGGTGGTGGGGAGATACGTTCGGAGGAAGGGAAGGAGTTTGGGGCTCTCAAAGGCGTAGGCGTGGCGGGGAATACGGAAAGGGTTTAGCCGAGGGAGGGATTCAAACCTTCCTTCAACCCTCTCACCCTTCTGACGGAATGGATTTTGAAAACGTGGCACTGTTGAGCAGGGAGGGGACTTAAGATAGATAGAGACAGAGACAGAGGGAGGAAGTGACAGGATGGGTAGGACGTCGGGAGAGGACAGGATGGGCTTTGGGAGAGAAACGCGATAAGAGATACAAGGAAAGATTCTCATACGATCAGAGAGTGTTAAATAAACAGCAAAGTTCATTCCGGATGATCCCAGTCGAAATTGCTATGATTTCTCAGCTGAGAGATATGTTGGGGAGAAATAGTTTTCTCTTCGAATGTCTCCGTGTTCTCTGCATCTCTTCCAACGGGTTCTTCTGCACGAAAAAACTCTTTGTCGCATGGAAAAGTAATTTTCCGCGCCGCTCAAAATCGAAACGGCGAAAGGAATGAACAAATACGCGCCACCTCTCTCTGTAAAGTCTAATATATCTCCACCACTCCGCTCCCAACGCGACCCCGTCTCGAACAAGCATCTCAGCTTCTAAACACGGTATTTTGAGGGAAATACCTTGAATTCTCTTCAAGGGATACAACCGAGTTTTATAATCCCTTCATATTTTATGGATTGTTTTCTTTCGATACAGCAAAAGTGACAAAGCGTCTCCATTTTTTTCAAGAAAAAAATTCCAAAGGTCTTGCGTTTCCAGCTAGAACTCAACCCACTGGGTAGAGATGGTTGAAATAGGTTTGATTCCAACATAGATTTCATGAAGTAATATTGTCTGCACAAACGATTTTAATCAAGATTGTGTCCGCTGATTTAGCGCGATAAACCGACATACATCTAATAAAATAAAACAGGTACTCGATGAAGGTGGATCGATCATCTTTGGTTTCTTATGCGAGATTCGTTCTGAAGTTGTTCTACCCTGTCCGTGCAGGGCATCAATTTCAGAAATGAAAGAGTGGCCATGAAATAAAAACATTGAAGAATATGAACGATATGTCGTCATACAGTAGGACGCCGAACCAATGTCATAAGGAATTGTGTGTATGCATTTGTCATCATGTCATGAGATTCCATTTCCCCTATAAGTAAATGTTACGCAGCAATATCATTCTTACTTTTTTATTCTTTTCCCAGCTCATTTTTTCATTGTAGCCAGTTAAAAGTAATTCTTTTCACTCTACCGTTTTCAAAAATGACGGAAAGCTTCAACCATTAGGTTGTTAATGGAAGATTTCTTTCAAAGTATAGAGAACATATAATATTTATATATATTTTTTTATAAATAAATATATATATTTATAATTAGGTAATCTACCGGTTAAGGTAGGTTTTCGGATGGACACAACTATCAAATAAACATTTTGTAATTCCAAACAAAACCCAATCCAGCAACCTAATCTACATCAGGTCCCTCTTCATCTCTGTATAAATATACATATATATATAATAATTGTATAATAAATAAATTAATAATATTTAATAAAAATATAACATATTATTTTAATATATATATACATTAAAAAAAGCTATTTTCACATTATATATTAGGTAAAAAATAGCTTAAAATTATCGATAGCTGGAACTATTATTTTTTTAATTGAATGGGTTAATGAGGAAGGTCACTATTTTGCTTTTGAAAATCCAGCAAAAATTTTAGCTTGAAAAAATACAGCTAGGCCACATACAGGTGCTATGCTGTAAGTGCTATGCATTAAATTCTACCGCGTGGCGAACTTCAGATAAAAATATACATAAATGAAATATATCAGATAGTTCACAAAAGTTCAAAACTTTGAAAAGAAAACTAGTGGGCTTCTTCAACTTTTCAATTAATGTTATCTGTATTTTTATTAATCGAGAACAAACTAGATGCAGAGTGCTAGATATTTTTTAAAGTACGTAAATTAATTTCAAGAAACTGTAATAGTAACTTAAACGGAGTCACCCGCTATGTGTGCATTATAATGCAACCATTTCAGAGAGTAAAAATCATTCGCCTTGACCGGGATTCGAACCCGGATCCCTCGATATCCGGCCGAGTGCTTTAACCAATTAAAGTTAAAGCTGGTTAAAGCACTCGGCCGGATATCGAGGGATCCGGGTTCGAATCCCGGTCAAGGCGAATGATTTTTACTCTCTGAAATGGTTACGTAAATTAACTTTATCCCATCATGTTTTTTCAAAGCTCACTTCGGTATGCTCACACATAATTTTAACAGAGCATTAGGCATCCGTAACACTAGAAAATTTGGAAAAATTAGGTATTTAGGCAATATTCTTAACTAAAAGGTGATGAATTCAATAAAATTACCGTAATTCTGAATCATATCGCATGACGATTTTTAGAAAAATAAAAAGATCCGGCAATACTTGTTTTTTTGAATTTGCAACACTAAACACACAAACTGTTACTTTGGCGTAATAGTTACGAATAAATTGCAATCAATTATTTAATAATAAAAAAAGTGTGTTTTTCAGACCATTTGGTGTTTGATAGAAATGAGTAACTAACCTGCATGACTTATACGTTCGACATTTACCGAGGGTCATGCTCCACAAAAATAAATAGCAAATACAACGTCATTTACATCTGTTTTACTTTGACTGCGAATCCGAGAGCGGAATTTATCGGAAGAAATTATGGAAAATAATATAAAATTGCTGCTTATATTCTTTAAGGTAGAATATCTGCACAAATATAATGAGAATTTGCAAGTCAAAAAGTAGCTGGCACACTGAGAACGTGAAACGTTTGATACACATGTCGCGTCATGTTGCACGAATTCCAGGGAAAATATGGTGAATTTTTTGTCCTCCCGAAAAGAGAATTTCAAACTTGAATCACGAATCAGTCCTCGTTTTCGCCAATATTTGCCTATACGCCGTTCCCTCGAGGGATGCGGACTGTTCACCCCTTTCACAATAGAGCTCAGTAAACAGGATTCAATACTCTGTCACAGTAAAAAAAATAGGACAAAAAGAAGATGATACCTACACTCCAGTAACAACTAGAGAGGTTGTCTATTTCTTAGTACTTCCTGTTTGTTTGAATGCAATATAGTGTCTTTTACAGTCGGATCGTGGAAATGTCCCGCGGGATTTCCTGAAAAATTTATGGAAGGCATTTTGAATTAACATTCGCTGATGGAGGATACACATTATGAGTTTCCCCATTATTCCCTGCTTTGCTTTGATTCGATAGGCGACTGCAATGTGAACATCACATGTGAATACTTAAATGCCTTAAGCGCACCAGTTTCTAACTTGATGCTTAGGGACACGACTCATCGCCGATAATCCTCGATTCCACCTGACCGGCTTCGGAAATGCTAGTTCTACATGCTGACACTCTGAGGGGAGATGAAATTACATGAAGTCATGCAGTTTGCCTTACTGATTCCAACTTGAGAATTGGTGCATGAATTCAATCAAAACAGTGAGCTTAAATCCGAAAAATATTTGGATCATGCTTTCTCATTACGATTTCCGCTAATAAATAATTTGTTGGAAAAAATATGACGATTGACGTTTTTCTCATAATTACATTATGTTACTTCTTTTTCTTTCGATAATTTTAAATATAATCTTCGATAGTTTAATTATTGATATTGATTGGTGTAACTTTTATTATCAAAGGTATACATTATTTTATTCAGGAGCAAATGTTGTAATGCACGAAAGTATTAATTCCATAACTAGAACTATTAGTGTACCTATTGACATATACCTATTGACTTTTATCTCCTTTGAAACGGTTTGATTATGTCCAAACACCTTTCCAAATACGAAAATATAATTTCAAAACATGTTTTAATTTCGCCTAATAAGTTATAAACATTGTCTCTTTTTGGAATTTTTATTCGTCAGTACATTCTCGTAACGAACTTTTGATACTTATTTCAGTATCTTTAAAAGGAATCGCGGCATATTTAAAGGTAGAAAATGGGTTTTTACCTGAAAACAGTAGTAATAAAAACTAAAATTAACAAAACCTAGGATGCCCAATGGCAATTCAGTTTTTCTGAAAATTTCCTTCTAAGTATACTGCATGAAAAACGTATATACACCTCTTTTCCAAATTAATGAGTAAAAAACCCTGGTCCAAAAAACTGCGACATTTTGCATAACTGTTGTCGGAGTTCTGAAATTATCCAGAAAAAAATAGACAAAGGAGAGAAATTTGATTCTGACTAACATCAGAAAAATTTATTGATTAGATTCTAGTCTTGTAAGCTTGTAGGAGAATTTTTTCTCACAGCGCCGACTTTCGAAAAAATTAAATTAAGTACAGCTACTCCACTCCTTGGAAATACATATACGAGTAAATAAACTGTTTCCATTATATCGGTAGGAACTCTTACGAATTTTTCCGGCTTATTCATGGAGCCATTTTGGCAGTAAAGCCCAAAACGTTTATTAAAAAAATAAGTAGCAAAGAGAAACCTTCATCATCCCATAACATTACGCTAAACAGGGACACTCTTAAAATAATCATCAACCTGTATTCTGATATAATATATATCAAACCACCACGAACAGTTTATCATCGCAATAACTTTTGAGAAGCAAACACCCATCAACCGAGTGTAAGTCTTCAACTGCCTCATTGCAGATAAATATACGGAAAATAATTCAAAATTCAAAAGTTACCCTTCTGAAACCACTGATTTATCTTTTTTACCCATTTCCGTTGTTAGTAGTCATGCAATCTAAGGGTAGGTAAGCGTTATTTTGCTACCGAATTCCCTATTCTTATTACGATCACCATAAAAATTATATCAGTATTGATTATGAGTATTAGTCTAATTTAAATTAAATTCTAAGAACATGACAAATAAAATCAGATCAAACGTATCGCGATAATATGCTACAAAATAACCGCAATTGGAGAGTATTAGGAACAACCAAATCAAATGTGTGGCGAGATAAGGGTTTTCCCGAGGCTGCAAAGATAGAAAATACCTAACGTCGCAAAATTCATCAGTATGCTCAGCGAATCACCTGATGATGATTGGAACCAATTTCATCGTAATTGAACTCTTTTTTATGCAAATTAGAAAGGTCCTTCTCTTTCATATTGTGCAGTCCCGCATTATTCTCCGGTCCACCAGCAGCCACTCATCGGAAAGAATCGCTGCAATTTATTCTATTCACGATCCGGAACCACGGTAGAAATTTATTACGACGGGTATCAGTTTTTGCCCCTGTGAATTTTCAAAGTAAAAAGAAAACCATCGAAATAATATATATTCAGTACGCTAACCAGCTTATCGCACCATGGAATTGAATAGTTTATAATATTCTTTTTCGGTTATGCATACACCTTATTTGATTATCGAGCCGTAAGTTAATCGGAAATCGGATTGCACTTGTTAAGCAGGATATCACGGTGCGAGAGGTCGCATTCGCTACAGTGTTGAGATGAAGTTCCGTTGAAGATCTTTCACTCACTGATAGCCTTAGTTTTTCAGAAACATAATGACACGGCCACCGACGCACGAACGAGGAGAAGGTAATTTCACTAACAACGGCGGAGACCGGCAAGGTGCTTCACAGCTGGATGCGTTTTTCTTTGCTTAATTGGACGATTAGTGGACTGGGAAGAGGCATAAAAGAGGAGGAACAAATAATTTGAGACCAACATTTCCCCGGTGTTTTTTTAACTAAGCGTTTAAGTGTCGTCGATTGAGACCTATAGACCAGTACGAGAAGGACTCCGTCCATCTCTTGGCATCATTTTTAAAACTAACCTCTTTTTCTCTCAACCGAGTGTTTGTTTTCTAACCATAGGAGATTTTTATCGCTCTCATGCATGTGCGGACCCCTACTCTAGTGTTGTTAAGCCTTCAGGCATGAGGGTTACTTTTGTAAGACCAAAAACCGAAAATGTTTTTCAGAGATTAATCTTTCTGTAAATGCTCATGCTAATATTTATTAGTTATTATGGTCCAAAACACTTCCGTGATAAATAAACTGTTCCACCTAGTTTTTTCTGTTTTAGTAACTATTTTCTAGTTTTTACAATCCTATTTTAACGTTTAACTTAACCTTTCTCTTTCTGGAAAACCGCATAACCATTGTTTTATTTAATTTTTTTCTCATTCCATATCTATCGCACTGACTTTCCAATGAACTCAGAAATGTTTGTAAACCCTGGGCTGTCTGACTAAAAACGAATTGATCATATACTACAAACCTAACTGATATTATGAATTCCCCTACGTAGTTCTTTTCTTTTCCACGTGGATCATTAAACATATACTCCACATAGGCGTTGAGAACCACAGGTAATTATGGCCACCCCAATCTGACTCCTCTACTACACTACACATCACAACCTTCCCTCCGCCATTAGCACCCAAGCATTTTTAGACATGTATTGGTCGTGGATAAGTCGCCTATCCTAAAAATCTACTCTTATTTTCCGCAATATTCATTTATTCTACCCAATCTATCGCATAAAATGCCTTCTACAAATTTACTAAGCAAACAAAAACATCCTGATTGTAGACATTTCTCTGTTTTATTAACCTCACCACAAATTTCAATAAACTGCGGGAGATGCAGTAACAAATTGTTGCAATGATAACCTCACCACTTCTATGGGATCACGCGTGTCTCCCCACTTCCTAAATCTAACTGATCATCCCCGAAATAACCATTTTCTCATTTTCCAAATCTCCAATTGATTATTTGAAATATGCGAATATTATTCTTATTATATTTTGATTAGGATTTAAATAGCCACATGCAGAAAAATAATATACCCCAAGAAGTGGAAAACTTGTGATTTCCTGAAATTATTATTATTATTATGTAATCAACCAGTTAAGGTAAGTTTTGGACGGACCCACTATCAAATATTATATTAGATAATATATTGTGTTTCTCCTAAGAAAACACAACCCTACATCCTACTCTATAACAGCTCCATCTTCCTCTCCGTATACTTCCTTCCTCCCTTCATCCCGTCCAACATTCCTATTTTATTCCTTCCCTTTCCTCAATTGCCTGACATTCTCCCTTCTATTACTGTCTTAACATCCCGCTGCCGATCAATACGCCTTTCATCCATTTCTCCTGCCTCCTTATGAGGTGTCCCAAAATCCCTTCTCCTTTCCCACCGTAACTAGAACCTCTCCATTTGTTTTCCATTTGGTCCATTTCACCTTCTCGATCCTTCACCATACCCATATTTCAAAAGCCTCCAATCTACGTCTTTCACCCTGTTTCAATGACCATATTTCCGCACCTTACACAACTACGATACATCTCAAAGTTTAGACGAGCTTTTTCATAACATTCTTACTCAACGTCCCTGTAATTAATTCCTTCCTCTTTGTGAAAGCCTCCTTGCCTAGAGCATTTCTTCTCCTTATGTCCCAACTAATTTGAACGTGTTGGCCCAAATCACTTCTGAGGTACATAAATCGTTCCAGTTGCTCTAGATTTTGCTCACCTATTGTAATATTTAACATAGTCTTTTCCTTTCTGGAAAATCGCATAACCTTTGTTTTATTAATATTGATTCTCATCCCATATTTATCGCAGTGAACCTCCAATTCACTCAGCAATGCTTGCAACCCCTTGGCTGACTGAGCAACTAATTCTTGATCATCAGCAAACCTAACCGATTTTACGAATTCCCCTCCGACTTTCATTACCACCTCCAGTTTTTCCGAATACGTTGAACAGCACCGGTGATAACGGGCAACCCTGCCTTACACCTCTTCCTAACACAGCCCATCCGGGCTCTCCGTTCCCCACTCGCACCTGAGCAGTCTGAGACATGTACAGGTTGCAGATAAGTCTCCTGTCCCTCCAATCCACTCCTATTTCTGCAATACACGCATTATTTTTCCCAATTCACTCTATCAAACGTTTTTTCGAAATCTATGAAACAGGCAAAGACGTCCTGATTGTATTCTATATTCCTCTCGATTAGTGATCTCATTACTGCAATGGCATCACGCGTACCTCTTCTCGTACGTACGTTGAACAGCACCGATAATAATTGACAGCCTTACCTTACACCTCGCTCTAATACTGCCCATCCGGATTCTCTGTTCCACACTTGCACCTGAGAAGTCTGAGAGATACAGGCTTCAGATTAGCATCATATAACTCCAATATATTCCTATTTTCTGCGATATACTCATTAGTTTTTCCCAATTTACTCAGTCAAACGCCTTTTGGAAATCTACGGAACAGGTAAATTTCTGTGAAACATCAAGATTGTATTCTATATTCTTCTCGATTAGTGATCCCATTACCGCAAAAGCAACGCACGTGCCTATCTCCTTCTTTAACCCAAACTGATCATCTCCTAGGTATTCATTTGGTTTCTTCACCATCGTTTTGTTTATGATTCTGATGGCAAACTTTGGCCGCCTGGGAAATCAAACGTATTGTCCTGTAGTCCTCACATGATGTAGCCTTTGCCTTTTTCGAAATAGGAATTAACAATGATCTCACCAGGTCTTCCGGCCAGATCCCTTCCCCATAGAGGGTACAAATCAGTCCATATAGAATCTTTCTCCCACATATTTCTAAACCTATTAGTAGTTCCGCAGGAATGTTGTCTATCCCCACGCCATAATTTGACTTAATCTGCTTAATTCCCTTTCTATCTCATCTTCTAGTATGCCTGGACCTAAGCTATCTTCAACTACTTCATATTCTCTTTCTATGCCTAATCTTGTTGCCCTATGTTCTTTGCTACACAGTTCTGATACATATTCCTTCCATCTCTCTTGTTTCACTTATGTTGCAACTATTATAATACCAGATTTATCTCTTACTGTTAACATAGATTTTTCGTCCTTACTTTCCATTAGTACTTCAACCTTCTTGTACGAATATGGCGCACCCTTCCTCTGCAAACTTTCAATGTCCTCACACTACGTCTTCAACTATGCTTCTTTTGCTTTATTTGTTGCTCGTATTAATTTATTATTAAACTCTTTGCCCGTAGTTATGCCTAATTCTGTGTTTAAATTCTTCGGTTTCCTTCTTTTATCCAACTATCCAATCATGTCATTCATGTCATGGTTTTCTTGTCCTTATTCTATTAACAGGTTAGTTTTACCAGGTTATTTGGTTTCTTTTGTGGGTTCCGATATCCCTTTTTGATATATATAATTTCCATATTTCCTCGACAGTACTCCGCTCTTTTCCCTCATTCATTATTTTCTCTACAGCCCGGTGGTAATCCTTCCTTGTTATTCTATATAACGATTCTACATTCCATTTCCTAACCCGCCACTCCGCCTTACCTTTCTGAATCGGACGTTACACTTCATGAGCTCTAAATTGTTATCATAGTCCGCATCCGCTCCCGGGAAACTTTGCAATTTTTATCATGCTGTTCCCAAATATGTGTCTAATTATAATATAATCTGATGCCTTTCTGAGTCACCTGGAAATTTCCACGTATAATCTAGAGTTGGCGATGCCTAACTTCTTTCTCCTGCAGAATTCAATTGCTTCCTTCCCGCGTTCATTCCTCGCACCTAAACCGTAGTCCCTCCCTTTATCACCAACTCTTCATTCGCCTATCTTCCCATTTCAATCCCCTTTTAACATCAAATGTTTCCCTTCTGAAATACACGCAATTATATCCTCTAACTCATCATATATCCTATCGACTTCTTTCTCCTTATGGTTGCTCGGTGGCATGAATACCTGAACAATGACCCTGTTCGTCGGCTCTGCTTTAATCTCTACGAGTAAGATTCTATCAGTTGCTTGCTCCATGTTGACTGCGCTTCTTTCTACCTCTTTATTTGATATTATGGCAACCCCTCGTTGATTCTCGTCCCCTCTGCTCTATATTACTCTACAACTATCACTCTAGTAATCCCGCTATCCTACGACCTCACCTCGCATAGACCTAAAATATATCTATTTCCTCTAACTATCTCTCGCTTAATATTCTCTAATTTTCCTTTTCTTAACATTGTCCTAATATTCTAAGCTCCTATTCTAACTAACTCGGTCTTCTTCTTTGCATCTCCTGTTCTGCTGCTGTCGAGTTTGCTTTTCTTTTTCCTGAAATACCCTAGTAAATTTAAGACAACATTACAGTATGCACTCCTGAATTGCAGAGGCATATGAGGTTACTTAGATGCCAGTAATATTTTTTTATTAAATCAAAGGTTGCATCAATTGAATTATTTACTTAATTTAATAAATTAAGTAAAAAATATTTTGCGTTTGTACCTCAATACAAGGAATACATTGTCACTACTTAATAGTAATTTGTTTCAAATAAATCGTTGTTGACAGAAAGACCTCTCTGTGTTTTACCGGAACCATGGTAATAAAAACACTACTGTTTAAAATATAATACATGTGCATTGTATCAACAACTAACTAGGGTAACTATTCACTTTGATGAAATTTGGCTTCATATAATTTTATTACCTCAGCAACTGCGTTAAAATTATCACCTATATACACGCAGTTGAGTAAATTGAAACAAATATGGAAATAAAAGAGGGAGAACTGCATTCTCAGTAATTAAATGATACCGATAAACATAGTAAAAAATCACGCCGACACAATCACACTCCAAATAATGCTTTTTTTGACCTCATTAAATAAATACTGCTATATCAAATGATCTACGGAATTTTCAGGAATTATTGAGCCATAGTAAGTTCTAAAAAGTAGAAAAGGAAGTCACCTTGGTCCGTTCTCACTCTCAACTTGCGTGTCGAAAAGAGAACACGCAAGTAGGTACTGTGCTCGCCAAAATGAACGCAAAGAGAGCCAGCTTAATGGTCTTCGCAAATAAAATGATAATGCTTGTAGTGGTTTTCTCTTCACTTTATGACGGTGATACGACAGGAGAACTAGTGGTTGCGCGGCGGCCATACACGTAAACCACAAATGGCTTTCTACCTAACTCTAGGATAGTAATCGCAACTAAACCGTGAGGTTCCGCTTGAGTTTCATAAATGTGACATAAACCGTGACCTATTTTAGATGAAAAATCGATGATTCTATTTTATATAAGGAATTACGATTATTAAAATAACCTCATACGATATCATGTACATACGTGTTCCAACAGGGATACTAAAATTAGTGTAGTCACAGATATTGCTACGGAATCGGTTGTATACGCGGCGGGGAACACGATCGTTAGCTAACGTGTATGTTGCGTGTTCGAATCCCGCTACGTGTTTGGGAACTCTGATCTCGCTTAATGGATAGAGGTGATATAAATTTACCGTAAAGTATTATCTCAGCTTTGAGAGCAATCGAATAATTCAATAGTTAAAGCTATAAAAATTATGTTTATTCTTTACTGATTCCCTAGTTATGTATTGCTAAAGATTCGTTAATAGAACCTCCCAAAATCATGGAACAACATAAAATATGAATATTATATTTTGAAATATTCAATGTGCTAATATACGTGGATATGAACTAGTTAGAAGGAAGTCTTGTTCTTGGATATGGAGTGCATTAAAAAATAGCTTTAGTTACTCACTGTTCTTACCTATACAAATACATAGGTACTTTATTTGTTGAATTCCTGGTTGATGAATCTTCTAAAGGAAACCTATTCCTACTCGGTCATATATCTCCGTTTATGCTGAAGGTATTGCCATGGGAAAATATATTTGTAAAATAGTACCAAGTTAAAATCAAAGATTTATAAAGCCTTCTCTAAACTCGCAAAGTCTAAACGAAATTTACTCAAATACATACCCTAAGAGAGGTGGAACATAATGAAAGTCAAAGAAGTAACTGAAAAGGCAACCCTTTACGGTTTCTTACGCGGTCTTAAATAGATAACGTCGAGTTACGAGCGGATTAAGTTTTCTCCCGACGTCCCAAGTTAATTTTTTGTTCCGCGTGCGTCACCGCCCTCGTGCTCCTCCCTTTCTCTCTTCCGCGACGATATGTTTTTGACTTCCGCGATTCAAGGCACGGAATCGCCGGAGCTGCCGGCGGTGTCGGCTCGGGTCGGGCACTTTCGAAGGGGGCGGAGAAGGGTCACGTCGACCGAGACCTCAAGCCGTCGGAAACATTTCTCCTCCATACCCTTCCTGTGCTCCGACCGCGGGGAGGACTTCCGCCCTGCCTTTACCTTCCCGGTCCGCGACCCTCTCGCTTCTTTCCTACCCATAATCCCTCTTTCCATTTCCCTCTCCTACCCCATTCCACCAAAAACCTCACGAGCACTCATAGCTTGCTCGCACACACACAAACCTCCTTGCGATAATAAATCCGCAGTAACACCAATTACACGCAATGTTTCATCAGATGATTTAATGAAAGATGTACTCAGCATTTTACACTCTTAGGGACTAGTAAAGTCACTAACCGTGTATCTGTAAGAAAACGGTCACGGATACGTTAACTTTGTTACAATTTTCAGAATTTTCACCTTTCCGGCAATATCTTAACAGCCTTCTTTGCCATGGACTCATCTCCCTGCCCATCTTGAAAAGACCGCCGACCTCTTCCCCCCGAACAAACACACACACACACAAATACAAGGGAAACACCACCCCACGCTCCACCCTCACCTCGCTTTAAATCGCACGACTGACCTTTGCCAAAACTTTGCCCTCTCCCCACCACACAAGTCCATTCCCTCTCTCCCACACCACATCACCAGTCTCTTCCCGAACCGCCGCCGGCCCACTCATTTCGAATTCGCACCGGCTTTCCATTCGCAGCTCACGTCGCGCGTACAAATCGCTCGTATCGAACGGCTCGTTTTCGGTCGCATCGCCTCTCTCTCTCTCTCCCAGCGCCCGCCGCCGAGTCCGAGTGGGTCCCAAAAACCCTTCCCCCGCCCCTTTCTGGAAAATACCGTCCACTCCCGTTCACCCCATGTTCTACCCCGTCCCTCAACCGGTTTCACCCACCCCTCCGTCCCACCGTTTCCCTTGGCCGCAAAGGTATGGGCCAGAGCGTGTCGGAGATCTCTCTTCTCGCGGCGCACTCCGTGGGAAACGAGAGAAAACGGATCGCTCCCTTCCGAGACCTTCATCTCCCGCGCATCGTCACGCCCTCCCTCTCCGTCCCCCTCCGCCCAACAAATCTGAGTTCCGTCCTTTCCTCCTCTCGCCCACACCACACGCCGTTCCACGTGACCGATTTCAAAAGTTCTCCTCCTCTTGCCGGACCCCTTTTCCACGGACGTCGGGTCACACATTCGGGAGCGCTCCCCTCCTCTTCCGCCGAAGTAAGTAAGTACTCCACCAAATCCGTACTGAGGTGGATTGACTGGATAAAAATGCATCACCTGATCGGCAATGGGAACCACGGGCGTTTCCACTTTACAATCTCAAAAGTTATCCAGGTCCCTTGATTCACGGTTAAACATCCACAACCGGGACGTCAAAACTTGTTAAAACTTGAGAATTTCACCTTAGCTGATCCACGAATGCAGCGGTTGGTAACGCGGACAATCAAAGGGGTCGTGTGATGCTGGAACGTCTTTCCAACTTCGATGGTGCCGATATGATAAAGTTGAGATTAAAATAAGTCTCCATCTTTCGTTTATCCACCAACCCTATAAACATAATATTTCCATGTGTAAATTTTCGGAATTGATGGATATTCAAAGAAGTAAGAGACATGTATACTTTTTTAATACACTTTAATTGATTTAATGCAAATGATTTCACCTCAAAAAGGTATTTCCTGGCATTATTCTGAAGAATGCATCTCAATATAGAGGAAATTCGGACAGGAGAGGGGGAGGTATTTGAAAGGAAAGAGGGGGTGGAAGAGAAGAAGGCGGAACACTGGACCTAAGTAAGGCTGTGGATGGGATAAGAGTTAACGAGCGAAGGACGCGCTTCGCCCCAGAAGAGGACCAACGTTGTATTGGTGCATGTGGGTTTAGTAACTTGCCTTTACTTTTAAAACTACTCTTTACTTTTAAAACTACGAGTGACGGGGTAAAGAGGGTGATTTCCTGGGCAACCCACGCCAAATCTTTGCTGGTAAATGCTCATAACAGGACATTTCAAACTAGAGTAATAAACTCGATGGTATCAGGCTTGACTACGTGGAAATCCATTTTTGAACGACAGAAGAATTAAATAAATTTTTGGGTAGGTATTTTCCACAAAACGTTTTATTTTGTACTACTAGTTTCAACGCATTGACGTCACCACCTGAGGATGTTAGTACGTCGGTACGGTACCCGAGAATGATACCAATCCATTAAATTAGTTGTGACAAATAAAAAAAAGTTTTGTTAAAATACCTGCTATTATTCTCACATTCCACAGGTATACACTCCCTACAAAAAGGTTTTAAAATGAATGCATTAGAGAAGAATGAAAATTCCAAAATGGGAATTGAATTAAAAAATAAGTACTTTATATATTTCCCTATAATTAAGATTCATTCCCACCTTTACATACCACTAATTCTTTTCCCGAAATAATTCACATCCTCAAGAACTTCTCGCCTTATTTATCCTCAAAGTTGTTGCTCCCTCCCCTACCTCAGTCGTCCGACCTTGGAATGACCTCGGCTGAGGGAAAACTCAAATATCTGGGTTTCAAAAACCATCCTTGAATCTGTGGATTTCCCAGACAATCATCTTCCCTCATCGAGTTTTTAAAGAGTAAAAATTGAACACTCCCACCCACATCCTTCCAACTGTCATCATCTTCCGGGACGAAGTGTATCCCTCGTCGTTTAAGGCTCAACCCACCGCCTTTCCTAGGTCAAGTTTTCTATCGTCTTTTTCGTTTTACCTCCAAATACCCCTCCCTCTCCTACCCAAGCTTTCCTATGACGAATGTTTCAGAATGTTGCTATAAGACGCCTTCTTCAGGGGATTAGGCTCGCATCAAATATATGGTATGGAAAAGTACCATTGCTGCTACTTCTCTAAAATCCGTTTTTATATTTGTCATGTGGCATTAACTAACTAAATGAGGGCAACAAGGCAGATGTGATTAAATTTGAAAAACAAAAACTTAGTATGCTCCAATAAATTTTATTTAAAACGACCAGTTTCGCCGAAAAGTGGACATAATCAGATCATCACTTGATAATGTCGTTGGTCATACGAATTCGGTCGTTTCAAACAACTTTCAATGGATATTACGAAGTTTTTATTTTTCAAATTCATCATGAAGTGTCATTAGGTTGAGACCAGTAATATAGAATTCAAGGTAGACTTGACACCAAAATGGAAATTATGCTACTGTTAAATCATTCCAGCATTCTTCAGGAAATCATAGTACATGTTTTGATTCCCGGAGTAGATAAACATTTTCCGGCTTATTATTCACTGTTAAAATATAATAAAATGGATCGACCATATTCTATGGCATTTAATATTTAATAGCTGTTAATAAACTGAAACTTGATTATTCTCGAAACTGAAGGCTCCAGTCAGATAATTCATCCCAGCATTCTTCAGGAAATCTAAAAGTACATGTTTTGATTCCCGAGGTAGATACATTTTTTTCAGGCTTGTTATTCATCATGAATTGACAGCGTATTCCAATATTTTCAGTGAAGTAACTCACGGTCACAGAAAAACAATCTTGTGGTCTTCCAAGTGATCAACCACTCATTCACCACTTGACTGAACTAACTTTGTTATCTGCTCACTGTTCTGCCTAATAGATCGCGCTTTACCCTAGACTTTTGAAAAAACACACCAAGTTGAGTATTGATAATACAAAAGTTTTCCCAACCCCAAGATTAGAACAAGAAATACTCGGTCAGTTATAATTTTCATTTGATGAATAAGTATCAGAAATATGGACAGAAAGAAATACCAATCTTTTAATTAATATGTCTGCTTATTGCCGAACTACGACCAAAATCAGTTTGTTCATCTGTTTAACGCACTCTACACAAATATGAAATAAATTCACTATAGAGTCAAGAGTTTTAAACTTATATATAGGCGTGGACCTTTATACTTCAGCGTTTTATTTTTTTTGCTTTCGTTTTAAATTTGACATTTTCCATCAAAGGTTTTTGGTGAAAAATGGTTTGAATGTAATAGTATAAATTTAAGTATAGACAGTGTTGGCGTTAAATGAGACTTAATACTTAAATCATTCAAGCGATCGAGAAAATATATTGAAGAACAGGAATTCCAAGCATCCTTCCGGCTTTCATGCTGTTTTCTTATGTTGAAACGGAGGTCATTCCCACGCATCCGCCACCCACATTCGAGCACATCAGATTTCCTCGAACCCAACCCAGCGGAGCCATTTGCCAATTCCGCCTCCGAGCTCGCGAGCCTCTTCTCGTCCTCGCCAGGCCTTGCTCGGAGCTTTGCATAACCAAATTCCATCCCCGTGACCCATGCGTCCCTCGACGCCCGAACTGAAGGCGGCCAATCTCTCCGATGCACCGATACGGGACCTACCCCAATCGCCCGAGACGGCTGAACCTCTCCCCACTTCTCCCAGCCTCCTCCTCTTCAGTCTCCTCATCCCTCGGAATAACACTCCATGGGTCACCGGAATAGCATTTGTATCCGCAATATTTCAAACCTAATCTTAAAATTTTGAGTGACCTCTGAATTCACGGATAGTGAAGGAATTAAGTGAAACAGTTTCTAATCTTCTAAAATTTCACCACGCCGCTTAGTACCTAAAACTAAAACCTACCTACTTATGTTTATATTGTGAAATTTTACTGTTATTTTAAAACTTTTATTGATTTAAATTTTTTACTCAACTTGTACTATAAATATTGTAAATAATGATCTGCTTTTAACGTTGACACTCAAAAATAAAGTGAAGTTCTTTTGCGATGCTCCTCTCGATACAGATAACTAACCAAAAAGCGCAGGGCTACCTATATCCGGAAAGACAAACGATGCATGGCTGCGAAATGAATTGCATTTGTGTTCTTATTGCTTCTTTACTGATGACCAAGCTTACTGACTTAAAAAGTCTACGACGGATGGAGTGGCCAAATCTATTAGTCACAATGCTTAATTAACAAACTATCGCTCTTACTTCAACCAGATTCTATTACCAATAACGAGAAATTTTAATGACTCATTAGGTTTTCGAAACCCCAAGACAATAAATATTTCAAGGAGTACAGTCTACCCCTATTTACAATTTTCTATAGGATATTAATATTCTACCAAACAAAAGCCTGCCTTGTAATTGGTCTGTTACGCAGGTTCAAAAGAAGTAATGTAAGAAAATCATATTTAGAGTTAAACGCCAGTTGATCACTGCACTGACCTATAGGGATATAAACTCACCGAATAATTCAGAGAAATATTGTTGAGTATGGAATTTAGGGCTAAGAGCAGAGTAGGGTTCCGGCTTGAATATGGTTCCCTTTTTTGGACTGTTTAATGCAAACAAATAGGAAATCCTTCATAGAAACGGAAATTGTACTGCTATGATTCCCTCATTCACTGAGTCGTTTTGGAAGAAGTTTCATATACATCAATTTCCAGCCAGAAGTCTTAATCCAAGAGCTTTAATTTTTTTCATTCATTGATACGATAATAATATACACGTATTTACATCGGTGACTGGCTACATTGGCGTAAAAATAGACGAAATTGGGGAAAACTTACACATATTTTCGGTGGTTCATCCCTCTCTGCATAAGTATATTATGTTATAGTCTTTAATGAAATAGGCAAGTAATGTATTGTATTGCTGTACGTTAGTCCTAAGATATTTAGGTGTTAATAGGTATTACAGATAGATATTAATAGGTATTAATTTTATTGTTTTTTATGCATAATCTGTGAAATTTATTTGTACGTTTAATATTGTATGTGACGAGGGGTTAGGTGGTAGAAGAGACTTCATAGTCTCAATATCACCCCTAAATAAAGACGACTACCAATCTCTCCACAATCTATCCATCTCCGCATCAAACCAGAAGGTACTGTTGGTCGAAACAAAAGTCATGATGTGTGATTTTGTGGTATGATGATCATTTCTGAGATCACAATTGGTATACAAAAGAAAATACTCTTATTCTCTCCTGAAAAGCATGAATTCATTCTTTGTAGTACTTAAAACAATGGAATACCCCTTTATATAATGTGAACATCTTTAGAGATTTACATGCACGTCCAACTGTAATGTCATTTCTCAGATATTTTTGCAACCATTCCCATGATGACCAAAATATACATTTTCAATCAATCAGAACGTAACTACAATAAAATAAATAGTCGTCAAATGGTGGTCGTATGCTGAATTATTCGTTTAGATATAAGCATTTACAGCTATTTTCCCGATGAATTTTGAAATTTTGGGAAATAAATTCTTTAATCATATAATTTTATCTTGCAAAACGGGTACTTGAAAAAACAAAATAGATCCTACATAAATGCATTATTTTTTGATTTTATCTAAATTGGCCACAATTTCGGAGTTGCAATAAAATAATTATCCATTTCTTAATGGCTCACTTGAGTCACTCGATGTTGCATTACCTTCATTGTCAATTATTCTCAAAGTACATGTTTATCTAACTCCACTGACTTAAAAGCTATGGGTGAGGTTATGACACTCAAAAATCAGTCTACCATGGCACCTCTCAATCTACTCATATATCTATATATAACTAAGATTATTTAAAACTTAGTGTGTCTGTTACTAAATTTTGTAGGGATTTAAAGTTAAAAGATAAATTGTGCTATTGTACCTACTAAATCATTGTTGGTATGTGGTGTGGATGGCATTACGAGGTGTGTTTCAAAAGTGAATGATGCGTTAACGGGACGCGCTTTCGAACGGTATATAGTATGACATTTGAAGAGTACGTGATTATGGACGGTGCGCAGCATGTTCTCGAATGGTGTAAATTTAGCTCACGGGTGATAGTTAATGTAATAATGTAGTTGGTAATCCTTTTAGTGTCATTGCATATAAGAGCTTTGTCTATCTGTTCTTCTTGTGATGCATGTATGTCCATGTCATGAGTGACAGCTGACCAGACTTGACCGTTGCCACCAGAACTATTGCCTAATTGCCGCGATAAATTCTTTAAAAAATAAATATTACCGAGGCCACTTGTGAAAGTGAACTGCGGTAAGAAAGAGAAAAATATCATTAGTTAAGGTAAACTAACGGAATATAGTGAGAATTATCTAATACAACAATATGTCACTAAAAAGCTCAAAATTTGCAAATCATTTCCCAATCGACAACAAAAAATGTACTCGGAAAGAAAACTATTTTAGATTGAAAGGTGATTGAAGAGAGAATGGATTGATGAATTTGGAAATAAGCCTTTGGAGCAACTGATTTCTCACGATATTGTACCTCCCACTTAACGGATACTGTGTGTACATTTATCTCTTGTGGTTTATTTTTTTGACAAAATATAATCTTTTTTCGTTTCTTTTTAAAAGAAAAGCATTTATCTGAGTTTACTTCAAAATAATAAGTATTATATACTGATTTAAACCAATTAAGACCTTTTGAGGGAATTAAAAAGGATCCGAGATTATGCGGGGTTTTATGAAACAGTCGTAATATTTTAAAATTTGCGGGCAATTCATTGATGCGAATAGATTTATATTCGCACTGTAATCCAGGGATTTATTCAACACATGGTCCCCGAAGTTATTAACATGAATTCTTCACAATTTTCGGGGCCATGTCTCACCATTTTTTTCAGCTCTCTCTGGTCATTGTTGTAAAAACTACCGTCTGAAAACATTTGAAATATCTAACAGATAATTCATAAAATAAGAATCAATTTTCATCAGTAGTATTATTGATTACGATGGCAAGTGGTTTAAAAACAATTTACCATTACATTTATTCATCAAAACAGGGTGATAAACATGTCAAAATTGATGAGAATTTTACTCCCAGAGGCAATTATGTGATGTCGCTCTAGTTAAAACCAAATAAAAATACGTTGTCTTATCGAAGAAAACAAAGATAAATGGAAATGCCAAACTTACGGAAATTCCAAATCATCCAAACAGACATTTCAAGACTATTTATTTTAATCTCAATATCTACCAGCCATATCTGATTCATCAAAAATAGTCTAAAAATTAACACGATTACCGTTCAGGTAATTTTATGTCCCCATACTATAACTTTGACGCTAGAATTATTTGCAAAATAATAAGTAGATGACCAAAGTTTAAAAAATAGTATTCTTCGCTTATGACCTGATAATTAGGAAATCGTTCTACATTACACAATTTTGAGGATACACTGAGATTTTCAGTGGCACTCGACGGTTAGCTCCTTGTACTGGAAGCTTCATCATGATAAAAGTTCATGATCGTATTACCCTGATTACTGACAAATAAGACCAGTGAACGGTTGAGTATTTGACAAAATATTGTTGGCCGCTAATCCAGGGTAATATTCCATAATAAGTCGTGAAACCTCCATTTTACAATATTGAATTCATATTATTATGTGATATGTAGGCATATTAATCAAAGTGGAGTACACCTATTTTTCGGTTCAAAACTCAAAGTAATAGCTGTCTAATTCGAATTATAATGTTAATGTCAACATTCTATCGCAATCAATGGCTCTAAAGCTACCCCCATCTTCTCTTCGAAACGATTTCAAAGATCTTTGCGTTATTACGAAATAGTCGAGGATATTTCTTGCATCGTTAAGGTTTTGGCAAGAGCCCTCAAGTGGAAAAATATGGCATGAAGATAGCAACAGCTCAAAAAATGCTTAAAGAAATCTTCCCAAGAGAGACCACACACAAAAGTTCCATCTCTTGAGGAATAGCTTTTGGCTATACGATAAAAATCATCACAATACACACATACATACACACACACACTTCTGGAATGGAGGAGTTATTCTCCGGAGATTATATCTTACAAAAAAAAGCAATAAAATTATACCATCATTTGTAGGAATGCTCTCTCAGGAATTGGTTCGACGCCAAATTCTGATGATACAAATGAATCACGTAAAATAGCCACGATTTAGGAAAATATTAACTTTAAAGAAGAATTTTCGCCCAGAATATTTTTTACTTGTTTATATACACATTTTCAGACGAGTAATAAAATATTTTATCATAACCAGATACATACAGGGATTAAATTATTCTTAAGGGCTCAGTGTAAGCAGTAAGACATGAATTTATTTCTGAAGAAAAACCATGGGGAATGAATGAGAATTCAAAATTCAATGCAGATGACTTCCATAAATGATAAGGTAAACCTGTTCTTGATTAAGTCGATCAAAGTCCGTAGCCTCTTAGTTGGTTTTTGGATGAACTTTCCAATCTAAGCGGCCAAATAAAATTAGTTATCGAAAAAAGTGCAGTCAGGTCTTCTTCAAGGTGGATTAGATCGATACTTAGCTCAAATTAAGTTAAATTAAAACAGAGAGACTAGCTTCCTTTTTTTTGCAATTTCGTTCATCCGCTTAAAAAAAACCCTGAATGGAAATTTATGGCCACATCAAACCGTAAACTCAACCTAAAAATTCTCTTATTTTATATTCCGTGGGCTTTAATAGCAGTCGATTCAATGCCACGGATCCCCTCGCTACAAATGCGCACAATAGCGCATTATTAAAAAACCGGAACTCCCCTTCCAAGTCCATCCGCATTGATTTTATAATCTATTTAGGGTAACCTTGTTCATCCTTCACAAGTTTTTTTTCCCCCTCGCGGCTGGGTCTTAACCGCGTTACCGTTATGGAGCGCATGACCTAAGCGGGCAATCCGTCACGGCGAAACGGCAGCTCTCAATTAAGTTCCTCCCTTTTGATACGAATATGAGTTCGAGACTCAGATTTTTCCGTGAGCCATGAGTCGACGCTCAGAGTTTCAGCTCACAGGACTCCTGCGCACGAATATGATTTAACGGCATATGAGTAATTGCATT
The DNA here is from genome assembly GCA_037158775.1 of Hetaerina titia. Classification (NCBI taxonomy): domain Eukaryota; kingdom Metazoa; phylum Arthropoda; class Insecta; order Odonata; family Calopterygidae; genus Hetaerina; species Hetaerina titia. The sequence goes on along the minus strand of CM073768.1, from coordinate 54,234,312 downwards.
TAAGTATTTTCAAATAACCCAAATAGCACATATACACATACTCACTAATGAAGAATAATCTCTACAATAAGAGCATCGGGAAGTCAGCAATTTGAAGAATATTTAGTTCTAGTTCATATCTAGGAAATTATTTTCAGCTTGCGATTGGAATCCTTCGCCACCAATTCTGTGTTTGCCTTTTGTGTGTGTTCCTATCTTATTTCCTGATATATACATCCAAGTGAATACATATATATACACACACATAAATAGAAAAATATACGTACATATAAATAAATACATACATGTATAAATTTATATCTATATATATTTTTATATATATGTGTATAAAAATGTTTTTTGTGTGTATATATATATATATATATATATATATATATATATATATATATATATATATATATATATATATATATACTTCTATATATACACGTTTCAGGACAGTGTAAAGTCACACTTTTTAAATGTCTACAAATATAATTACTTGGTTTTAAAATATTAAGTATAACTCAAAATGTGTTTGATTTGAGAAATTAAGACGGAACACTTATAGCCTTAAACAAGCCAAATTTTCATCAAAAAGCCCATTTGTCTTTTTCTAACTCAACTTGGACGACAAAGCGCTATCGCACGTACGGCACCTTCATTAATGCATTATCAGACAGCTTGAATAAGCATCCATTTGATTTTATGTTTGCATTTCATTATTCGTTTGATACATTTGAGATCAATGTCAAATCCTTCATTTGGCACTAAGCGCGATGCTAATATCATGATTTACGAGTAATATGTACGTAGTCGTAGAGGAAAGGAGAATTCTTAAAAGTGTTATAGGCATCTAGTTGAATTAATGAATATTAATTTGCTCATTTTTTAAGCCACGCAATTTTGTGACATTACTCAGATAGTTGGGAAAGATAATCTACCGTGAAAATTTAAGCATGACAGATGCAACTAATTAAGTGGCATAACATTTTATCGTTAGAAAAACTGACAATTGTTTGATGGCATAAAATGTTGGAATTGAACTACCAGTCTTATTCTTTTTAATTCGAAAGTTACCAAACTCTTTTCGTAGAGAAACGAGAAAAGAACAATTTTCTTCACTACTCATTCATCATGAGTAAGTTTTCGTTTGGAATTAATAGAGGAATCAATAAAGATTTACAGTTAGACCCTAAGAGATTTTATATTGCGTTATACTGATTTAAAATTTCAATATAGTAATTTATGGAAATATTCATGGGTAATATAATATCTTTTCGGACCAATTGTTTCAGTTGTTGAAAATAGAACTTTTTAATTTCATCCTTGAATTCCTGACGCTAAGATGTGCTTTACTCTGCCGTGGCTCATTTATTGGCACTCAATGGCTACATTAATCGATTCACCTTCACACCATTCAACAATGTGCAGAGGAACCTTTTTTGACAGCCTTCCTTCCACAAACCTCCCTATTTTAAGAGTATCTCGGTATTTTTCATTTTCCGACCTTTTTTTACTGAGTCCCGGAAAGTGCATTCCTCCAACCATTGAGCTGACCTCTTGTTCATTAAGCAGGGACAAAGAGACAAAACCGATATTTTTAATTGTTTTGACGCACTATCATCTTTTGTAACGATTGACTCCGGTACACTACATTGGAGGAAATCCCTCTCAGGGAGCAGTGTCAAGAGGGAACTTGCTTTAGAGCGAGTGAAGTGGAACGAGGGAAGGAAAGGGAAGGGGAAGACGCGGAGGAGGAGGAGGAAAGAGACTACGCAAATCGAGGCTGTGCGGTCTGGAACAGCGTTCGTACCTCGGCTCGGACACGCGACTGATGATAAGTGTCGAGTGACGTGGGAAGGGGACGGCGACCTATAGTACTTCCGTCCATAACCCTTCCCATCGATGCCACACGCCCGTAAATGAGCGATCAGAGGAGGACGTTTTAACGTCCTCGAGTGTACTCAAACGCAGAAATACAACATCCAAAATCACACCGCGTTCCCTCACCTCAAATTCTCCCCTTCTTCAGACCCAAATCGCACATCCTCCGACCATCCCTCCCCCAGTTCCCCTTTCCGCTCACACGCCCCTCTTACCCTCTTATCCCTGACCCCCCACACCATTACTACTCCCATTCCCCACGATTTGAATACCCCCTCTCCCCTTCTGCCCTGTGGCAATAAAGCGGCGAGAGATGCACTCGGCTTAATTAAGTCATCTCCGTCCCGTCTTCCATTTTCCTACATTCATTTCCCTCTCTTTCTCACACCCTACCCCATTCCTTTCTCTCCTCTCGCACGAATTTCGACTCCCTCCTCATTCCACCACAAAGAGCTCCTTGTGGAGGAGGAGGGTGGAAAGAGGGGTTTTTACAGGTGATTCTGGAGTGAGAGAAGGGTCAGAGAAAAGAGTATAAGGGCTCAGAAAAAGGGCTTTTGAGTTGAATTTTGACCAGTTTGTAATCACAAGCCATCGTAGCTCGAGAGTCTAGCTCAAAACCAAAACACTCAAACAAGTCCGAGCATCATACTTAACCAGCACTTCTTATAGATCCCTTGACGTTGAGAAAGGTGAGAGGGGAAAGGAGGGGAGGAGCAGCTGTGGAAGGGGATCAGTAGAATTTCAACTTACTCCATCATTTCCGATGCCTTCCCTTCGTGAGTATGGGGGTTGGCGGGATGGGGACCGGACGAATATCATTCCGGTTGGATTGGGGAAAGAGGAGTGGGAAAAGAGCAAGCGGGTGTCGGCTCTCCTGTCGAGAGTGCGAGAGATCGTCGTAGCCAGCAATGAGAGAGATAGGGATAGCAAGAGAGAGATAGGGATAGCAAGAGAGAGAAGGTTGGGGGAGAGATAGAGCGGAATGGGTGGGGGAGGAGAGAGAGTAAGAGAGATGGGGAAGAAGTACGGGGATGGGGACCGCTGATTTATACGGTCGGGGTAAGAGGCGTAATCTCGTGCCGTGTTCTCAAGCGAAGAAAATAAACAATGACCATCAGTCACCCAACTTGTCCGATAAAGTGCGCATGCTTTAGTTCCCCGCGTGGTGCAGGTGGCGGCGCTGGAGAGGCCTGAGAGGTGGGTGGGCAAAGGGGGGGTCTGTGGGGTGTGCGCGACCTGAGGGTTTTGGAGGGGAGAGAAAAGGTGAATTAGAGAAGCCGAGAAGGGGTACAGAACGGAGGGGAGCGGCGGACGGGAGGGCCAAGTGATGGTTAAGAAGCCCGGAAGATCGAGAGGTACGATGCTCAGGGAATTAATACTTATTAACGGATATCTAGAGTGATAGGAAGGGAAGGGAGAGAGAATAGCCGCCAAGCAGAAAGACGGAGGAGGGGTAAGAAGTTGAAAGTCGATGGTGAGGACTGATAGACAAGGGAATCGTGGTGGATGAGACAGAAGGGGTCACTGCGTCCGCCTCATACACACACATACACCTCCTATCTCGAGATGGGTAAATGTGGGATGGTGAAATGTAGAAAAAAGGAAGTTAGGGGCTGGCGGAATCTTTTTAGGTGCGAGTAAACGGACTCAGGCGAAGAAAGAATGAGCGGGTGGAAGAATGGGTCAGGGTGTCGGGAGGAGCAGGCACAGGGTTGTGGGGGAGGGGATCCGGGAAGGCAGCCCTGGGAGGCGGAGGAAATAAATAGCATGCAGGAATAGAACGAGAGCCCCTAAGGGGGAAAAAGAAAACGCCAGAGGGCAATCTATCTTACTTTGGAGTCAAACTCCAACGATGCCTCTCCGCTCTAATCAATGCATACAGCCATTATCGTGAAAGGCAATCAAATTTTGCGCATTTTTATAGTTTCCAATTGCTTTTTGTTTCACTAAACGAAGAGAATGACCATAATTGTTGGAAGACTAAACAAAGCAACATTAGGTAAGATGATTACAACGTGTATTTCTTACTGATGTCGAATTAAAACTGGTTTAATTAAAGTTAGGTCTCTTCATTTCGAGAACAATCACCGTTGACCAATGCACAGAACACCTCTGGGTATATTCAGTCCATGCAAGATCTAAAGATATATACTTTTGATGGAAGAGTATTGCACCAAATTATTTCGAATTTTATAAATCAGATAAATGATACTTCGGATAATATCTCAGTTAAGGTATCCTTCTGGGAAATACCTGATTAAGGAGAATAACAGATGGGATATAAAAAATTTAAATATCAGTAATTAACGGAATTGAGTTTCACTTCAAACCATAATTAGGTAAAATAAGTGCAATAAGATGAACGACAGTAGATGAAAATATTACAAGAAGCCCGACTAATACAAGTTCCTGTACATGAAAATAAATGGAAAGGTAAAAATTATCGGAAAATATCAAAATAGAAATGAAAGAGAGAAAAGTTTCCATTTCTCTAGGCAGATTTACTTTACTCCTCTGAGAAGCATTCATTTTCATTACATCACGCAGTTCCATCCTATACATTTTCCTATACATCAATAACAACAAATCATCGTTTTGAGGTACGTATCTCAACATATTATAAATTTAATTATTTACAATACCAAAGAAAATTGATGTAATTTTCATTGGACGACAAATTTTCAGTCATCATCAACTTCTCATCAATCGAATGCCGGTTGAAGAAAATTCACAGAGATATTACGCACAACGCTGGTTGAAGGGATCTTAAAATATTATATATCCAAAGAGAGGTGTAATTCAAAATATTTTATGGTCACAATTGTTTTCTCATTCTCTTTTTTGTCTCTTTCTTCATTCCCTCTATGATATTATTTTGACCTGAATTCCACATCATACACACGTTCCCCATGCCATTTACCAAGACAACCATATGTATCACGCCGTGATGGTAAACAATCGTTGCCCCAACGTGCGTACGTCAACCTTAAGTGAAAGCTCTAGATAAGACGTACGAAAACATTTCAAGATCGATTTTAATGCTTTGCAGTAAAATCAGTTCGAAGTTAAAACGATATCGACCGCATTTGAAGTCATCTACTTTCTCAAAATTTTCACTAGTGACATGGCGATGTTTTCGTACCATCCATGATAAGAAATAAATTTTATAAAACTAGGGAATCAAAGAGTTTGGTTAAATGGATACGTGGGTGTAAAGGGATAAACTACAATAAATTGAGCCGAGACCGGCGCAACAAGCATGTAATTTATGTAATTTATTCTCTGAAATGAAAACAACAAATGAAAACAAATAGCGTTAAAACTCCGTCCGGCCACATGTTTACAGCTATTCGGTACTGCTTGGAATACGGTGTAGTTTATGGATAAGATGAACGCACGAATGAACAGGAGTACATGATGCATGCAGATAAGAGGGAGGGTAAGATGACGGCGGGAAACGAAGAGGAAAAACAAAAGAGGATGGAGATCCGAGGATAATGGGCGAAAAAAAAATATGAGAGTTAAATGGCGGGAAGGAGAAGGCCGTGTGTTGACGAGGAGTGGGATACGCGGCGGAGGGGTGGAATGTCGACGGAAGAAAGAAGCGGATCGTAAGAATGCAAATGGAGGCGTGAGATAGGAGCGTAAAATTCAAATGCAACGTGATTGCGCCACCGACGCCGATCTGGGGAGATGACATTATTTTAGAGACTGTGGCAAGCGTTCACCCAACGAACGCCTCCCCATTTACCCCTCGCTTCCTACTTCTCACCGCTTCCCCATGTCATCCTTATATAATGACGTGGCAAGGATTTTCTCGCTTTGCGACCTTCATTGTTTTTATTTTTCTTTCTAAAATTTTTACTCCCGCTTTATTCATGGTGGCCGCCGCCAACGTTAAGACTTGCATGATTGCGTGGTCGTTTTGTGCCGATGCTGAAACGCTCACGTTCCGTAAACATCAAACGGTGCGGTGACATCACGTTTTATGCGTTTATTAGGGCGGAGGAATCACCGAGATTCATTCATCTCCGTAATTCCTTCGGGTTTCCCGAAAGAGAAAAGAAAAATTTAAAGAAATTACGACGGCTTGTTTAACGATACAATGAGCTTTGAGCATGTTTATTGAAATTCTAACGTCCGTGAGAAGATAAAAATATGCATCCCTTGAAGGATACAATCACGATGAAAGTGAAAATTTTGATAACTTAAAGGAATGACACGTAGCTAAAACGTAGAGAATAAAATTTAAGCATAAAATGCGTGCATAATTTATATGTAGATAACAGTTCTTCATAAAAAATTTGAAAGTATTTAAAGCTCACGTATCACAGATTTTTCAGAGTTAATTATTTCTTGGATTTGGAATTTGACGATTTTTTAAGTTTAAATTAAGAGAGATTGGAAATTTCTAATCCATATCCAGCGTCGCAGAGTGGATTGAAATCAATGAAAGTTGGCCAAATGCCCAAAGATGATTTTTTGAGTCCGTTGAGTGGAACTAAGCACGATCACTCTTCAATTCATGATGCTTCTGAAAAAACATGTAATTTATCCTAGACATTACAAATTGATTTGTAAATTTCACAAAGGTGACTAACATTTAGAAGTATATTGTTGTTGTTTGCTTGAGCAAAGTTTAAAAACATAAAAACCACGCCGCCGAGAAAAAACTTCACAGCCACTGTTGCATTACGTAGGTATATCTGTGGAGACTAGTCAAAAAAATTAGCGACCGATCAGTGCCCCTGTTTCAGTTTTAAACAATAAGAAATAAATGGCAGGAGGTAAGGGAAAAATTTCATTGAAGAGACGTCGATCGGAGTTATTTCATCATTCACTCCGGCAAATTGTTCTCGAGAGGGGAAAAAAGCGTGACTGAATGTTACCTGGCAGGTCCAAAAAATACAACGGTTTCACCGTCGCGTCTCGTGGTACATTGCTTTCCTATGTCATTCAGAAGCAATTGCATGAAGAAATTTGAACGTCTAAATGTCTCGAGATAAATTGTTCCCAAATTTGTAAATATATTTTAATGAATATAGTATGAAATTCATTCATTAACTTTTCCAAACTCAGATTTTATTTGTTTAAATGCTTTTATAAGCCTTACTATATTTCAGAACATTTTTCACTTAGTTGAAATGGATGACAGAAGCTTCAAAGACCCGCTATCGATTTTTTTACTTTGTCTTTGTTAGGATATAGGTTTCAATTTCATTGAAAAATGGATATTTTTTTATTAATAGTAGCTTGAAATTTTAGGATTGATTTGGAATATAGGTAATTAGGTACACACAAGGGTGTAAAAAATTCAAATTATTTGCACTTACAAAGTTTTTTAATTTCCGTTTAATGTACTCCCCGGCATCCCAAGTCTAAAAATATAAAATCTAAAACATCCCGGTATGTAAATTTGTTTGTTTCCGATGTTTATATAAATTGTTACTTATGCTCACCTAAGATAATGAATAACGTATCAAATGAGTATTAATAATCCATATTTCAGAGCAAAATATGAAGATTAAAGTGCAGAATGCATTAACTTGTGATGTGTCAATGAGTGGGGTTTAATGACGACATATCAATTTCAAATATTGAGGTAGTCTTAAAAAATAAAGAAATAAGCTTTGACAAAGTGACAAAACCATCTTTAACTACATAAACGCTTTCCGAGTTCCAACTACCAATTCTAGAACCTTCACTGGCACCAAAGAGTTCGAGTCACATATTTAAAAAACAATTTTATGCAAGAAAATATACCACTTGAGAGATATTGCACGGAATACAGGTATATAGGTGGCATTATCAGTCAGCAATTCACAATACTCGGTCAATCTTAAAACCAGGCATGCAGAGAAAAAAAATAACCAATTAAATGGAAAGACTAGCCATATCTTTCCCCAAATACTATTTTGTTATAAGGTGGCTCATCTATTCAATGATGCTGTTGCCCCAGCGAACCATCCCATCCTGGCTGTTGTCATTTACCGTGCGTCTTGCATAACCTCATGGGATAATGGATGAGAGAGGAGGGGTTTGGGGCTCCGATCACGTGTGAATTAGTCTTGGGGGCCGAAAAAATAATCCGCTCGCCGCCTCTCAATCTCCATCCCTCCCCTCCGCTCCCGCTATCCCACACCTCAACTCCCTCCTCCGTCGTACCCCCCGGGAAATTAATTTCGTGAAAGTTGTCACTCCATTCTCTTCTCCTACCTACACATTTCTCCCATCCCCTCACTCCATCCGCACTCCGAATTGAAAGAAAAAAAAATGAACCATCAAGGTTGACGTAATAAGTATTCCCTCCTCGCTCTCCTGCTCAGTGCTCTGCCGCCCTGCGCCCAATTCACCCCGTGGGAATACACAACAGTATACACGACGATATAATATCGCTCTCTGTCACTCGGAAGCGGATAATGAAGCGGACGGAGGCGGAAATGAGAGAAAGAGCAGGAATCCATGAAAGAATCATCAGCAGAAAAAAAGGAGAGGCAATTTAATGCCTCTTACACGGTACCCCCGGTAAAAAAAATTACGCCGACGCAACCGGTTTAATTGCCTGGGAAGTATTTACTATTCCGACCGAGACGGGTCGATCTAAAGAGGAAAAGAAGAAAAATTGTGGAGGGAGGAGTAAAAAAAAAACGTAACGGCGGAAATGAGGAGGAGCGGGGCCGTTTACTGCTAAAGTCAAGGAGACAACGCAGGAGATTGCTGTCGTGGGTCTTTAAAAGAGACGCACCCAAATTTCCAGAGCGTTTCGGCAGGAGACGTCAAGCAGTCTCTCACCAAAAGAGGCTTTTATGCAAACTCGTAAGCGACAAGAAGTCGGGTTTAATTAGGGACCGTAACCCTTTTCTCTCTCCACTTCCCCTACTCCCGAGTCCCAAATCCAGGAAGCCGCCCACACTCTAATCCCACACACACACACACACATCCTCCCACGCATTGCCTCACCACCCGACCCGTCTCTTCTTGATTCGAGGAGTTGAAACGCGACGGAGACGAGAGCGGACGTTTGAATGAGTGCAACGGGACATGGCGTCACACAGCCGTTTCCTTTTCGACCCTCTTCCACGACCCACATACGCTACACCCATACTGTTCCCCACCCCCAACACTCTCCCTTCGTCCAAATAATGAAAAAAAAGAGAAATAATGCCGCTCGAAAAGCTTCTCTCGCGGAATTGATGGAAGTGTCGTCGCGGATCACTCCGGAGAACTCGCGCCGTCCAATCCACCCCTCCTCCACTCTTCCCTCCGTGCCACCCACCCTCTTCCCTTCACTCACCCAATATCTGCAGTCTGTCGGGCTCGTAATCCGCTTTCGCCTTCCTACGCGCCCCCCAATTTTCACCCTTCCTCTCCTGCACCACCCCAACCGGGGAACCGCCGATTGCCAATTATGGTAGGCGACAGAGCTATCATGGATTTTGGGGTACGTACCCCGCACCCTGGTGGAAATAAGTCACGTGCCCTGCCGCTTCCTGTGGGTCGAAGAGCGGCGCAAACGACCTCACCTCCCTCCTTTCGTCTCGGGGACCCATGCGACGCTGGTACTCCTGATCGTAGTCATTCCTACCCTATTTTCTGAAATTCTATCTGACACAGAATAGAACGCAGTAGAACAAAGGGAATGATGTAGTAAAATATATTGTGGCTAGTTTTCCCATTAGAAAGTATCTTTCATGTACACTGCTGCCAAGGAACAGTCAATGAGAATAATAAGGCCTCGTTTAAGTGTGTATCATTAAAGTTATAAAATTAGCATAATAATTTTTCAATTTGTGAAACGATGTCGATATGGAGATGGTTATTAAACTCAGCATTTTTTTAATAAGAGACTCATTTTTCACACAGAAAACTTCTTGAAGAGTGTCCCGTCGTGATCACACGACCGACAAAGTTACAATAGCCTTTTTACATCTAAAATACTTTTACGATCAGCAAAATTACAATAGTCATATTTTTCAAGGATAGCATTCCATATATATCAAAGACATTCCCAAATTTCATCGAAAATCAATTTACAGTCACTGCATGGATTCCAAGGGAAATATTAATTCTTAATTTCTCACTGTCATAGAAACCATTCTTCCTATATCTAAATCACATTTAGTATTCCTAATTTGTTGGCGACACACAAAAGGAGGTGAATATTCATATTTTCGTCAAAATTATTCAACCTCTTTTGAGTAACTGGTTACCATGCTTGGGATAAAAATTCAATTTATTAACTCCATCATGTTATAGCCAAGAATTATGTGAAGCTTCATAGCCAGCGCATTATATTTAACGCCAATCGTATTCCCTGGGTATAATCAGAATGTTGAGCAGCTCTGTCTATTCACTTTATGATTAAGAATCATATCAATAAAATCCCTTAAATCATTAAATTATGTCAAAATAAAAAGAAGACATAACTGAAAAATATCTTGACTTATTAATAGAAATATATATTCAATACGTTAAAAGTGAAAGTTAGAATACATTTACTACTTTTTATGTACTGTCACTTGACACATCTTGGGGCATATTACCATGGAATTAAGACGCTTTTTATGAAATTGTAACCTAAACGAAGATTAACTTAATATCAAATAGCAACAACTACTAATGAAAATTGTTTTTCCATAATAATATAAAACTTCAAAGCGCAATTCTTTGTGTATTTTTTGATGATGAAAGATTTCTCATAAATAACTAGTTAACACAATTTATTAACGAGGCCATTTGGTGTGGATAAGTCCCAGAATCAATTGCATTGGTGGTTCGGCGTGATGATAGGAGTAACCGGAAAGGAGAAGGAATGGAGGAAGGCTACGTTTAGAAATAAATAGATGCGGCAGCGGAAGTAAATAATCTTGGATAATTAGGATACCTAACAAAGCGAGGTGGGCAGACATTAAGAAACGCTGCTGCGCAAGCATGAATAAATTGAGTTCGCAGACGAGACAACCCGCAGTGCAACCACGTCGAGCAAGGTAGTTTGCATGCCAGGATATTTCCTCTCCCCCCCCCCACACAGTTACGTATATCCACCCGTTTGGTCCCATCCAGATTCGTCCGATTGCTTCCAAAAGGAAGGTTCATCCAACGAGCGCTTGTTTTCTATACTCCTTCACCATTTCCCATACTTGCTCCGCCCAACTCATCTCCCCCCTCCTCCCGAATCCCAAGCAAAAGAAGAAGAAACCGCCGCGAACGGGAATTCGTAATTCCCAACGGGCTATTGAGAAGCCGGGCGGAGGAAGGGAGAGAAACCCCTTCTCCCTTTACGGGGAAAGGGTTAAAGGGGGCACGCGGACTGGAGAGTGTGTGTGTGTGCGAGGAAGATGGAAAGAGAGAGAAAGCGGGCCGAGAAAGGTGGTCGACGAGGTCGGAGGGGGTTTGCAAAGGGTGAGATGTAAGGGGTATAGTAGCAGAGGAAGGGAGGGGTGGTCGCGGAAAGAGGGATTCAATTAGTGAAGCGGATAGCGGCTGTTACGAGGGTTAATTATTGGTTTCGAGACAGGAGGGAGGAGAAATAGTGGTGGGGTGAAATGGGCGGGGGAGGGGAAGGAGGGTATAACGGAACACTCGGAAGGAAGTGGATTCGAAAGGATTGAGGGGAGGTAGACGGGAGTTAAATGATAAGGCTTTGGAAGAGGAGAGAACTTGGAAGGCCAAAGAGGAGTGACGGGAAGCGGGGAGTTGGAGGGTGGAACATGGTGGGGGGAAGTCAGGCGAAGGGTTAAGCTAAAAAGAGATTCGAAGAGAGGTCGAACCAGCGCAAAGAGCTGATATTCCTGGGACGTCTCCTCCCTTCCTCGCCCTCCCAACACTGGAAGGAAACCATATGCCCCGGATGCAGAAATAAGATGGGGAGGCTAAGGGGAAAAACGAGATTAATTATAAATCCGAGCCATTTGGAAAAAGGATGACGAGATAGAGAGAAAGAGGTTCTGAGGTGGGAAGGGAGCTGAGCTGAGAAAGGCCCGCGTAAAATAAGTAGTTTCCCTTTTCTGTGGACGCTGGACGATTAAGACGCAATTTTGGGAAAGGAAATGGGTGGGAGTGGGAGGATTTGAGAAATACTTACGATCCCCGTGGATACAATTAGTTTCTCGGGTGCGAACCCCCAAACCCCATCTTCCCGCTCAACATCCTCCCCTCCCCCCAACCCCTACGTCAAGACTGATAGCTTAAATCGGATCTGTGACCGGAAATATTGCGCCTTCTGCTGCCGCTACTATGACTACTGCACCACCGCAATCGCTACTTCCTTAACTCGGAGGGAGGCACCGAGGGATGGATCAAATTTAAAACTTTGAGAAGTTCCAAATTGCACGGTCTCATTTTAAAGGAGAGGAGAGCTTTTCAGGCATTCTACCCGCTTAAAGGAATTTTTTGAATCGTTTCTTCAGAAACAGCGTCTCTAATGGCTGGGAACTATGATTAATTCTCAGTCCTATGCCTGAATGTTCACCCGTGAAAAGGTTCCTAGGCACGAACGGTTATGAAATGAACGACGGCAGATGAATGAAAGTCATTTTCACCAATAAATCTCTCGTTTGTAATGATATGTTCATACAAACGGACTCTACACTTCCTGAGGCTACTTAAGTGAAAGGTGATTATTTTTATATTTGTTTATTGGTTTTTATTGATTATATTATATTTATTGGTTGATGATCATAATCATTAACCTATTTATTTTCAGTATCATATTGAGTCAATGCAAATATAAACGTTCTTTAATTTCTTAAAGTTGACGCAAAATGTATTGAATTCAGATTCAATCATCAATTTTCAATCTCAATCTGCATTGGCCTCAAAGGAAGGCAGTGCTCTGGAGCATATTTTAGACATTATTTGCTAATTAGTGATTATCAAAAATAAAAGATATACCCAAAACTGAACATACAAAATAGCATTTGGAATTTTAATTCTAAAGACTTATTAATTTCGAAGTTCTTTTTATTTTTAAGCGGTGAAAATAACCCAGACATGTTCATTAAAATGAGTTAATGAAATAACTAAAAGGGTAATAAAATATTTGATTATATACTGTGAACTAGTTTATTAAATACAAATTTCAGTGTAGAAAATAAAATATGTGTCACGATTGGCCAACAAAACGATGTAATGCTAAAAGATTCTTTTATGAAAACTTCAATTCATAAGGTTAGAGTCTGATATGAAATATACCATATTTCCCTGTATACGAAGATGATGAAAATCACCGTTAATAAGGTGGTTTATTTATAGACAACAACAGAGGCGGAAATTTTAGTTAAATGATGATACGTGTGGATAACAAATTATAATACACATACTCATCATAAATGGAGTACAAACACATTTACGTAGGAGGATTTTACAGCATAATAATGAATTAACAGGAAATACGCCTTGCGTCCCTTCATATTTCAAGCCAATTCATATTAAATCTTCATAGACGCAATATTCTAACAGTATACGAGTTGGTGAAAAGTGACGTATGTTTTTTCTCCAGATTTTATTAATCTGATTCATTAAGTAGGTTTGGCTCCATAATATTTGAAAATGAAAAAAAACTTGTCCATACCTTGCTCGTTAACTTGAATTTTTATCCACATGCTGATAATACCTCATGAAGAAAGTAAAATAATATGGAATTATGCATCCAAAATTCTACATACGCTATTCCTCACGGGCAAATTTTGCCCACGTAGAATTTCATTAAAGAATTAAAAAAGAGCGTCGAAAAACAAAGACCCGATCCCACGGCCATGTGAATAGGACCTCGAAAAGCGGAGAGGTCGCTCTCCACTGCTTAAGCTCTCCTCTTTGAGTTCTGACGGACTTTCTAATCGGTCAACCAATGAACCCGTGATCCGAAGGATCCCCTTTTCAGGTGGACTTAAACCCTAAGCGGAACGAAAATGCTACGACTAGACCCTCGCACGAAAATTCATGGTTGACTATCTCTTCAAGTCACAAAGTTTGCTTAGAATCCTCAGTCATGCAGGGAGAGGGAGGAAGGCGCCAGGCGGCGTTGAAGATTTTAGCTGAGAGAGCGGTGAGTTTGACGAATGCGTCGTACCCTCAGAGGGCGAGGGAGGGTATAAGAAAGCCTCGAAGCATATGTTTTGAGGCATCGCCGTCCGTAAGGCGTGAAGAGATAGAAAGGAAAAAAGAGCAGACTACCGCCGAGGGCCGTGGGAGTGGCCCATCGGCAGAGGACGAAGGGGCGGCAGGAGGAGATAGTGAGCCGTGAAGAGGATAAGGAGCATGAAGAAAAACGCGCACGTCCTGGAGTGGGAAAAATTAGAATGGATTCGGGGGTTCGTGTTTCGTACAGACTTTTGGATTGGCAGTCCCATCCTCCGGGGAAATTTTCGGTGGATTTCGTTCTGAGCTGCGTCCCGGTAATCGCCACTCCCTCTTACGCCTTTCTCATCCGTCACACGCATCCACCGCTCCAGCCCTCTCCTCGACCTCCCTTCCAGCTGTTTCCCTCCAGCTCTCACGCATTGGCGGTGGGGAGAAGGGAGGACGCTGGAATTGTCGGTATGTCATCATTCCGTCATCGCTCTCCCCGCAAGTCTCTCCCCATATCTCTCTCGTCCACGTTCCCCCAAACTCGGAAAAAATACGTAAAAGTTGGCCGAAAGGATTTCTCCGCTCTAGGATAAGATACCAAGGATTTTGACTGATTTGACAGTTGGTAAGTAAAAATGTAAAAGGTTAATAATGATCTACTCGAATCGAATGCTTTTGGTCTCCATTCGATAAGAAAATACCTTTAATAGGAAATGAATGAAGTTCTGTGGGGGATTTCAAGTTCCTGGAAGAAAAAAATCAAGTGATAATATCCCTTCCATGGAGTTATGCTATCAACTGGAATATTATATATTATATTAATGGGGACTATTTCCCACAAAATGGCAGTTTTACAATTTACATTACGATTAAAACTAAAGGCCAGTCTATGGAGTCTATTGAATGGTTGAGCAGAAAGAAAATCACAGTTCTGAACCTCATCCATACATAAACAGTGAATCACCTTGCTCTTTCCCAATGACCTACAAAAACCATATTTCGAATGTGTCTGAGATAGAAGTGAAATAAAATAATTTTTTCTTCCCGATGTTTGTGTTTTAAATCGTAAAATTTTGTGAATAATATTCTATCTTGGTAACGAAATCCATTAGAAATGTCCTCGTTTAAAACACAGACCTATGATACATAAAATAATCGATTGTGACTGTCATTGTAGCAACATTTGGTACATTTTTACATTAAGTAGCCAGCTAAAAAGTGACCTCATATTCACCCAGTGACACGTAAAATATCTATTCTACAAGAGGTAATGATTGGCTGTCAAATTGAAATATGTCACTTCAAGAACAGTTAGTTCTCAAATAAACAATATTAATCACGAGTTGACTTGGTACGATATAGTCCAATGCATTCATAAGTTATTCAGGAATATTTTAGTAGAAGTAAATAGATTCTCCAAGCAAACATAGGTAATGAGTACAGTGGTTTACATTCTTCCGTTAAAGGCTGTTAAAATGACTTGATGATGAAGAATGTAGAATTTAGGGTACGTAATTTACAGTTGTACGGATGAGTAAGAACTTAATTAAAAAAAAACTGAAATCAAGCATGGAATACAACTATGGAAGTACACTCAGAATCCATGCACTTCCTTTGAGACAATTGCACTTTTTGAAATAGTTTTTACAAATATTGTGGTGTCATTTCATAAATATTTAATATTTTGTAGTAGAGTAACCTAAAACCGACCAGAGCTAAACTTTTATTTTTATACTTATGTTTCAGCACTAACAAATGACAACCCAATGTCATAACGTTGGCATAACGCATGATATAAAAATAAGATTTCTGCTATGGAGAGCTATTAATGTAATCCATTACTGGTGTTTTTCATCGATAATGTAGTTAGTTAGTCCATCATGGGCTTTTTCCATTTGCATTGAAGATGCTCACCTCTTCTCATCCGCAGAAATTTCCACTTCCATCCGATCCCCTTCATCATCCCCTCATCGTCAGACTCTTTACCGATCCGACACTCACACATCGTCCATTTGCTCTCTACCACCAACAGTCCTCTAACCATCCCTTCCAACCTTCGGCTTCGCTTACGCCCACTGAGTCTCGGCCTCTCGCCCCACTCCATTGTGTCTCTACGAGTGTCCGATCCATCTCGATTCCTCTCCACTCTCATATCTCTTTCCCTCATTCATCATAATATCAACCAACCCCCACGCCTTCCTTCACCCCGCCCCAAAGCTCATTCCCTGCCCTCTCACGTCACATTCACGTTGCCAGGCAACATATTTCTCCAGGATCGGGTGTGGTGCCAGTCGGTAAGGTAACCCGAACACACGTGCTTCAGTGCTCGATTGGATGATTTGGAGGTGAAAACAGTCTTGCTTCTCTCTATATTTCCCATTCCCCCGCCAAATTTCTCAAGTGATTCGGTGTAATGATTGGCTATGGAAACGTCAAACCAATCGTCATTTTGTACCAAATCGTCGTAGTAATAACTCGAAACTATTTTTATTGTAGACATTAAGATTTTGATCCGTCCTAATTGTATTTTCCTCACCGAATGAGTGAAGAATTGATATCAATGTTGATCATCTTTACGACACTTTGACATGATTTTGCCCAACCAGTTTTATAAAGTGTCTTAAAAAAACACCTACGTAAATGCCAGTATAACAGTTGGGACATATTACCAAGTTATAATTTCATTTAATTATATACTATATGTCAAAGGGCTACTTCTTCACTTAGCTATTTAATGAAGCCTGGTAATTGATAAAATTAACCGAAAAATTCCTCATGGTTCAGCATCTAGAATGAAGAAGAGATCCATTGCCTGGCCATTTTTATTTTATTTCGTATCTCTTTAATCCAAAATGCTATATAATATGAAATTTAATTCCACTATGACACCTGTGCTTACAGTTGCTGTAAGTGAGACTATCTATTTGTGTAATGGTTTCGATAACTATTATATTTCCTTAACTTGACCAAAATTCATAACGTGTAATTAATTTTTACTCACAATTAAAAATACTCCCTTATAATTATTAAATATTGACAATATAAATCTTCCACAGTCTGAAGGGTATATTTCCTCTTTAACTAATAAATTACACAAGCATTAATGTGTAAATAGGAGGTAATGTACTCTTTATATCGATATGAGTATTTAAAGATGTGAATTCCAGCAATTAAATAAAGTTAAAGGAGAATCAATTTATTTTTTTCTCTCACAATATGACACATTTCACATTTTAAATGAAATTTTTAATTATTTACTTGCAAGTCCCAAAAAACCAAATATAGTTAATGGAGTGAAAATTCTACAATGGTCGAATAATTCATACCTTTTTGTCTCGGAGTTTTAATTATGAATATGAAACTGAGAATTTTTACGATAATCCTCTATCCATTGCTTTATCTTCGAGTGTATCTGATGTTTTTATTCATGCCCATACTTGGCCTATTGAAAACTTTCTTCAATCCACATCTATGTGATTGCATTCTTTCGGTTGGCCATATCCATAGATACCTGTTTACATTGTTTATTTATGCTCTTCTTATGACCTAACTTTTTTCCCTTTTTACTTTACCGACAAATCTGCCCAAAATCAATTACGAGTTCAAGTCTCCTTCCGCGTCCCAGCTTTAAACGTTATCAGAAAAAAATTTCATAATTTCTTCATCACATCCCAAACTCCATTCCTGAAAATTAACCCTTACTAACATGTATGTATTTTCTTTATCTTTACCAAAATCGTTCCTGGGCACACGATATCCTGTACTATAAACTTAATTCGCTCCCAAAACTACATTTTCATGCATCGCCTTTTCCAAAAAATATGTCAGTGGCATCTTGAAACCCTATCGTCAGCGCATTCCTTCTACATATAGAATAATATAATAGTGGTATTTAAAGGGTTTGTATTGTAATTCCTTTACGAATGCATGCAATATTTTGAATTAATCTTAATCGTATTTTGACATTTTCCAAGTTAATTCTTCCTCCTTTTTAATTTTCTTGTTTCTACTCTTGCGCCTGCTATTACCTTCCGGCACAGTTTAGTAGATAAATGTTACCACTTTTAAGTTGAAATAAAACGCTAAAATTGTGACAATACTTAAATGTATTCACCGAAATCCATTTTCATGCTGTTATTGGTGATTCTCATTAAAGCGTAAATGTTGTCATATGTTGCCTAATTCAGTGTAATTTAGTATTCCATTCACAAAATAGCCATTTAAATATCAAACCAAACCCAGAAGAAACATATCATGTAACTATAATTAATCATTAGTATAAACTATTTTTAATCATTAGTTCGGTATCGGTAAGTATGCAAAATTATACGTTAAAGTACCAATCGTAATAGTATAAGGTTGACTGAATACATACCTACTGGTTTCTCAGATCTTTATCTCTTAATTAATTATTGCTTCATGAATTTAAATTGATTTTAAAGTAGGCTTCTAAGTGTCTCCCAAATCTAGAAGGTAACAATAGGTATAATTAATCGTATGGAGAGAGTAAAATGAAAAACTCTTAGCTTTTTTATACTTTCACCACGTCTCATGTTTTCTTGCTGCCTTTTGATAAAATGAGTGGCATCGCATTTGGCGATTGGAAACCAAAGTTATCGATGTTATAAAAATTGACTACATTCGTGACCTCTCCAAACGGAAAGGAGAAGGCCGGAGAGGAGAACTTATCAATATTATGGCTAATTTATTCAACTCATCCATTTCCTTTAATTTTGAAAGACAGAAGTGGAGTGGAGGATGGACAAGAAGCGGACCAATCCGAAAGGCTCGAATGCAGAGCAGTGGTAAACGGGAGATGAAAATTACCAAGCTAGGAATTAGAGATAGCATTCGAAAATGACGCCGAAAAGATTCAATCACTCCGCTTAATCAGCAATGCAGATTTAATCGCCAGCCGCTTCACGGAAAGAAGCAACTTGAAACTGCTCCATCGGAGAAAACCCCTCAAAAGCAAAATGCGCGGACGTGGCGCATTTTGATGTGAATAGCGGGTGTCTGCACTGTCTTTCCACATATTACGCCTGGATTCCATAACTGGGGTTGACATCCTTTCTCGATATTTTGATCCCCGCTTGGACGTCTCGTGGAGAACACTTGAAATGCAGTAAACCGGTTGTCGGACGGGATGTTATTTTGTGGATCCCAACATGACAATTGTAGGCCAAGCCAAATGCAAAAATCGGATTTCTCTTCAATTTATCGTTTATCCTAGTCCTAACATGCTCCTCATCTAATACGTAATGAAAAAAAAATATTCTATTCAGGCTAAACCAGTATCAAGGAAATCTCTTTTATCACTCTTCCAATGCCACTTGCAAATCAATCAAAGAAATTAAAAAAAATACATGAAATTAGAATTTTCCATAAAACAAAAATGCTTATGAATTTATTCTGTACATTTGAAAGTAAACAATGATAAGTGATTATGTACCTTCATTGTCATAAAATAAATAAATAATTTCCATGGATTTTACACAAACATGGTTTGTTCTGAAAGTAATGCAATTATTTATTTAAAGTAATTTATTGAACAGATTTGCACAAACACTTCAAAGTCTTCAAAGTACTGTTTTTGAGCCTCTACACATTTTTTCCAGTGACTCTGGCATGACCAGTACGCGCCCCGGAAGGCGTCTTCGGGGACCCCTGGCAAGGTCTTCGTCACGGCTGATTGGATCTCTTCTATGGACCGAAAACGGATTCCTTTCAGGGTGAACTTAATCCGAGGGAACAAAAGGAAGTCTGCTGAGGTGAAGTAAGGACTATAGGGGAGCTGGTACAGTGTTGGTACTTGTTGTTTGGCCAGGAACTCGTAAAATCGTAGCGCGTTGTCGTGATGAAGATGCCAGGTAGCGGAGATGCCTTTTCTGGTCCCGATGACCCTTTTTCGGAGTCTTTCCAACACATCCACGTAGTGGGTAGCGTTAACTATCTGCCCTTCAGGAACAACCTCCTTATGTACCATTGATTTACTGACGAAAAAGACAGCGCACTCACAGATTCAGGATTACCTGATGCACAAGTAAAAGTAATTCTTTGTTTGATGAGGTAGTGAATATTGCAAAGTCGACTGCTGGTATCCGTCCCAAATACGCCCTTTCATATTCTTGGTTATTGTTTCGTAAATAACGGAAGAGATTTAGTTTTAATATTTGCATCAACGAGGTGGAATTTTGCATTTTTGCAATGAGATGATAGCTCAGCTTCCGCGTGAATGCCAGCGTTCTACGACCATGGTGTCCAGACAGCATTCAAAAGATTATATTCACTGCAGTCACCGAGCATACGGACGCGGAAACTTAAGCCAACTTCTAAATCGTGCCTATTCTCCCGAGAATTTTCCTCATCATCTAAAAGTATCACAGCGCCTTGGAATACCATTTCCGGGTATTCAATTTCATCCCTTCGCTTTCATGCTCGCGGTGGCTACTTTAATACCTAAAATATCCACATCTTAAGAAAGTTCGTATTTATGTTTGCTGTTTATCCTACTCGAGATTTACTTGAGAAAGGAGAAGGGGTCTTGCTCGACGTAACTTTTCGACCGGGAAACAAGGGTGAAGATGGAAGATTAACAATTTAATCTATTGCCTTTTCCCCTGTGTTTTAACGATGACTTAGGGGAAAATAATCCGGGTCGAAATGGAAAACTGAAGATCGAGAGGGAGGGGAAAAAAGGAATCAAACGCCACTATCTTGATCGAGATGGTATCAGTCGACAAATATTTGGAACTAATAATGAAAAATGATGATTACTTACAAAGAAAAAATACGAAAGCTGGATAGCCACATGAAGCTTCCGTTTAGAAAGGGATGGAGTAGGGTTAGATGGGAGAGAAAGGAGGTTTATGGGAAAGGTCACGAGGGATGAGGATGAAGGGAGAGAGGGTGAGAGAGAGAAGAGGGAGACGGAAAGGTAAACACAATTTTTGTATGAATTCCGCTAAAAGGAATATTACCCCTTCCTTTCTGAAAAGTTTTATAATATCCGTGTTTAAGCGACGTCGGAGTAGAAGGCCTTGTCAGGGAGAGATGGATATGGGATGGGGGTGCATGAATGTTTGGAAGATAGAAGTTGAAAAGGGGAGATTAAGAGGCATAATAAAGGACCAAAGGGGAAGTGAGAATTGGAAGGAAGTAGAAAGGGCCAAATGAAAATTGGAGTGATTGTGGGGTTTTAAAGAAACCGAGGAATGAGGTGAAACAGGAATGACAAGCAAAAATATGGTGAAAAATCGAACATCTGATGCGCCAGAAACAGAATAAAGAAACTATCATCATTGCTGTTAACATTAATACACCTACAAATTGTATATGAGGGAGAGATAAATCAGAAATTATTGCATCGGAGTAATACATCACAGGGAAAAAATACTGTTAAATGATCTTGTAGAAGTTGAGCATATTACTTAGCGTTTCTATGTCACTTTATATGCGATTGCACTCCAGATAACATTTGATAAATCGTCTTATATATATTTAATCCTTAGATGTCAATTTTTTATCTGAAATAGTTAAACAAAGAGTTAAACCGCAAAGATTCTTATACTTTTATTCAACTGAAACCATATTTGCGCTGATTATTCGAATATCAGGAGTGTTTGATGTTCTTTGTTTACTAATGAGTATCAAATACTTGCTAATTTCCAAAAAATTGTAATTAATTTAATACGCAGACGTTGTCTCAACGGCATTCTTAATGAGAAAACTGATAAGCGATGCCATAATTTATTAAATCACTTTCCACTTCAGAATATTAGCAAGAACAGGGCAAAAGTGGAAGGTGAATCACTTGGGGTTCTCAAACACTAAGTGCCCGGGATGGGTTAAGTTCATGAGGTACGCGAGACTCTGCTACTTGTGGAGGAACTATCGATAAAGGGCCACACAATTCTGGGGCGTTCTTCAAATACACTCGCAAACAATTTGGTGCGAAATCAGGGATTTCAAGCAGTTTCAAGAGCAACATTAAAGACAATATTGACTCAAATATTTTTACTGGAGCATACTCAAATTAATTAATTATCAAACTGTCCAGTAATAAGCACAACGTTAGTTTTACTCTTTCAGCGAATATAAAAAGGCGCGGCCAGATAAATGGAAGGTATACCCGGCTACAGTGACACACAAAACCTGGTATGGTATCACTTTAAAATTATTATTTACTCTTGATACGGAGATATACTAGTTCATGTCAGACGATTGATTTTGTCCATGGGGAAGAAAAATATCAAGTTTGCAAATTTGATCTGTACGAATGGAGATTCTCGGAGCGCTAATTCGTACCGAGGCAGGGGAAAGATTCTTCCAGGAAGTAAAATCCAAAGAGATTCTTTGTGTAACAGTCACCATGGAAATCACTTGGCGGATGCTTTGAGAAAATGGCTCTGTTATCCAAAAGGGTGCGAATGAGTGGGAGCGAAGGAACGGTTTTTTAGTTTTCGTCGAATCTCCACCTTCTTCATTCCGGTTCTTCTGGACTGCCATTGGCCCTGTGAGTCCCGTGCCCATCCCAGACTGATGCCTTTAGCGCTTACGTTTTAACGGCCTACCTCCGTTTCCTTTTAATTCACTCAATCTACATGCAATTAGTGGAGTACCTGACCCATAAAATTAATCTGCTGCTGAAATCCTTAACAAACACACAATCATGGGCGGAAAGTTTTCTCCAAATGGGGACGAAGAGGGGAGAGAGTGGAGACGAACGTTATGGAAAAGAGAGAGCTGGTGAGCTCTTCTCGAAAGTACTTCATTGTCGACAGACGTGATGAGGTGAATCTCGGCATTTTCGTGCGATGAAAGCACGGGAAAGGAAATAACGTCCACTCAGGATGTAAATTTGCTCAGGCGGATAGAGAAGTATGTCGGCGAGGGATTAGCAGACTTTTTTTAGAGTCGAGCGATGTAGGACAAAATTTTATCACTGATAATGCTGGCATTTGTTCATTACCCCGCCAATGTACGTGTACATCACTGTTGAAATAAATAACCTCAACAGTGACTGTGGGAGGAAACTATTTCAAATGATATGGCTTCCCCAACCGAAAGGTACCAATGACTACTGAATTTTTCCGTATTCTGAAGACGTTTGAGGATCAACTTTGCTTTTTCAGGCTGTGGGTCCATTACGTTATTTCTTAGTTCAATAATATAATAATATTCAAATAAGATGAAAAATTGTCAAATCTGAATTAGCGAAAGATTCCATGAAAGCATAATTTGCTGCAAATACGAGTGTTTCTGACAGGTCTAAATATTGTTCAGCACGAAAATTTAGAACCTATCTATCTATAGTACAAGTACAGATGTGGTTGATCTACATACAGAGTACCTTCCCAAAGTAATGCAATTGAATTATCCGCGCCGCTCCTATTAGTCTGAATGGGATAAAGCACATGGAGTAGGTAGTGGGGGGGACGTCTAAGCTTTACCGTGAAATTGGTTTCAATAACCTTAAACTGGGGAAGCGGCAGGACGTCAGTTATTGTAAACCCCTGCGCTCCGACCGTGTCATGAAAAAAATTGAATCGACTATTGAGCAACGTTATATTTACTAAATTTTGTGATTAACTGAAAAATCTCACGAGGAGACTAACAAAATTATTCGTGAGGCTTACGGGGACTCTGATCCTGCATTGAATAGCAATGGTCACTAGGTGACAATTGAATAGAGAATGGCGGAGGGGGAGGCTTTAGGAAAAGGCATGATGAGGCCTTTGATGTTTATAGAGATGATAGCATGTTGGTGTTCAAGATATCAGTTCTGCAGGGAGAATGGGACTCCAATGACTAAACAGACAAAATATGTAAACAATAAAATGAGGGATAGAATTGATGGTTTTTCAGCGTAACTTAATGGAATCGATTCATATTGGAAATGAAAAAAATAGTAACTTTGTGATTTCACAGAAACTATTTTCTTTATTTTCTATACTTTAGACTATTAAATTAAATCAATTTTCTGTGGAATCACAATGTTACTTTTTTATTTCCGAGGAATATTGGAATATATTGGGAAAAATCATCTAAATTCAGCGGAATATCCTCGATGGAATATCATCTCTAAGACTTTATATTTAGATGACAATTCACATCGCTATGCATTACTCTAACAACTACCTAATTTATACCATATAACATAGTTGGTCATGTTGGAAGCATTAATTTCTAAGCACGAAATTACACCGAAAAAATTTGGATGGGTTCCGCAATCTTGTCAAAACAAATTATCTATTTTAATATCACATTGTGATTAAGGAGTCACCCCTATCAGCAAAAAACGGGAATGGTAAAATGAAATATGATTAGGGCAAAGTGCCAGGAGAAAAATATGTGCGCCCTCATGGGAAAATAGATTGAGTAAATTTTGTGTATTAGTCCCCTTACATCATAGTATAAAACACAGTAATCAACCCGAAGGTCGGTTTAGTAGGTGATGGTAGAGCTCACCCATGTACCAAGCACGACGGCGTGTGAATATTCACACATCAGAGTAGGGGGGCCAGTTCCTTTCCCTGTGCCGGTTATGGTTTCCCAAGAAGATTTGGTAGCCGAAAAATCAACTAGCTTGAGTGGAGCTGTAAGTGCCCAGAGTGCCTTGCCCGGGAATGGAACCCGGGACCCTCCAGTTAGTAGTCAAATGCTCTACCCACTAGACCACCGCGACCCGCGACATCATAGTATATGTTTACTGTATTGGGAGCAGTATTAGCTATAAGTCACAACGCTAGTCACAATCGAATATAGTATCTGAGGTAAATGCACTAAAACAATAAAATTTTGGACTAAAACATCAAGAAAACTCAATAAATCACACTATTATGAACATGAAAATATATTTAAACTTTTTATAATCGCACCGACTATAAATAACTAAGGATTTATTTTTACGTCTAACGTGTCCCATCTAAATTCTATTACAATGCAACAATTTGAAAGCGTAAAAATCATTCACCTTGACCGAGATTGACCGGGATTCGCCTATACAGGTGGGTTATTTTTACTCTCTGAAATTGTTACATTATAATACACATATTGCGGATGACTTCATTAAAAGTTACTGTCGCTGAATCTCCTGCAATTTCTTGGAATTTCTTTTAAGAGTAGCCTAATTATTTCAGTATACCGTATTTACGTGTATTCGTATGTCGCTAAACTCATTTCCAAGGCTTTCTCAAATTACAAACAATGATAATGCCTTTTCTACGAAATATTGCTAACGTTTATTCACATACGAATGGTGGAAACAGGAAAGATACATTATTGTGGAATTTAGATAAAATACTATTCTATTTTGAGCTAGAAAAAAGCTGACGTTACGCTACTTTCGAACTTAATTCAAATTCTGTACTTTCAGCTCTTAATTTAATCGTGCTTATAAAATGGGTGCTTAGAAAATGGGAAAAAACATGTTCACTGATTCCTCAGTCACCAACTCTTGATGCCATTTCAAAATTATTAAAAAAATATTTTCGTTCAAGAGCTTTTAACTGAAGAGAAAGTAATATGGGTAAAGACTGTTCGTCATATCATGAGATCTCCATTGTAGAGTTGTAGGAAAGTGCATGTACTAGGGCCTATTTCTTTATTGCTGTAACAGTGAGATAATGGATTTATTTTTTGAAGGGGGAGATGAAAAAAAAGCTACAAAAATATGAATTTAGCATTAATTTTATTTTAAGTTTCGCCAGAGAAGAGCGAGGGCTAATTTCAATAACAACGTTATGGTATTTCTTTGATTTGATAAAAAATGTTTAATTATTTAGAGTTACAATCACTACTTAGCACATTGGAAATTTTGGTTTTTGGAACAGGTTTAGAATGATTTGTAAGAAAACAAAGGCAATGAGATTTTTTAGATGTAGGAATGATATGATGACCATTAAAGTTGATGAACACAAAATAAAATTATTAAAACGGTTCGCCTATTTGAGAAGTGTTTTGAATGAGGGTCGGCGAGTGATGGGTGACTTCAAAAGATGAATGGCGTTAGATATAGAAGCGGGCACAAATAAGCGGAAGTTGACGAGAGACTTCTTAAAAAAAGAATGTACATAAAAATCTAGTAAAAACTTTTAAATGTAGCGTAGCTTTGTATGGTTCAGACACATAGTCGTTGAGGTCATTGGAAAAGCTTAGATTGACGGTTTTTGAGATGTGGGTGTGGAGGATAATAGAAAAAAATACGGAAATGAGAACAAACGATGAACTTCTGGTCATGGTTGGGGAAATCCATTGGGAAAAGTTCAAAGAAGGCAGGAGGGGTGGATGCAGGGGATACTGAGAGGTGATGGGTCTCTGAAGACGGCAATAGGGGGTAGAATAATAGCATAGGAAAGCAAGGATGAAAGGGGAAATAAATGGGATTTTCGATGAAAATAAAAAACGCAGAAATTATGAAGAGCTATTTAATGGATTATTGTAGCATGGGGCTTTAGGATAATTGGTGTCATGTTGATTATGGTTTACGATTGAAGTAGTTTGTAGTGAATAGATCCATCAAAAACGTACTCCAAACCACTAGACTACTACAATTAATAATAATAAAAATATTGTGAGAAGATTCCCGTGAGTTAATCTCTATTTTCGGGGTAGTTCTTGAAGAAATAGATTTATAAAACAAATACATTCTTCTCAAGTATTCATATTTTTTCCGGGAAATACAGAGCGTTAAGTGTAAAATTCCGGACTGTAGCTTTTATTAAAAGACCATGTTCTTTGATTCTTATTCCTGCGTTTTTAAGGACAGTCGAATTTGATTAAAGTTTAAACGAGATATTTTATTACCTATTTACTGATAGAGCATTAAATACCTTGTCGGTTTTAACTTGTTGTCAGTAGTATTGCTTTATTTTTATCGATGCATTTGGCGACTGCTTATCATTGCGTCACAGTTGGCTCCTTTAATATCATTAGTCCGAGACAAATTTTATCAAATACATAGATACTGATTTAAAAAAAAAACACTTATTTTCAAGTCTAAATTTTCTAAGTACTAACACTCTTTCAGCTATAGTATTTTCAAAATATTTTTTAAGGTACAAATGTACACACAAATGCTTCACGCTTCTTTTTTAAATTGCCCTTTCCTGTGAATTAAAATTCTTAGTTCTATAAAATATCACAAAATATGGTCATAATACGTATTGCCTTAGTTTAATGACATTAAAAATTGTTTATCACAAAAACTCAATAAGTAACGGTTATATTAGCTGTTAGTTATGATGCAGCTCATAATTTTAAATCGTGAGATTTTCAGCAGTTTTAAAAATATTGAGTTTTTTTTAGCAAAATCAGAAAATAATACAACGTTCAAAAAAACGTGAAATTTTCCACGTGTAAATTCTCTCTAGGAAACACCCTCATTCCTCCAAACACACAACTTATTACTCTTTGCCGTACATTGAGATTGCATCACATTTTTATTTTGGATCACCAATCATAAATCAAAGAACGGTAAGGCTACATCGCGAAAGATTCAACACTGGAATTTCAAAATTCGGGAGGCAAGGAGTGGGATGGAAACAACAACACATTATGGCTAAGAAAATGCAAGAGAAAAAATGGAGGATGAAAAGGGTATTCTGTGAAGTGAAGATGCTGGATCAAGCAAAAGAGGTAGGGAAAAGTTATAATGGTCAAGAATTCGCTCTGGAAAAAAAATTGGTAGACAAACAAAAGCCATTGCGTACTTTCGGAATGTATGCACCGAGGAAAGAGCAGAAAGGAATTGGACTCCGAAATAGCTTGAGGGTTTACGTCAAGAGTCATAAGCATGGTATCTCGGAGGAAGGGACTGGGTCGGAGAGAGGAGCAGATACGTGCTGTTTTAAAATAATCCTCAGATTAGCATCTAAACGAACGTTTCCACTGTTTGCTTCTGATGCCATTTGATTTGTTTTCAAGAAATATTTGATTTTTCTGACTTGGAGAGTTAAAATCCTCTACGGTGTTGATTTATTGTTTCCTCACGACAGATTTGATATGAAGCTATCTCAATATTTACCCAAAGTAATGCACTCAACCTTGTTGTTTATCACCACATCGTACAAATAGAACCCTTCTTTTTGCTATGTTCCTTATCACCAAAACAAATCTTTCCCCGGAAGTAATTTTTGACAGTAATCGAGATAAATATCCGCTGTTTCCAGTCGAAAAATTATTTTGATAGTGATTCATTTTCAGGAGTCTGTGTATTTCCCGCTTTGACGCAGTTCACGGATCAACGACAGGTTTATGGGACTAAATTTTACATTTTTTTCAAGTGACGGCCGGATGATAAAGAGAGAGCCGTCGCTTCCATTTTTAAACTTCATTCGACATCCGCGTCAAAGGCAAAGTTTTGCATGAATCAACTACAGATATAATTACTTCCTCTAGTGTCAAAATAAATATCTTGTAACAAAATCTAGAGCTAGAGAGTGAAAATAAGTAAAAAAAATTCATATCAAACAAAAATACAGCTAGAGGCGTTAATATCATATGGACAATTGGCAAATATTTAGGCAGGCACTAGTTAAGTAAGAATTCAATTGATAGGATCTCTCGGAGAATTTGAAAAAACGATGAAGACTTTTTAAAAGGCGTTTTGTGTTTTAGTTCCATCGTCTGTTATAATAATTTTGTTCCTGAGCGTCACTACATGATGCCATAACGATTATATGACTAAGTGCTAGAAGCTTTTAATTGGGATATAACATTTAATGCATCCAAGGGGAATGAAGACGAGCAAAATACGTATAAGTCAAGGAATACCCTAAAAATGTCTATTAATAGAGAAATTACGTCCTTAAATCCTAAAATCGAAGACGATTTCAGGTGAGAATACAATTCCGTATTCTTTAACGAAATATACGCCAAAAACGTAGGAAATCCTTTTTCAATCCCATTATAAGCCTGTAACCAAGGCTTTTATCATGATACACGTATTAAACTGATAAATTTTGCTTACTAGAAATAAAAATAAATATTCTGATATCAAACTTTACTTAGGATAATTGAGTTACATCTATACAAATGTAATGTAGTTCAAGGACGAGTGAGACTACCACCCCGACAAATGATTCACATCTATAATTTTTCAAATATATTTCATATGGACAGAAAAAATCTTTGCCCCAAATAAATTTATGCATTTCATACCCAAAGTGGACAAAGAATCCAAGTTATCAATTTGTAAATAAAATAATTCAAAAATAATGATTTCTAGTTAATTCAAGTCGCACTCGGGAGCCCTTTGTGATTAACGGCTAACGTAATAATCGAGATCATTATCGCTGTCCCAACGTAGTCACACGGAAATGTTTCAACCACATACCATATATGTTTGAAGGTGGATAGAGAGGATGGCTCTCCCCGGACGAATAAAGATAGAGCGGATGATTGGGGTGAGATAGAGAGAGAGGAAGAAGGGGGAAGCGGAGACGATATCTTACGGTGGGATTGAAGTGGTAATCAAGGGCTCTTCGTTCCCGCCTCCACCGATAGGCCCTTCAGGATCCTCCTTCGGAATCCAATCCTTTTCATCCCATCTCTTTGGCCCACTAAGTTTATCCTCCTCCCATCCTCTTCCGTCCTCCTCCTATCCTTTGCCCTTTCACTTGTAAATCCGAAAATGAATTTAGTTATTTGGGGACCCTGGAAAGAATTGACCTCAAGGGAACTAAATGAGTTGCAAATGTTTTCTTGGTACGTGGGAATAAGCGCTCCACAAAATACACCCTTGGGACAAATTTATACCTCCATCTACGAGTTACACTCAAATTTACTCATTCGGATGCCCAGTGGTGGGGCTGCAAGATTGGCCAAATATTACATTAATGACTATTGGTATCATGGGAATAAAAATGTATTAAAGATGAACTGGGGTTGTTGCATTTTCCCTGCGTAACCCATTTAATGGTCTTACCGGAAGAATAATTTTAAAGTTCTCAACTTTGAAGAAACATTTAATAAATATCGATGAGGTATTGCTCTCAAACAGTTGCGGGTAATATTATCTAAAATGTATCTTTATCAAGTAATAACAGGAACAATTATATTGCTCTAACTTGTAAAAATTCAATTATTAATAGGACCCATGAAATGTAATGGTTCATTGGTATTTTTCGTATGCTTTCGTATTTCGTGTCACTCTGAAAGAGCGTTGGAGCTCAATTCTTCAAACGGGAAAAAGGCCTATTGGTAACTCCCATATGATGTGCTAACTCGAATAAAAATTAAATTCTCAACCAATAGAATCATATGATCATTTTCCTCTATATCCCTTTCAGTTATGGCCACTAATGAAACGATATATATGGGAGCAAATAAATTTAGTCAATAAGGATAATTATTTCACGAAATTGAACATAAGAAGGAGATGAAATTGAAGGAAAATATGATAGGTTGCCTTGGAAGACACCGAAGCGGACGAGGATACTGTAATATGCGGACAGCATAGGGATACTTATAAAATGAGAGGATCTGAACAGTTGTTATCGTTCTTTTAAACAACGGTAGAGAAACTATCCCTCAGGATAAACACGACTAAAATGAGATATAATTTTCAGTCTAAATAATAAAGATAATTTGTAGTTAGGACGAAAGAATGATTAATGAATCTTTGAAGATGTGGAAGAGTAACACGGAAGTGTTGAATAAAAAACTTAGACAGTAACACACAGCACGAGAATACATAAAAAGAACACTCACAATAATATCTTGATAATTTCGACCGACTCAAACTCCGTCTTCTTCGGAAGATAAGATATGTCAGGCATATGTTATATTCCGAAGAAGACGGAGTTTGAGTCCGTCGAAATTATCAAGATATTATTGTGAGTATATACTATATATATATGCGGGTCGCGTGGATAGTGGGTAGAGCGTTGACTACTGACCGGAGGGTCCCGGGTTCGATTCCCGGGCAAGGCACTTTGGGCACCTGCAGCTCCACCCAAACTAGTTGATTTTTCGGGTACCAGGTCTTCCTGGGAAACCATAACCGGCACAGGGAAAGGAACTGGCCCCCCTACCCTGATGTGTGAATATTCACACGCCGTCGGGCTTGGTACATGGGTGAGCTCTACCATCACCTACTAAACCGACCTTCGGGTTGATTATGGTTTATATAAGTATATATATATATATATATATATATATATATATATATATATATATATATATATATATATATATATATATATATATACATATAGTATAACATTTGGACGGCACAAGACACAATAGAACACAGAATGAAATAGATAACACGTAAAAGAACACTCACATTGTAGATTATTTAGGCCTCGGAGTAGGCCGAAAGCTTAAACAATCTAAAATTTGAGTGTTCTTTTACGTGTTTGTGTGTGTATATATATATATACACACACACATACACACACACACACACACACACACATATATATATATATATATATATATATATATATATATATATATATATATATATATATATATATATATATATATATATATATATATATATAAAGTCACTTTCTTGAAAAACCCACGAACTTGCACAATAATGTAAATTGACTAACTAGTCGACACAAACACAGAAACTAAAACATATAAAAGAAGGACTCACTCGTTCTCGAATTTTCGGTGGTGCAACCACCTTTCTCAAGAGGAATTAGGAACAGAACAGTTTTAGTTTCTGTGTTTGTGTCTACTAGTTAGTCAATTTACATTATATAGTATATATATATATACACATAAAATGTATAATATTGTTCTTGGGGGTATTAATGCCGATATAAATGTTATTAGGGAAGAAGAATTGTCTTCAGCACAAATTAAAATTCATGTAGAAACTAATATGGCATTTTCTGACATCAAACAAAGTCAAGTTTGGTGTCACAGAATATTTCATTTTTCCAAATGCAAATGTATTTTTCTGTATTTGGTCGCGAAAAACTTATTGTTTAAGCTATTATATCAACCTTATATATAACATTGAAATAAGTAATGTAACATTGATACTACTTTTTGGGGTGACTAATACGAGCCATGACAATCAAAAAAGTATACCTATAATTTCGAAAAAAATGGCCGACCAACTCACTTGAACTGAAGCAAGACCATTTTTCCTACTCTTTAAGAAGACTTCTTTCTACTCATTACCTATTTATTAGTTAGCAAAAACGAGAGAAATTTGGATTTCAATCGTAGATCTTCGGTCAAAAAGAAACTTGTGATCTACCGCCGGCGAAAGAGATAATGGAGACGATATTTTGTCGCTAACTTTAGAATTGTAAACATTAAATGTTATATTGCACAAGGAAGAGTCCAATTGACTACCTTTCTGAGGAGTGAATTCGGTCCCTAATGAGGTCGGGACTTCAGCGAGGATTTGGATTAAGAGCTTTGCGAGGAAGGAAACATTCTTAACGGTTTTCCACCTGCGGCATGGCCCAGAAAACTGACTCAGTCACCCCATCCAAGATCATTCTCACTGTATTAATAGTCCATACTCTACCTTATCCATTTGTAGATAGTTCAAATTGCTTTAAAAAGTCGGTTTAACCTAGGATTACATGAAATAGAAGAGATAATTTCTACCACTCGACACCTAATGTTGGCACTACCTAGAAATATTTGTCTTTTCTTAAAATGTTGGGCATTCGCTACTAATTATACTCCTCTGTTTGTTTGAAAAAATTTTTTCTCATTCCTTGTCGTTTCGAATATTATGACTTTCGTGAATTTAATTTTGGCCGCTTAGTCATGGTCTAAATTTTCTATTTATTCATTTCTTTTAAGGTATTCCACTAATTTTAATATGTTTCGATCGAATCCTGACGACCATTACCTCCTAAGCATCCTGAAGATTTTTTTCATTATTTCCTTCTTCATTTCTTCGTAACATCTGCCTACATTATTCTGTCTAAAATCTTACCCTTCTCTTTTATTTACCGTGGTAATAGAAGCTTCCCCCTTTTACACCGACCGAGTCATAGAAAACACTTTTAAAATGAAAAGTTTTGTTGACATTTATGCCAATGACGATGGGTATACATAATTACTCTTTACCTAGCGTAATATCCATGAGTGAATTTGCTCTTAGCACATTTGACATTGCATCCCACTATTATTAATTTATATGACCAAATAATTTAACAACCTTTTCACAATAATTATGTTTAATACTATCCCATATCGGATATAACGAGCAGGTGGAAATAATTTCCCACTCTTCCTGCAAACATTTTATGTTTATTTGAACTAATCATTGGTTAAAACAATTTGTTTCATTCATTTCTATATAAGTTTATAAGGTGCGCATGGCAATGCCTCCATTTTGCTTATATATTCCTTTAAAAGGGATATTAAATGTTGATACATCAAACCTCTGTCTAATCCCAGAATTCATTTTTGACTTAACTTAATGCTCACTTGTTCAAAGATAGGGGGATTGAACATATAGTGAGATATGTAACGTTATTGAGTACTATAATTGAAGGAACCATAGACGGGAAAAAAATATAGAGGAAGGTAAAAGTGAATTGTGTGAAGCAGGCGACGCAATATGCCATTGCATAGAATTATGAAGGATTGTGGATACTTACAGGCTACAGGATACGTTATAGAGAGCTACTGAAAATAAACCATGGAATACTAATTTATGATAAGGATTACACGCTGATTTCACCAAACAGATAATTTGTTTGGTCAGCGAGATGGTCATGTCTCAAATACATTTGATAGAATCGGGCCTAAGGCTGCTATAAAGTGAAGACCCAGGTAATCGAACAACTGCGATTATGTCCTTCTACGTATCGGATAAATGCGTAAATAATTATTCATAACATAAATTTTTTTAATAATGTTTAAAAATATGTTTAAATGTTTAAAAATGTAATCTTTCACCAACGAAGTACCTAAAAATTCAGTATCTAATTGCATGAAAAATTTTCCCCACCAGTGTTATATAATAATAGGTTTCCTTTTTACCACGCACCATCATCATATTATGATACAGGTATAACTGTATAAGAAGGATATGACTAACCTTTTTTGTTAGTAGTAACTGTTCACCATATCCTATTGTAAAACCAAAATCTTCATGCCGTAGCAATTGCATCTTACCTTAATGGCCTTATTAACTGATTTCCCGCATTTCGTTTCCAAATCTCGCTCTATCTTGCGGCGAGCGTGCCGAGCAATTCCTCTCAAATGACATTTAAATACAGAAAATATTTCAGAGAAATTTAAAGTATACCTTCGGGGCAATAAGAAATCGGTATAACGGACTATTAGTTAGAGAGACAAGGAATGTGTCATGCACCCAAGAAGGGAAACACCCCTGGAATCAGCATTTTGCCTCGTACTGGATACATATTAGATATGAAAGGAGGGTAGTTTGAAAGGTTCTTGGAATCACCACCAGAGGTCAGCGCTAACGCGACGAGTTACCCGCATAGTAAGAAGGAATTGTTTATGAGTAGACGCGTAACGTGCATGTCCTCAGGGAAGAAATCTGTGGTGGGGACGCCTCTCTGTTGTGGTCCCCGTGTAGTGATTTGTGAAGATGGAAAAAATTGTTATTCGAGCAGTTATTAAATATAGTAACTTCGTAAAAAAAGGTATGAAAGCAAAGAAAATTCAATCCGACATTCAGAACGCTCTGGTGGATTCTACTTCTTCATATTCAACTGTTGTCAAGTGTACGAACGAGTTTAAGTGTGGTCGAGACAGCATCTTGGATAATGATCTGCGTAGTGGTGGGCAAATGTACCACTACCTCATAAATTATTGTAAATAAGGTAAGGAACCATATTGTACAGTATTTGTACGCCAGTGATTTTCCAAGGTCTCTCCCCTTTTCCATATTCCACGTTGTCTTCACCATCCTATTCCTTCTGCAAGTGCTACACTTTCCTCATTACCTCCAGCCCTTT